>JAVKLF010000073.1:6233031-6245322 GCA_034783495.1 Millerichthys robustus | reverse complement strand
AAGCAACAACAAAGAATTAAGTTCTGCAAAAGTTACTGGTTTCAGAGTTTTGACTGTATTTTTGGACTAATTCATTGTTGGTTTACTTGGTTTTATTTAAAGTGACTGCAAAAATGAGAATGACCTTATTTTGTTAGTAAACTATTGGAATCAGTTTGGAAAAATAATGTACAACTGTTCGGTAACAGCGTGACATTTGAGTCACCCCTCTCTGCTAAATCTGCAGAAAATTACAGCCATACAAAATATTGTCTGAAGCTGGTTGGTTTAACTGACAACTGGTTGGATTGTTTTTAACTTCTGTATATTTCCTTGCTTTGTGGACCTTTATTCACCCTTTGCTCGCAGACCCACGATTACATGGTGTTTTGTTCACTATGTCAATTTCCTTTGGAATGCTTTTCATTTTATTAAATATGTTTGACCTGCTTGACTTTTTTGAAATTCTTATAGCAAGCAGAGGCACACAAAAGAGTCACTGGGAGAAAATGTTTTAAAGACAAAAGAGGTAACCCAGCTATTTAGACTGTTTAAATAGGCAGTTTAAATACACTGAATGTGAACATTGAGAGGATTTTTTTAATAAGTGCAGGCTGGAGATCCATTGTTTCCACGTGGAAGAACATCTGTGCATCTGTTGCAAAGATGAAAAGCTTGTAGTCTTCCAAACAGGAGACAAGCTTTTACCAGAAATAAAGCACACATTACTGTATTTTTGAATTTCCTTAGCAATAAAGTTTAAGATTTGTTTGACAAACTATTGAACTCTGATTGGTCCTAGTTCCATTTATTTATCAAAAGTGTTTTATTCTAACCTCAGGGTTGTGGCAGATTTTAAACGATCACTAAAGTGAAAGCTAAAAGATGATGAGATTGTATTTTAATTTTATTTTATATTAGTAAGATTTGTTGTGTTAGGTTTATTTCCTCATTCTGGAGTATTTTCAGCCATCCAGGTCATGGTAAATAAAAAAGTTTAATTTTAGTCCCACTCGTTTTGATCTTCCTGTTTTTATAGCTGAAACGTGGGAATATTAAAAATGCAACTGGACTTCCTTTTCTTGTAGTTTAAAGTTGTTTTACTTTTCAATGAAGAGGTTTGGGGTAGCAAAGTATCTGTGGGGCTCTGTTTATGTGAGGTGAATTCACATGCAGATGAATCTCACTCCCCAACCTCCTGAGAGTCGTTGGGGTCTTTGTCAGCCCGGTCCTCAGGAAGAGTTTTTGTCACATGTATGAAACTGTGAAACTGACATGGTATCCGCTCCATAGCTGGAAATTTGTAACCTCTTCCCCAAGTTATATATACATTTTTCTCATTAATCTTCTTCCACCCCCTAACCATTTCTCCTCACTGTTTAAAATATGATTATTGTCCTCTGAGAGAAGTTTTTACTTTTTGTGAGATAGTTGTACAGCGATTTGGACCAGAAGTGAAACGTTTGCAGCAAACAAGAACAGAATCTACTCAAACATTTTCATAGGTACAGTATGTCACTTTATGTGTGTTTTAGTGCTTGTGTACATTTGTCTGAGCATGTGTGTTGACGATGTTGCTCAGTTACTGCCACATCAAATTTTAGCTCAAAATCGGAAAAACAAAATGTTAGTAATTATTTTGTTCTTTAAGATCAGGTGGCTGTAGAGTCTAAATGTGTTGACTTTAATAGTTAATAAGTTGTAGAAGTTCATCAAGTGATTACTTGCTGAAATGTTTATTAAAGGTTTTGCAGTAATCAAAATTAATGAAATATTTTACCAACAGAGCAAAAGCTAACAAAACAGTAAAAAAAGACATTTTTAGATTTGGTTACCTCTCAGAGTGTGAGTTAGGGAGCTAACTACAATTCCAAAATTACACATCTGTAAAACTGACTCAGATTACCAGTAAATGCTCACTCTTACCCACACACAAATACTGTAGGCCTATATTAACACTTGCCTTTTTCCTGATGGTGGCTGATAATAATATGTGCCTGATACATATTGCTCTGTGGTCAATGCTCTGCTACTATAGTTTCTTAATGACACAATCGTTTACCATATGGGGGTTTCCCTGCCTGCATTAGACACCCCTTGGGAGGGGAGACTGACTTGGCTGAGACTCTATTGTTTTTATTGTGTCCTTGCATCCAGGAAACGTTTTTAACAAGTCACGTGAATGTAGTTTAGGCTTCAGTTGAGTGGGGCACTTCAGTTTGAAGATTGTTTACTGTCAGCATTAAGAAACAGTCAACAGTATAACAGTCATTTAACACTTCTTCTGTTGTTAACAATGTTCTCTAAACAAAAAAAAGGAGTTCTTGGTGGTAAAGGAACAGCTGTGGTTGTGGAGGACTATTAAAGGAATTCCAGGGCACAATTTACTGACAACTCTGCTTCTTAAATACACGCGTACACATTTAGTTCATGATACTGTAGGAATCACTCTTTTTATATATATATAAAAAAATACTTCCTCTAAATGTTGTCATGATGATTGATTTTATTAGCTACAGTAGCCAATGATTTTATCATAAGTTGTTGTTATCATAAGCTGTAAAGGGAACAGCTTTCCTACCTCTATAACTTTAGTTTTTAGTCCATTAATAATGAACGTGACCCTCAGTTCAGCTTTAGCATTTAGGACCACCCAGACGGCTCTCTGGGGGCGCGCGGACTCACTCCGACTCACCTTGACGACGGCGTTGAGTTTCAGTTTTTAGAAATGTTTACGTCAGCGCGTACGTTGGAAAAAAAGGGGGGGAGGGGTGGGGCTTCGCTCTGGCCGTCGCGCGCACCCGGACCTCGAAGCGGTTGGCAGGGATGTCAAACAGTCGTCAGCGGTAACGGGAAGGAGGACGTTTCGCATGAAAATAGACGACGTGTTGCTTCTGAGTAGACGTATGGATTTGTTTAACTTTTCCGCCATTCCCGGGGTGACTTTTGGCTGACGAGAGACGAGTGAAACCAAGAAAAAGTAAGTTTAAACCGGCTGGGGGAAGACTTTAATGTCTAAACCAGATGAAACATTTATCGTTCTGCTCATCTTAAGACGCCCACAAAGAGAAACGCGCTCACAGGTTTGACGAAGTTCCCGTGAGAGACTGTGTGACACTGAGAGCAAGAAAGATTTAAATGCGACAGTTTAGGAAGATTACAAAAAACTTGGAGGAAACAAAACGCTGGAGAGAGTATACGGGTTTTCTTTAAACATCTTGGAAAATTAGAAAATATTTTTGTTTTAATTGAGTAGTTTATTCGTCACGTGTCTAATGAAGGAAACTCGACTGTTGCTTGGATTTTTTTTAATTATTTGCCTTAAAAGTGGAAGAATGGAGCTGACCCATATTGGCTCATGACCTGTGTTTTTGTTCTAATACAGGATGTTCCACAGTTAGGCTATCAGGTATTTAATCTCTTATTTTCTCCCTTCACTAAAGAAATCTAATGGTATTTATCTACAGAAAGGGTAAAGGGTTTGTACATACTAAAAATAAAAACATAGCCTACGTTAATTTTAACACATAGACAAAATTACACTTAGTTGAAGTTTTGAGGAAAATTCTGTAACTTTTTTAAATAAAACTAACTGGCTTGCAGCTTTATTATTTTAAAAACCTATAGTTTATCTTAAACAAACCTGGTTAACATAACAAACTAATAGCCTAATGTTAGCCCTTCTGTCCATCTCAGTACTAAGGTTTATATTTACAGGCACACCATTTTCTAAGTGCTTGGGGTTCACATTGTTTTATAAAAATGTCTTCCCCTTAAACCACACCTAATATTGACATTGACATCCTCAGTAATTTCACTCAGCAGGTTTCTGTCTAACCTGAAAGCCATCACAAAAAAGAGGACCTTGTAAATTAATGACAACAAAACGAAACATACCTGGCTTAGACAAAAATACTTTGTATGTTTGTAATTAAACTAGACTCTTGAGGGTTAGTATGAGCCTGTTTTAGCTGTGTGCTTTAGTTCTCTCACAGTTTTTTGAGCAGTATGATGGGTAATAGAAAGTTGTACATGGATCTCAAATACCCACTCCTGAGTAAAAGACAGTTCCTCTGAAAAGAGATATTAGGACTTGGTACAGAAGGATGCTGCGATGTTGTCCTCCTTTCAGAGACTTTGAAGTCGGAGTTAATGGAAAAGTCAAGAGTTTCTGATCATGTTTAGTCAGCTCTGAACTAAGCACCTGTCTTACTAATGAAAAAAGCAATCAATAATGTAGCTTTAATGCTATAATTCACCATGGTGACAGGTAAATAAAGAGCAATGATTCCATTTGAATCTATCTGAGCTGTTGAATTATTAATGTGGGCTGTGGGGGGAAAAACACCAGAGGACAAAGGACGGGTGATTTTATTCAGCACTGATAGACTTTTTTTCTTCATTATAATATAAAATATTTTACTTCTGTTGGTTTTATCCAGCTGTAATTCAGCTATTTACATAGGCTAATAGCAGTTGTAAATTACAAAGATCAAACCAATAAGATGCATTTGTGTTGCATTTTAGGTTTCAGCTTCTTTACATGGAGCCCAAACTCCAAATAAATTCTATAAGACCATTTAGTAAGTTTTTACTGTAAGTAATCTTATATAGTTTCAGTTTGACCAAAGTCGTCTTTAGCATTAATGAAGATTTATTGCAGCAAGTTTTATAAGTCATTACTTTAATTTGCTATGGGAAATTATGTTAAGGTAGAATGACTAAAACCAGGTGTAAACAGGTGAGATGAGATGTTGACTGGAGCTGGAACAGAAAGGAAGCATAGATAGTGTTAAAAGTATATAAATAAAATAAAAGTATAACAACATTTGTTTGGCCCAGTTCTTGCCCACACAACGCTCTCTCCCTAGCACTCGGCCCAGATACTGTAGCAAATTAGGACTCCTTAGTAGCCCAGATGTCGTTAGCATGAGGTGGTCCATACATGTGCCAGCACCACATAAACCAAACCAAAACTGTGCCTGTTGTGGCATGCTATCTTAAAAGCAGTGTCATCCTTGCCAGATCTTGCCCTCATCTACTGTATTTGACAAACCACTTGCCATACCAGCAGTCAGCCAGCAGTGCCTGCTCCACATCAGATCTGACCCACACATTGTCTATGTGGGATTCCACCCAGGTTGCCCACAGACATCTGGGACCAGAGTCAGTTGTTAAGGTTGTTGGTTGTTTTTTTTGTTTGTTTGTTTTATTTTTTTGCATGTGTGAAAAGACTTGAGTTTCTCAAAGGAAGACTGAAAGGGAGTTTCCCTTAATTCCAGGGGTGAGCAACTCAAAATTTCCACAGTGAATGTTCACAACCTCTTTTTTTTTTGTTCACTTTGACCCAAAAATCAAACCATTGAACAGCATTCATCTGTGTGTACTCCTCAATCACACAATGCACCAATCGTCACAATGATGCCAAACATCACAACACAAACTTGTGTTTCTGGGTTTAGCCAAATTAAAATGGGTTATCTGCATATCAGTTTATTTTTATCTTTTAAACATATTTTGTGAGTCGAGCAAATGGCTAGAGGCAGTAGTTTTATTGTTTTTGACTTTTATGCTTGTTTTTGTGTATGAAACTCTAGAAATTAAACTAAGAGCTTTACACACCTACAATTCAGCTTTTAAAGTAAAAGTATTCAGTAACTTTACAAATGAGAGAAATTAGTTTTCTCATCATCTGTTCTCTTTGTTAAAGGTCAGTAATTTCAGCACATTTTAAATTGAAAACCCGGTGATACCCAGGAGTGCTGCTAATTATGGGGGAATCTCATTAGGTTTGTACTAAAACCACATTGTCTGTAACACATATCTGTGCTGCCCTGTTTAGACATTCACGTAGAAGACGTCTAGTTTTTAGTACCAGTTTACATATTAATTTAAAAACCATTCATGTGTTATTCCTCATAATAACCTATTTCCACTTTACAGTTGTAGGTTACCCATTTCAGCACAAATATCTGATGGCTACCAGTATCTTAATTTAGCTCCTAATACCATAAACACCATTACTCCACATGGCAGAAGCACAGAAGTTTTACCTATTATCTGTTTATCTAATTTTCCATACCCTGAACTTACTTCTAAATGTACATTAAAACAGGTAAAATGTCAATATTTTATGGTGTATAAATAAGTATATGTTGTTTAAAAAGCCTCTATTTGCTGTTGTTAGGATTACATTCAGTGTTTAAACCAAATTTATTTTAGTTTTGCACAATTTTTAATATACATACATTAAGGAATCTTAACTTAAATGCGTATGAAAAAGTAGTGTCTGTTTCATTTATTTTCCCAAATTCAGTTTAAACACATTTTTGGTTAAAAAGTTGATGGTAATAATTACATAAAAAGATTAAATATTCAGTGGATTTATTGTTTTAGCTCTTTAGCATATAATTTCTGTTTTCATAATTTTACATGAGATGTGCACAGGGATTTTGTTTTTAGTCTGCATTAAATGAGACCTGTTTGTAAAATCTTAACTTTGCAATATGTACTGCCATTTATTTTAGGTTTAGATTTTGTTGACCGCTGGTAAAAAGTCAGTGCAAAGTGAGGAGTGACCTTTACTTTGTGGAGTCTGAGTGACAAGTATTTGTTGATAATGAGAAATTCCATTCTATTTTTAGGTTGTGAGCATTGAAGTGTTCATGTCAGTCTCTACATGTTTCTCTTGTATATCACCGTTGTTTTTAGTCATTTTAACTAAACCCTTGTTCACCTGGTGGGCTCAGTTTCTGTGCTTCATGTTATGAGGACCTCAAATAAAAAAGATACGTTATTAGTTTATATAGCCACCATAATATAATATGGAAAGGCTCAAGCTTAAACTAGATCTAAATTGACCCTAAGCTAACAGAAAATTACAAAGAAAATAACTTTGAGTTATTAGTCAATACAGAAACGGTGTAAGCTTTAACCCTCGATAAATACAGTTGTAGACTGACAATATTTGTTGAGCAGACCCCAGCTCAGTCGTTCCCTCAGTCGGCCCTCAAGGCCATTTATGTCTCTCTTGTCTTTGCACTGTATTGCTAATAGACCCTGTTCATTTGTACTGTAGCATAGATGAGATTCTTCAGACTTTTGTCAATTGGTGTTGAAAAATATTGAACTGATAGTTACATCCTATGCAGGTGTTGGATGAATATTATGTGAAAGAAAATGCAACCCAGGGACAAAGCCTATGTATTTCTAAAGTCTGAATTAGACACAAAAGCACAAGGCAGAAGTCCGGTAAAGATGAATTACTGAATCTTATCTTATGGATGTTACAGACCATTTATTTTAGGAAGTATATTCTATGTGGTAGGCCAGTCAGAACAGGGCTTTCCTCTAAATGTGTGTGATTCTACAGATTTCATCCTGTTTGGCTGCACAATTGGACACCAAGTTCAAAATAGTGTCAGGGTGGGCCCAACGTCTCAGTTCTCTGGTTCCTGTTTAAGCCAGAACATAAAACAATACTTTTTTTGTCTTTTCTCTTTTAGTATGAACCCCTAAAGGTTTGGTAGGCAGCTGGTATACAGTAGGGTGTATAACACAAAACTTTGTTGACACAAAAGCTGTTCATAAATAACATAAGAAATGCACAGAGCTATTTACAGAACTTAAAAACACCTATATTACTTGCAATATCTGTGTTTTTTTAAGTATCAAGGGTTTCAAATACAGTTAATCAGTCTTTTTTTTGTCTTGAGGTTTAACTGTCTCATAGTTGGTTTGTTTTTGTTTGTATTCATTACTGTGTCCCTTTTTTTCACTGTTTTCCGTGGAAAATAAAATTTTCCAACATCATGTGTAATACTCCCCAGTGGATTTAAACACAATGTTTTTTCTAACTCCTCAAACATAAAACATAAGTCCTTTGGAACAAATTTGCTATATTTTTGGATAGGAACTTGGTTACTGATACCAGCCATACTGGTTTAACACTTAACTACAGGAGAGACAGGGAGTTAATAAGAAACTGATTGTTTATAGTTGACCTCAGTAAAAACTCCACAGATGAATAGTTTATTTATTAAATCACAATATCTGTTTGCTCACCCCTGTAGCTGTAATTGTTTGCAGTTACGTTCAATCTCATCTACAATTAAAGACAGCATCTTAGAAGAATGCATACCGTCCGCCCTCTTTCATACCAGTGTTTTCAAATAGGATGAGAAAGCCAAAACCACGCCTCTACTACAAACTTGAATTTCACATCTGACTAGCACCCTTGCATGTTGAATAGGATCCAAGTGCTTTATCAAAAACGGACAGTGCTCATTAATTTTTCTAAACAAATATCTGATTCCACACACAGCAACAACATCTTGGATAAAGTCATGCCGGCTTATGGCTTGCTCTAGCTTGCCGCTTCTCTCTGTTTCTGTTGTGAGTCTTTCACTGGAAGTGGTCATCTAATGTATTCTTATGGGTCCAGCTGATTGTGTTCTGACAAAACTTACAGAAAAGTTGTTCTCCAGATTCATAAAAATGACTGGGATACTGGTCTGCTCTAAACTTTACATTAAGCTTCATATTTTTGGTGGACGTTTGTGTTTCAGAGAGCCTCGTCTGGTAGACTTTTTTTTTCTTCCTGTCTGTGTGCGGAGGGCAGCCCATCCAAATGCGCTTAACTAGGCAATGGCAGGTATGCAGGCGGCAGCAGCCAAAATACCTAGATTTTTGTCCATATTTTCCATATCGTGGAAATCATAGGGCCTTTTTTCTTCTTTTTTTATCTTCTCATTTATTGTGTGTACTTTGTTGATTTTACACATGACTTCTGCATTCTGCATTTGATAAAGAACAGCATCATGTAATGTTTTTCAGCAGAAACTGATTATTTGTAAGACTTGAAGAAGACCATTTCATTTATTTATTGAATAAATAGTGTTTGCACACCAAGGATTTTAACAGTTCAGTGTTTAGTCATCCTTGTATATATTTTGAGACATTTGGTGTGAAGGATAAGCGATGAATAATGTTATGCTATCTGTTGGCCACTCTATATCTAACCAGAACACCAGTGGTTCATTGATTAACCAAACCCAGTTGTGTTGTAACTGGATCTTTCTATATCCCTGTTGGTAGAACAACAAATATACAAAGTGATATGTGTTTGTACTATCTGTGTTTGGATTCGGCCTTGCTTATAGGAAAAATGCCAGACAAAATCTGTTCCAAATTCAGCTGACCAAAAAGCTGTTTATTACTGTAAATATGTGGGGATGGTGTTTCAGATTACTATGTCAACTTCCTCCGATTTTTGCACAAATGGAACTGAAACAGATATGTGTGCATCAATGTTCCTCAAAAAGAGCATTTCTAACTTGTGAAAGTAAAAAAACAAAGATGTCTGGGAGCATCAGTAAGGAAATAAAATGGAAAATCTGTAAATAAATAATTTATTTTATATGTCAAGACTACTTTTTATGCAAAAAGAAGTTGTTACTTGTTAAATGCAGCAGTCACTCATGATGATCCCTAATGAGGTAGCAATAACAGCCTGTTTTGTTCACTGTATTGTGAATCTGTTTTTGATCACCGATGTTACCCTTCTGCATAATATGTGCTCTGGATGTTTTTTATTATACAACTGCAGTCAGTCAGGCTCCAGAACTTCTGCAGAGAATTGATTTTGTCTTGTGCATAAGAAATCTGATTTTCCCCTATTAAGATGGAAGATTAGAGAAACCTCTTTACCCACAAAGAACATCCTGAGCAGAGCTGATTGGGTTAGTGTAAATGATTAATGGCTACAAATGCTTTCTTGTGGCAGGATTGAGGAAAAAGACAGTTTTATACCATGCTTTGCTTGTGTTAATACGTAACTTTTCACATTTGAGAAAACAATTGGTGACTGATTATAACAAACTACACAGCCTAGTGGTACAATTCACTGTTAACAATATATTCTTTTTTCAGCATGAAGGAAGAAAACACATTATATTTGTCAAATCATTTTCATCACTCAGTTCCTTAAACCTGTTGGTGTTTTTTCCCCACTCTCTCTTTTCAGGTTTGGCCTTCCTCCTCTTCCCCGCTCCATTTCTCAACTCATGTTCCCCATTAGCCACAGTGCCCAGAGTGTGGAGATAAGCATGGGTTAACACGACTGAGGCAAAAAGCTAAGACAACACAAGCTGAGGGGCCCACTCACCTGCACAGGTAAGATTCTGCATTCAGGGTTCTGCAGAAGTTCCCCAGTTTGTTGAAGACTAAATTATGAATGTATAAAAACATGAACATGAAACACATTATTTGTTCAGTAGTGATAAAGTGATACACACGCATACATACGCCTTTAACTTGCAGATGCTCCCTGGTTCCTCATCCCCATCCCCCACACAACAGGTGAAAACACTTGTCTCGCTGAACCTTGTATGCGATGGAAACCACAGTATTCAAATATAGCCTGACATTGTCTGTGACTTACTGGTGTTTAAGTGCTGGCTGCTGAACAGAGCTGTTACAAGTTATTTGCCTACCTTATTAACATGCATATTCTCAAGTGCAGAGTGAATGTTTAATAACAAATATTGGATCTGCTGTGTTTACTTTAGATAAGACCAAAAACATGCATGTTAGGTTGCCTTCATGCTCAGACATCCCTGAAAAAGAGATCTGTTATCTCAATGGGATTTGCCTGTTTAAATAAAGATTAATAATAATTGATAACATTGTTTGTGTAAGCAGGCAAGGCATATACTAAAGTTAAGAAAAGACAGGTGTTTAGTCAGCAAAGCCTGATTTAGCAGGAATATTTTGACAAAGAAAATTTCTGCTCAAGGAGCACAGTAAAACCTTTTTTCAACATTTAAGCCTGTAGTAAACTGCATGTAGCACTGTGCCCCAGTACTCAAAAGGATGGTTTATCTTTTCAGTGTTAAACTATATTTTTACACCTTGTCAGACCTTTATTCAGAAACTGTGGATGTGTTGAGAAGATGCATTGATCTAATTGCTCACCTTTCATGTTGACCAGTGATCTTGTAAATGTAGGTGTGCCTGATTCAAGATGGCCATCACAGCTAATCAACATTAGCCAATACAAAAAGGGTTATACCTCAGTGAATTTTACAGATATTAAGAAAATAGTTTGGTGTGGTAGTAGCTTAGACTGATCACCAACACATGGTCTGTGTGCCAACAGATGATGTAGAATCTTCGTTCAAGACTTTAGTGTGGAGGGCGATGTGCATTCCTTCAAGGATTGCTCCCGTCATTCAGAATATTTTCATCCTTCACTGTATTTTAGCTCTTCGTTGGGTGTAAACATGTTGTTTCTGCCTGGACACTGTCAGCCTGACATATTTTCTCAGGGAACCATATTTGCACTGTGCTGTCTGAACATGTCGTTATTTATAGTACTGTACTCAACATTGGAGCACTTAAAGTGACAGAGCTCTAAGGTTACCCCTTCAAACAGTTCTTTGAACACAAAACACATTCAGCAGTAAAGTTGAACTGAGCAACTTTGAGAACCTGTCTTCGTTCAGATGTGTTTAGTTTATCTCTGCTTTTTCAGTTTCAAACTGAACCAGCAATTGTGCATGCCAGTTTTATATTCATTTAGACCAAATATGTTGGGGCTTTGCTCTATTTTTTTTTACACAAAGACACCCACAACTAAAGCTGCAGAAGCAATAAACTAAGTTAAACTATGTTTTAAGGAAGGAAAACACATATCGTATATTTTGTGAGACTTTTAGCGAAGGTTTTCTTTCTTAGTTCATATATACATCCTGTGGGGTTATTTATCATGGAGCTGGGTCTCGTGTTTAGCTTTTCTTTCAACAAGCCTACCTTCTGTTCTACTGGTTTCTCAGAAGTCTTCATGTCTGTGTGGGATGCACTCGAAGGGAAAGCTTAATTATCCATGAGAGAAAGACAGGAAGTGGAGTGTCCCTGCTTGTCCCTTTTAGTAATCTTCTACCAATGTCATTATCTCTTGTTGCTCCCACATTTAAATCATTTATCAAAGCTCGTTTGAGCAGATTTAAAGGAATATTGCAGAATGGACGATGAAGGCCGCAGGTGGTGCAGAGAAGGGTGGGATGAATGAAACATGTGGAGCACAGAGAACAAACAGGAGTAAAGCAGTGCTGAGTTGTTGCTAGGAGGCTGAGAAGGAAAACATGATACAGAGAGACAGGAGCTCGGAGGACGGTGAACTCACTGATCCATTAACTTCTTTGATACACGTTATAAAACTGGTAACTGCTTATTTTGTATCTTTTCACTTAACATTTCTCTGGTAGCATTCATTTGAGCAGTATAGAGTAAAGGATTTGTTGTACAGATGTA
>JAVKLF010000073.1:6191495-6201827 GCA_034783495.1 Millerichthys robustus | reverse complement strand
CGATCACCGATCATGCACTTTTTCACGAAAATCGGCCCGATTGTGATCGGTGACCGATCGATCGGCACACCTCTAACCAGGAGATTAGAAAAAATTGAAGCAAAGGATAAAAGGCAACCAGAGAGCTCAAAACAACCTCTAAAGAAATTAAAATTGAACTCCGAGTCAAGGTACAGATTGAATTTAAACATAATCCAAAAGGATGTAAATGAAAGGTTGATTTCTAATTGAGCGCTTATCATGATTTTATGGCTCTGTTTAAGCGGAGCTGACCAGTGTGTGTCAGGCTGTGACATGTTGTTTTTTTACTGAGCATGTGTATATTATAGCCCATGTCCACAAACATGCCTGCCAGAAAAACCTCTTGCCAGCTCGTCTGACGTGGCTCTTCATTCTGTTCTGAATTCGAAGGCCTCAACAGATTGAGTGTAACTTTGGCATCAATGGAAAGTATCATTGCCAGGCAATTGTACAGAGATGAGGTTGTGGTTGTAAAGGAATTTTGGATTTTCTTGGCTGTGAGTCACTGGAGAAACTTAAGCAGGCGACCGTCAATCTCAAGCCTTGCGATGGTTGTGATTTGTGCTGTCAGTTTTACAGGAGCTGTCGGCAAGGTGGTGGAATGAGAGGAGTTATAGGAGGGCAGTTTAATAACCTTATTTGCTCACACCGAATTAATACTCAATCAGTGTGATTTCTTGTGTGTCCAATCTCTGACTGACATCGTCACTTTCTATCTTAGTTGATGAATACATATTTGCTCTAACATCTAGCAGCTATCTGTTTTTTAGGAGGTAGCTACATATTTCATTTTACACTTCTATGTACTGTGCTAAAATTTGGTATGACAGTAGCTGACAGTCATCCCCAAAACACTGAGGGCTACATATGGTGCAAGATCTTTGCTTTAAACTTTTGCATTTACTGCTGACTTCAAGTCTGTCTGTTATCAAAATATTTTATGAACCACTTGGCTGGTTTGAATTAAATTCTGATTATGTATTCACTGGATGTACATCTACTATTGAATAATGTTTGATATCAATTCAATTCACAGTTGCTGTGTTCTTTGCAGCTGAATTGAATGTGTAAAAAAAAGTAATAAAATAAAATAAAACATCTGTGAATCTATCTTGTTTCCAGGATCATCCTCATCTGAAACAATTTCATGGTGACAGATTTATGTATCGTTAGAATCTACTTCTATTGACAAAGCATAAATAAATTATTTAATACATTTTTTCTCTGCTTTCATAAACTTTCCCAAATCACTTTTATCTCTATTCACAGGCGCCTCTGGTTTTAGCTTAAACTCATCAAGATGGTCTTACCTGTTCTCTTTTTCTCACCTGTTTAACCTTCGCCAGTACAGACCCATAATTGGCCAAATTTGACTTCCAGTCTGTCTCAGCTGTTAAGCTCTCAGCTATTACTGTCTTCGTTTTAGGCAAATAACAGGAGTTTACTTGAAACAAACCCGATTATTTACTGAATTATAGAGACTCCTTCTAAAACATACGGTTAATGTCATAGTCATGTAGTGTTCAAGTCTATAGAAACATTCAACAGTTACTAAGTCCTTACAAACGAGTTTGTTAATAAAAAAAAAATATATTTAACAAGACATCACAATCAAAAACAGCCTAGGCAGAAGTAAACAAGAACAAAAATTCTTAAACCAAAACCAAGAATCCCATTACAACAATGACACAATGTTGTCCACTTCTAAATCACCCAGAGCAGCTCATCAGAGAAAATGGTATCTAATCACAAATAAGTCATTAAAGAGAAATTTATTATACTTAATCAAGTTATCATCCTTGTAAAGTGAAACACAAACTGAATTATTACATTTAAACTATTTAATTGTTTGTTTGGCTAAACCCATTGAAAGAGCCTTTTCTCTGCGGTGACCTTTATTGCGTTTGATTCTCCTCGTGGTTTTCCTCATATGACTCATTGCTGTGTTTTAGTAGGGTCATAGAGCATTGAAGATGGACTGAGATGTAAAAAGGATTGTGGACTACATTTTTGCCTGGAGCCAAACGGCTTACATTTTTCTCATAGCACAGCACATATTGTACAAAGGGGAAAACAGAGGCGGATATTTGTAAGTGTCTGCACTCTGATACAGCATGTGCTGATGAACAAAAGCTGCTTTATGAAGGGCCTCTCCTCAAGGCTCAAATTATGTCACTCTCTCTCCGTCTTCTCTCCTTTTTGCTGTTTTGTTTTTCTCTTCTTTCTCTGTTTCACTGCCTCATTGTTTTCGTAGAATGCCTGCTTTGGTATTGTATGTCTGTAAGTATTTGACTTCAGAGCTTTTGCAGATACAAAATACATCTACTGTTAAACTTGCAATTGTCCTTTTCACAGTTGATGTGTAAAATTAGGCACAATGCCCCAATACTACTTCCAGTTTTTATGGTCATGCGCATTAGTAACTGTAAAAAGGTTCATATGTGCAGAGCATTACAGCTACATGTGAAACTTGCTGATAAAGGAAAACATTTCTACATTTGATTGTGGTTGTGAATTATGTACAGTATAAATGTGTATGCAGTTGGTTTCATCGAGCTCTCGGTGACTGTGGCTTGATAAGATGCCTTTTATAGAAAGATTAATTTGTCAAAAGATAATAATGGGGAGTCCTTATTCTGAGTATCAATATATGGAATTTCTGTCCTGGATCCCATGAAGGGATATTTAAAGTTTGAGTTGAGTCAAAGAATGTTGAGTTGGTCCTCTGGGTGGGTTCTTCTTTGTTGAAACATTTTGTCTCTTCTCCAAGAGACTTCTTCAGTCTGAGGAGAGTCCTCCTGGCACTTAACAGCATACACAACTTTAGTCTGTTTGTGCCGGGGGACCGGATCCTTTGCCGTAATGTGTTTTGAGGTTTGAAAGCCACTGGATCGTCATGTTCAGAAAGTTAACATCTTAGTTTCTCTGAAACTGGTCTGGGTCTGGTTGTGAGGTCCAGCCAGCCATTGGGTGTTAAGTGCCAGGACTGTGACCAGTTGTACGTCTGGGAAAGAACACAGCCACTGGCCAATAGGATGGCCCAGCACAGAAGAGCCACATCATCAGGCCAGGACTCTGCAGTTTACCCTCATCAACAGGCCATCGGTCACTCTTTCAGGAATGAAGATGTTCTCATCCTTGATAGGGAGGAACATTAGTTTAAGAGAGGAGTAAAAGAAGCCATTTTTGTAAAGAGAAACCGCCAGTCGTTAACCAGGAGTGGAGGCCCTTATATATCTGCATGAATGTTGGACACTGTGCTGTTTCTGCTGCAGTCTACAGATAGAAAGCCAAGAGTCAATTGTCTCATCATGATTTATTCACACTGAGATTGTGGAGCTGTGTGTACCTGGTGCAAGCATTTGTATTGAAGAAGGCTCATTAAGACTTTATAAGCTGAGACATTAGAATACAAGCATAGTTTGGCAGTCAACTTTTTTCCCATTTTGCTAATTGTCAGGTTGTTTTTTTTTCTTCCTCACAGGCAGCCTGACAAGTTGGTGGTGGTTTGGACACGTAGAAGTCGGCGGAAATCATCTAAAGTAGGTGGCATTCAGTGAAAAAAGGCCAAAGATTAAAATCTTCTGATATCCAAATGTAATTGTTATTGTTTCTTTGTCCTCCTGTCCTGCAGTCCCACAGCTGGCAGCCGGGCATCAAAAACCCATACAGAGGAATTGTAGTGTGGCCAGTACCAGAGAACATCGAGATCACCGTCACTCTTTTTAAGGTAGTTGTTCAAGCTAAAATGACTACATTTGATTAATTGAAAATAGCTTTCTAGGTTTTCTTTTTAATATGTATTATTAATGGCCTGGGTGTCTGAATACATGTAGTCGAATCATTGTCAGTAAACTGCCTGTCTTACTTAAACATGCTTCAGCCTCTATGCTGTCAGAGTAGATCACTGCACAGTGTCCTGTTACCTCCCTTAGTCTTAACTAGGCTTCCTCCACAAACCCTTCCAAATCAACAAATTTGTAACTTCTAAAACGACTGACACAAGGGGCTCATGGAGCTTTATAAGTCGTAGCCGAGATTCTTAGACAAGTTCTGTCACTGTGTCTCCAAAACCCTTGCTGTCATCTCTGCTTTCTTTATGATCTGCTCAGCCTTCTTCCTTCCCATTTAGTTTCCAACAATGAACAGCCAAATGTTGATGTGCACAAATCAAATCCACTAAAGAAAACACGGAACCCCTACATTTGGCTAATGCTCGAGTTAAATATCATTGTCTTTGTAAATTATTAGCTTAGTGTCTTTATGGAGCAGTTTTTGTAGCTTGTTATAAATGAGATAGATGTTGTACAAACACTAACACAAAGCCTTTACAACAACATATTAAAGTTATGATGAAATCCATTTTGATGCTAAAATGATTTTATTTATGGTGCTTCATGGGAACTCTAAATTACAAACGCTGTGGCGTGTGCAGGCATGTCAGCTTCACTGAACTTGTTTGCTTATTGCTCGTTTCCCACAGTTTTATAGAGTAGAAAGCAACAAACTAAGTATGCAGTCTGAGCACAGGGTTGACACATGAACAATAAAACAAAAGTAAATCCTGAGCTAAAATGACTGTCATTACCTGTAGTTGATTTATTTTAAAGGTAGATGTAGGTGCAAGTACATCTTTTTTATATTAAAAATAAGGTCAGTAGTGGAGTAAATTAAACTTAGAATTTAGATGTTGCTTCAGTGTGTTTACTGAAGGTGAAGGTGTTCTCAGATATGTTTCTGTCTGGCCTGAAGCTCTGCAGTGAGAACAGCTGAGCTCAGCAATGTTGGATCCTGTTTTACCACAAGATGTGAACCAGACAGCCTTGGCGCAACTTCAAAAAATGCAAATGAAAGTAAATATAAATGCTACTAACTAATATTACCGCTGTTTTACCTCAGCTTGATTTTAAAGTTTAAGCACCAAATATCACATCACATACAGATTTTTGTTAATTTCAAAACTTGTTAATTAAGTCAGGAACAGAAAGAAAATAAAATAATTTTGCTTGCCTGCAGTCAACAGAGATTGCAGCTAAAACTGCCCTGCTGGCGTTTAAAGTTAGTGTAAAATGATGGAGTTTATTTGGATGTTAAAAGCAAAGCAATCACCTGCAGTTTGACTGTTCTGTCAAGCTGCAGGAGTATTGATTTCCCTGGGTGTGTTCCAAGAACATTCAAACAATAAAATTCATCAGTGCAATGGGTCTGCCTCTTTGCTTTACTCAGCATTTTTTGTCTGTAAATGTAAAAAGCTTTTTGTACAATCTGCAAAAAAAAAATTATTTTTTACAAATAAATCCTGTTTTGCCGGTAAAACCTCAAATTGAACACTTAAACCACCTACATAAATGTTTTGCAGAACAACCAGACTCTGCACCCTAACCCATGTCCTGTTAATTGGTCTGTTATTTTTATTTGCTGCAGTGATTTATGACTGTGCAGTCGGCTACTGAAGGTCAAAGAAGACTTGGCTACTTGCTGAACTTTGCTTTCCTTCTGTTGCAGTTTGTTCTTTTCAGTCAGTGCTAGGAGGGAACGAAAAGACATTAGATAGCATTAAGATGTTGAACATCTACACAATGTGACCATTGATTCACCAAAGGATAGAAAGATATGCAGAAAAAATTAGTACTTGTGCTCGTGACACCCAGTGAACAGAGCACCTAGCAGATCTCATGTCCCTCGTCAACAATGGGTTTTCTTTAGGTTTTTTTTATCAGGGACTAATCACTGAACCATGCAAAACTGCAAACATTGCAATTATACCTTGTTTTTGGTTCTTCTAGTCAACAGCGCATATGCAGTTTACTCCCTTGTTAGACTTTTTAAGAAACAATTTTTTTTTTAAATGGCAATGTACCAACAACAAAAATACACATGGAATTAAAACAAATTAAAATGAGACAAACAGGATTGTTTTGTGTATTTGATGTCTATTGGTACTTGACTAAAATTTACAAAAGCAATTTTTTTGAGATGTGCTTATAAATGTTCTATTTCTGCCCTCGCAGGATCCCCATGCAGAGGAGTTTGAAGACAAAGAATGGACATTTGTCATTGAAAATGTAAGCGTTTTTGAACCTTGGGGTCTGAAGCAATAGTTGGATAACATGGCGAGTGTATAACCATAAACATTGTGTAGGTTTGTGAGTCCATATAAAGTTTTAGTGTGCAGATTCTGCCCCCATGTGGTTGATTTATGTTAATACATGCTGTTTAAATTTTCAACATAAACCATGTGCAGCTGAAAAGAAAACACAGCATAACTACAAACAATTACAATATGCTATCAGTGAGCAATGTATGATATATTTACTTCAGGGGTTTATTTTAGAAAATCAATTTGTTTGCAAAATTTAAGAGCTTTTCATAAATACATTTATACCTTTTTAAATCTGGCTGTAAACATAAAAAATAGTTTTCCTATAACATTGCAGACATGCTAAATTAAGTACTGGCTTTGTATCTTTAGAACTTTGTTGCATCTTTATTGTGGAAAATATTTGAGATTGGCAGATTCTTAGTTTTGAATGGACTGAACCAACCAGTGATTCGGCTTTTAAAAAAACATTGTTCAAAGGGAGTAAAAAGAGCTGATGTTGCCTGATGTGACTTTAAAAAGAGGGTTCATCACTAAAGATTAACAAATGACCTTTGAAACACCTCAACTCTTTTTTTTACTCTTAAAGAATGCTTGTGGTTGGGGGCAGTTAAATTAGACAAGCTTGCTGAGTGCACTGATGCTGTCACTTTGTGTCCACGTCAACGTTAATGGAATGACAGCACATAGAGAGCTCCACCTTTTCTGTTTTGATGGATAGTTGAAAAGACAAGCTGGTCAGCTGGTGTTTTCTGACCAGAGCGTGGGAGAGAACAAAAAGAGAGCAGAAAAAGACAAGTTTTTGGGTTTGCCTGTGTCTCTGCATACCTAACTAATAACAAGAAGATCAAAGCCATACCAGTCTCCTGACAGCAGGAATGAAGAGCACAGAGGAGGGAGGAACAATGGCAGAAAGAGAGAAAGTAACCTTACACCTTCACACGCAGGACTTCTGGTTAATAAGTGCAAACAACAAGACATTCCAAACCATTATAGTCTTCCATGTAGAAACCACAAAACCTTTTAGACAATTATCTTTAAGTTGGCACACCATAACTGGAATCCTTCCCAATGTTAGTACTTGACACAAGCAGAAAGATTATGCAAATTAAAGCAGGCTATAAACTATACTTTCAATGAGTAATAATATTCAAAACACTTCTACGATTAATTTATTATATTTCAAAATATAATTTAATAATTAGATTATGTTTTAGTGCCTGAATAAGGTTTTTCAGATAACTTCTGTAATATGTTAAATTTGCACATAATCTTTCAGTGCTGTTGGTGCCTGATTTGCAGAAATGAAAAAACTACCGTATGTGATTTGACCAAAAGAGGGCAGTCTAAGTCAAGAACAGAAAAAGGCTTTTTTTTTTTGTCAGCAACAATAATTAAATCTGTTTATCATCTCCTAACGTCAGCTGTATTTGTGTCAGTAGATAATGTAGCCATGCTCAGTTTTAGTTTATGTTCAACCAGGATCATCCAGACTCATTAAATTTTAATATATGATCACATTTTAATTCGATTATGCTCGTGTGCCTATAAATGTATAAACGGCTCAGGCCGTCTATGCTGCTCCCAACAGTCTGGTATCTAAGTCAGAACGTATGAGCGAAATCAGCGGTGAGTGCTGCTCTTAGCAGGAGGAATAGAAGAAGAGAAGAGGTGAGTTCTCCTGACCCCTCATCAGACGGCCGAGGAGAAAAGGGAAAGAATACGCCATTGTGCCCGTGCTCGGAAGATGATGAAATTCAAGATCCCCGTGCTCTGCCTTCGTCTTAATCTTGGGGCCCAACCTTGCGTTAGGCTAATCCCTCTCCGTCGAATTACTGGCCCTGTCTAGATTGTATTTTGTCATTGAAAATGGTGGTGTCAAATGCTACCTTTTTCTTTCCTCTATTTGTTCGTCTGCCAGGGCGAATCACATAATCAAAAGATGGGGAGAGAAAGAGCAAAGAAGAGCATTGGAGAGAGGTGGAAGGCTGCAAACGGCTACACAGTAGTATCTCTAAATTGCATGCTACCCTTGCCTTTCACCCTTTTTCAAACAGGCACATATTATCAAAAAGGTGGGCAAATTGAGAGTCAAAAGATTGGACAGCTATATTTGAAGTCATTGTGCTGACAGGCTCTTTTGTGTGTATGGTAGGTGGGGGGGTGTTAATGTGTGTATGTATGTCTGTGTGTATTCTTTTAGCTTTTGCATATCAGCCAAAGCTGGAGATTGGAGACCAACTTCCCTCATCTTCAAAGCTTTGTGAAAGGATTTAAATGACACACACGCACGCACACACACATGCAGTGGACAGTTGTACATAAAGAAAGAAGCTATCATGTCTGAATACATTGAATATACAGAGATACGGGCTCCAAAGCCCACTCTTCTCACTCCTCCCCCATTTTTCACATTTTAAGTCCTACTTCAACATTTTTTGCTTGCATTACATCAATGTCAGGAAGGACAGAAAACATTTCTAAATATGTAGGCCTGTATTGCCATTTGACAGGACTGTCTGACTTGTGCATTGTCATTAGAAATGTAGATTTATATAAAGATGTATAGATGATATAGAAGTATAGATGACATTTTTTTGTCAGTTTGGAGTATTGAAGAGGCATAACAGACATGCAGTTTCTTTTTTGGCAATAAAATCGAATTTCAATATGTATATCAATCATACAATTTCACATTATTGTAGAATGGCTTAAACAAACCCTTTAGTTGAGTTTTTGATATCCACAGAAAGCAGGCCTCCTCTTTGCTGTGCAACGTGTTCTCTCAGATCTTTTAGTTTTTTTTTTTCTTCGTTTTTATGGACTCTTGTAGGTTGGAGTAAATGTTCTTCACAGAGTGAAATGAGTTTAATCAGTTGCAGTCTGCAGTTTATTACATACTACATGCTTTTTCTTTCATTTGCCATTCTTAATGTTTTGAACAACTCTAATCATCACTACACACTTTAAATGTCTTCAAAAGTATATTGGAAAATAAATGTATTTGCATTAAACATGTACATTTTTATGCTTGCTGCCGAGCAGATTTAGTTTCATGGCTTTTGAGTTAGTCATATTCTTATGGGTTTTTTTTCTTCCCCAGTCTTCTGTTTGAAGAATAGTCTATTGTGGACCACATCCAAGTCCATCATGTCTGTTTCCACACCACATAACACTCACTCTCACCCTCTCACACAGTCACACTGTGAAATACTGACAGACTTTTACACAAATTTGAAAATCGCTACATCTAATAACTTACAAACACAAACCTATTCCTCCATCGTTAAATACACCTTCCCTAGCTTGCACATTTGTTTTTGTATTGTACACATAGCCCCCCTGTCCTTAGTCCCTCTCTCTGTCTGGAACACATTACGTAGGCCAGTGGCTTGTGAGCGCTGGCTGGGCCTCGGGGAGGAAAAACACAATTATTTCAGCTCTCAGCTATTCACGCAAAGGTGACAAAAGCTGGTATGAAGTATGAAATCCCAAAAGTTTCTCCTGTGTCGTGGCCGACAAATTGGGATTAATTTGCACCCGTGTGCATGTGTGTCTCTCCAAAGTTTTTCATCTTTGTTCTTTTCCCATTTTTAGATTGTTGTTAGAGCTCAATAATAATTTATTCTAACAAAAGAAATGCCATGTTCACTTTTTTATTATCTGCTTATGTTATTTAAAAAGAATATAGCCTATTTTGTTAGTAAAGCTGGAATAATACACTTTACTTTCTGTGTTTGTTATTCCAAACGGAGGTTCTTAGCATTTGATCACACATGCTTTCCAAATTAATTTAATCTAATTAATTGCCGTGAGGACAGAGGACAGATGCTTGTGATTACCCCCCACGTTCATAACCCTCCCCTTGCAGGCACACACACATTATGCACTAATATAACTAAGTGCTGCCACTATGTGATATTTCAATGCACTGAAGTACAAGAGATGTCTTTTTATTGGCTATATAAGAAAACAGTGCACATTGGCCTCTAGCACTTCAGAGTAAATGGCTTTAGCACTTACTAAAAACCAAACAATGACTAATTTAAAGTATATTTATGTTTCTCTTCTTGTGTTTGTGTCTTTGTCATGACTTTTGTTTTAGGGACTTTATATTTAGGCCAGTTTGTCATGCATTATGTGTGTGTGTGTGTGTGTGTGTGTGTGTGTGTGTGTGTGTGTGTGTGTGTGTGTGTGTGTGTGTGTGTGTG
>JAVKLF010000073.1:6160494-6172692 GCA_034783495.1 Millerichthys robustus | reverse complement strand
TTCTCTTTTTTTCTCCATCACCAGTATAGAAAAGGGATTCACTGTTAACTCATAAACAATATTTCCATTTGCTCTAGCATTTTGGCCAAAATCATCGAAACCAGCTTTGGATATTAAGAGCACTGGGGATTGTCTGATTGGTCCATCTGATTTTCAAATATATTTGCATCAGTTCGTTTCTGTGTTGTATTTAAATCTTTTTCAGTAGTAAAATGAAGTACATTGATATAAATTGATCATATATTGATAAAATTCTGCAGTAGTGTTTCAAAGGACTGACTATCTGCAGTTTGATATACCTAGAAAATATATATTTAACACATTTTAAGCATAATTTCAACTGGCTTGCAAAAGTACGGGGACATCTGATAGCTCCTCAGCAAGTTTTTATGACAACATTTCAAGACTTTCAGCAAATTTCATTCTGTGCCACTCAGTGAGATGTTTTACTGATAGTACATGACCTTTCCAGACGAGTGTCCGTGCCTAAATTGCAGATGTGAACCTCTCAGCTGTTGAGCGAAGCTGTCACACTGATAGCTGTATGTTTGACTCCTCTCAGCTGTCAAAACACAGACAGGTTATTGACTGGTGTGTCCCTTTTTTCCTCTGTCTCCTACATCAGGAGCTGTTCTTCACAGAATGAAAGGTTCAAAAGGGCAGCACATTGTTTTGACTGGAGCCCTTTTGTGTTTCTTTTAGTCAGTTAAAGCTTCACTATGAACCAGTCTGCATTTTCTTTTTATAATTTTTATTTAGATTGACACAAAGTTGCACTGATTGACCTTCCTAAAATAAAATTCCTGGTCAATAATTATTTTCTTTTTTTATTTCATCACCTCCACCCTCATCAGTTCAATTGTTTGTTTATGGTTGCACTCTGCATGTTGAGTGAATATCTTCAGGCCATGCCCCTGCTTTTAGTGCCATGAGCATTTGTGTGTGCGTTTTGTGTGCTTGTGTGTCCTCATGCTCTTGCCCATCTGTCAGTAGCTCACTGTGGGTAGTAAGGAAATTAGGTCACAAGAGTCCTGACCTCGGTGCACCTGCGTCTTCTATTTGCTTACCACTTGTGTATGTTCCTCCTTGTAAACTAAATCTTTGTCTCTGTGCAGCCGTTTTCTTCAGTTTAAATATTGATTGTATAGTTGACGCCAAAGGCGCGTTTAGAGAGTCCTGTCTTGGGACAATGCTTAATAAAAGCATTGCAGTCTGCAATGTTTTCTCTTTGCCCTTGTGTCATACACAGAGTGTATAGACAAAATCACTATAGACTTCTAAAATACTTCTGCTTGAAATCCTATTTTTGAAAACGTTTCTTTGGGTATTGACATAGTTTCATTTCAAGAGTCTTGTTTTTAAGGCAATCTTCTAATCATGGGGCCATTATTAGTCATTTTTTAAAAGTTGGCAGTGTTGACAGACGTTTGCTTGTTGTTTAAAAAAAACTACATAAGTCAAGATAAACAGGTTTTAAAAGTGATCTCTTCATTTACTCTCTCATCATCTCATCCTTCACTTTCAGATCCAATCCATTTTATGAGCCGAAGACATCAAGTCCAGCGCAACCACCTGCTTTCAGTCCTTCTCCTGATGTAAGCAGCAGCCAGAAAAGGAGGGCCCCCCCACCTCCAAGTATCACCACCAGTCCTGTCCCCAGTCCATCAACCCCCAAACTCAGCTCTGGCCCAGATGGAGTCCATCCTGTTGGGCCTAGCCCAATGACAGCATTGATGGGGAGAGAGCTGGCTTCCTCTTCCCCAAAGGTAAAAAAAAACAGGCTCTATTTGGTTGCAGGCCATTTAGGTTCATCCGGACAGATTTAATAAATTCTGAAATAAAAGGCAGGGAAGCAGCCTCTTCAGTGGCTCTTAATGTAAAATGGGATGAAATGTTTGCTATATTATAAAAATGAATTATGACATGAACCCTGTTCATCATGTTGTAACATAAAATGAATAGTTCATTTTTTTATTAGAAAAACAGTCTACAAACATAAGAATTCCTCAGCAAACCATCACAACCAGGCAGCCACCAGCCCTTGTAGCGATTCTGTCTGAACAAACCAGCCTGGCAAACATCCGGAAACCTTGGTGGTAATCTGCACCAGGCCACACACCTTAAACCCACACCTTCACAGGTGCAGCTTGTGAAGCCAATCAAGCAGCAATGAGCTGTTGCAGTACCACTGCTTGGCCAGTGACGATGCAGAGGGGCGTTACATTCTTGATGCTCATGCAACTCACCACCTCCTTCATTTGTATATCTGGGCCTTTTATATGTTTATTTATTCAAATTAGGCAAAACATAGCAGGGTCTAATTAAATGGCTGATGGTCACACAGACTCACGGCCTGAGTCAGACCACTGGTGGGGAATGATTGGTTTGAGGTATGTTAAAAGTGTGTGAGTGGGTGTGTGTGTGTGAGTGAGCGTATGGGCTCAATGAACCTGTATGGGGGCTTAAACACAGGAGCTTAAAGACAGCAGAGCAGTCACAATGGGGTGTTGACCCAACGTGCACGCACACACACACATATGCATAGTACAGTTACTTATACGTGAACTGACATTGGTGTTGTGCCCCTCCTCCACATGCAGTTGGTTAGCTGACTGTTTTAGTGTAGCTGAGCGGTGATGCTGACTGTCCATGTAATTATGGCACTGTGCCTTTATCACCCAGCTGCAGTTGCCTGTGACCATGGGTGAAGGAGCCTAAACCACTTTAATTACCCAGAGCCAGTGGCCTGTGGTGGGCCACACTTCGCCAAGAGATGCCCCTGACTCTGGAGCTTTGAGGAAGAGAGGAACAGTGGAATATAGGGAAAGAATGAAGTGTACAATGAAAGAAAATATATGGGAGATAGTGAAGAGTAGATGACAGGAGAAAAGTGTGAGGAAAAGACGTTAGAGGAATGGCTAGGGAGTTGTAGAGAGAAGGGAATATAATGTTCACAGTAAGCAGAAATAGGCCTTTAGGGTTTTTTAACATACAGACTCACAAATGGTTTCTATACTAGAAATTCTAACAGTGAAGTTACTTTTACTTTTTTTCTACGTTTCCCATATTGTCTTGATCATTTTGCCATTAAACTTCAAATGTGCTGAAAAAGTTTGAGAATAATTGGAAACTTTGTCAACAGTAAAGTGTGCTCCAATATTTTGGGGGGACATTTTGCCTTTCTCAAAATGTTCTTCCTTTTGATTTTAATGAGCTCTTAAATATCCACGTTACTGCCACCTAGTGGCGTGGCATGGGCTTGTGACGTTTCCATTGTGGATAAAGATAATTTTTTTCAAATAAAGAAAAGCATTGTCTGTTTAAAAAACATATCAAGTGCTGTAGTTTGGTCTTAAAATATACTACCTACAGATTGTAAAGTGTACTTTAGATGTGATTTCAATTTTTACTTTTCCGCCCAGCTATTTGTATGAGTAAATATGAGCAATGAAAAACACATTTGGTCTAATTATTTTAGTATTAAAAGAGTGTATTTTAATCTGTTGTCAGTAGCAGGTTGATGGTGAAACACTTGAAAATTAGTAATAATAAATGAAATTCACAGACAATAATATAACAAAATACATCAGCTAATAAGATCATACAAATAAAATTTAAAAATGTAAGCAGATAAAAGCCAAAATCTTAACATAGTTAAAAGTTGACAACAGTCATATTTAGGTATACATTTACAGAACACCCTGTAATGTTTATGAGGACAGTCATTCCTTTTTTCCTTCCATCCATCCATTATCTGTTACCTGCTTCTTCCATTGAGGGTCACGGGGGTCACTGGTGCCCATATCCATCAGTCACAGTGCGAGGCGTGGGGGACACGCTGGACAGGTCGCAAGTCCATCACAGGGCATTCTTTTTATTATTTTAAATAAGTTTTGTTTTTATTACAAACCAAACATGATTATCATTGTTGGATCTTATTTAGATTTTCATCTAAAACAAACAGAAATACTAAAAGAAAAACGAGGTTTACATTTGTCGTCACTTAATAACAGGTTTAAAAATAAAATATTTGAAGAATCACTGAGTTGAATATTGGAAAATTATACCACTATAAAGTAATAACATTAGCAAAAATGGACATGATAAAAAGGTACAGTAAAAGACACGTAAACATTGTTTTTGTTTTCTCCATGAATAAACTCTCCTCAGCAGATGTAGCAATAAACTTTGCTGTAGATGAGGTTTTATCCCCCTTGTCATTTAATTAAAACCATCCACTTCGGTGACATTCTGTGGAAAATTGGGGCACCTACAGAACATATGGTGGGCTCACCCATTTCTGTTAGCCTTACACACGTTTGCCAAGAATAAACAAGGTGACCAATTAGACTAATGCGTAAAAAAT
Source organism: Millerichthys robustus (assembly GCA_034783495.1). NCBI lineage: Eukaryota > Metazoa > Chordata > Actinopteri > Cyprinodontiformes > Rivulidae > Millerichthys > Millerichthys robustus. The sequence goes on along the minus strand of JAVKLF010000073.1, from coordinate 6,168,326 downwards.
GTGATTAGTAGAGTAAGTTAATGTTAACATTAAAATAGCTGTATTTAGAAAAGTTCTCAAATCTTTATTTTCCTAAAAGTGTTCTAAACTTTTATGAGTATTTTCACCTCTTCAAAAATACTTAATTTTTTCTTTCATAGTACACTAAGTTTGATTGTTTGCTTCTTTGCATCAAAGTTTTATTTAGTCACAGAAAGTGATGGATGCGTTTGTCAGTAGTAGCTTCAAGTCTTCCATGCCAGTCTGCTTGTCCATTGACCTGTCTGAGACATAGATCTTTAAATGTGTCAAGTTTTGGATTTATACGTGATCTGGAGGGATGAAAATGTCTGTGGGATTAATGTAAATGAACAGAGAGAGTTCCTGTTGGGCGGGCTGTGAGCTCTGTCTGGTCTGATTCAGTCCATCTCTTTTCCATGGAGCTGATTTTTTTTGTTTCATCCCTCCCTCTCCCAGTAATTCAGTTATCCCCCAGCTTGTCCTTTTTTTTTTTTGTTTTATCTCCATCTCTATTCCACCGTCAGGATCGCTCTACACTTAGATGCTTTTATCTTTGGATTTTCATCAGGGTTCTGCTTCATGAATTACATGCTTAATTTTCATGTAAAGAAAAGTTGTCTTCAGACAAAAGTTTGAACAAAAAAAGTTCTATGTTATCTTTATTTTTTTTTAAAGAAATTCAGAAAAAGTTGAGTTTGAGTTTTTAGGCTGCTTGCACAAAATAGATCTGACAATACACAACGTTTTTTTAAATGATGGCTTAATGAAATGGAAAAACTATTTCGTTTACCTACTGCAATTACATTTTTTTGTCTGCTGCCTTATGCGTTTTCATGTCTATTGGACTTTTACTTTCTCATTCCTAACTCCCTTACCAATTTTAAATGGTGTCCCTGCCAGTTTTGCCATCAGTTTTTATGTACACATTAACAAATCTTTTCTAATAATGTGAAACTGAACCAAAACCAGACCTTTCTGTGATCAGTAATGTTAATCAAAGGGTTCAAATTAGATTTTGCAAGTTGTGAGAGCTCCTGTGCTACGGGGGAGGCAAAGGCCAGGAGATTCCTTTTTTTCCCCAGACTTTGCTTTCACAGCACTTTCTTCAGTTCAAACCACCTCCAAATTGAAATTAGAATAAATTAACATTATTTAATTGAGTTCGCAGAAGGCTGTGGTATTTCTTAATTAGCTTTCACTAAGGTTCGTGGCAAGAGAGGAAAGTTTAAGTTCTGCCAAGTGTTTCTGATGGAGGGATGAGGACAGAAAGAAGCTCAAGAGACAAGGACAGTCCTTTCTCATCTTTTGATCTTTGCCTTTCTCGGGGTCTTTCTCATCTTATCACTTTATCCAGTCTAAAGTTATTTAATTCTCTCCGATATGTTCGACCTACCTCTGCAGAAAAAATCTACAACTCAAAGTTAGACAGGTGGCTTTGTAGTTTTAAACACCTAATAAATACATTTATATATTGATTTTCAAGACTAAACATTTTATGGTGTTTGGAATTTCAGAATGGCCTTGTGTTGAATGTTGTTTGTTTGCAAATGCTGGCTGTTTTATTGTCTAATATTAAAAAGAAAGAATGAGAAGAGAGTAGAGATTGAGAGGGGAAGATGTCTGATTCCAATACCAATTCAGAAAATCAGGACAAACAAATGTTTTTTCTGTTTTTCCCCTTTTTAATTCAATTTGGTGTCATGCTAACAGTAGTGTGTGATAGTCAATGGTAGGAAGCATGTAAGCTTCTAAAAGAATTTTTAAATTACCTTCTTATATTTAAAAAACAATGGAATATCAGGTTTTTTTTGTTCTAGATGTGGCATTTTTCTTTCAAAAGTTAGTATTGCAATGCCTAACTTTCTGTAGAGTGTTGTTTTTGTGCCTGCAAAGCACCCATGCTGTCAAAGACACCCTTATTGCAAGAAGTTCTGCTTAATAGACACAAGATGTTAAAACATTTTGCCGTGCACTTGCCTGTTTTTTGGTGTAGCGTTCTCAGGCAAATATTATCATAAAGGCAATAATCTGCCCTAAATAAATAGCTGACTGTGATGTCATTTGACTGTTATTTTTATTATTTACAGATGCCTCTATAATTATATAATGAAATTGCAGCTGTTTATTACATTAACATTTTTTTCAATATTTGAATGTCCTTGTCATATGAAATACAAATTACTATATATTTTTTTCTCATAATTTAACTGTGAAAAGAAAACATTATATTATTGTTGAAAGAAACGCATGAATAATTTTAGACATCTAGCCGATTGTCTAAATTGTTTGAACTTAAAAATCAAAGAGTGCCGTATCTCTTCATTTTCTTTTCTTGGCATCGGTGTTAGCAGAAAAAATGGGCACAGCAGCCTATTTCTGAAACCACAGCATTGAAGTCTCTTAGGTCACATTAGCCTTTCCATAAGCTGTGTAATATTAGGAGAATAATCCTTGAGAGGGGTATGGCTAAATCATTACCCCTCAATGTCTGCTTTTTCCCAGTGTGGACCCCCTCCCCAACCCTTATTTGCAATGTTTGAGTGGTCTGTCATTGGATCTTGTGGGAGAGCAGAGATGCTGTTTATTCTCCCTTGCAGTTCAGGTCCAATCACAGGGCTTCTTGTTGCTGTTTTAACCCACAGGGCATCTCTGTCATCGAGTTAATAGAATGCTATAAGATATTACCAGATCCTGCACATTCTCAGCTGTTTGATTCTTTTTTTTCAAAAGCTGAAAGAAATGGTTATATTATATACTATAGTGGTTGATTGGTTTCTAGATTCTACTGTGGGATTTAATAGCGTTTGAGACAGAACTTTGAGAAGTTATGGCTAAATGTTTGGTTCTTTGGATGAACAACATCAAACGGGCTTTGCAATGAAATAATTCTGACTTAATGTTGAGATATACAGTTCTAAAATACCTTAGAAATGTAGATGTTTAAATACATAATAATCCACTTCTAGGATTAGTGTATCTTCCCATTTCAATTTTTACGCTGGTGTTGTGAAAAGATGTGCATTCTGTGTGCTGTGAGTACTTACACATGTTGTGAGGGATATATTTTGATCCAGTAACTGTAATGCGGCTATCATTTTTCCACCTTTTCCTCTGTTGGGTGCATGTCGAGTTCACAAGTTAAGCGCTGCAAAGAGCTCACTCTCCTCAATACCCATGCCGGCTGGTGTAAAAGGGCCTTCTGCAAAGCGCCACTTGTAATCTGCCTTTGGTAAGTCCTCCTTAGTTTTATCTGCCAAGGATTACCTCAGAAGCTGCAGAGCAGTAGAGAACGAGGGAGACGCAGAGCACAAGAGAGAGAAATGAAAAGCAAGTCAAACAGAAAATGATGAAGATGGAAGAAAATGAAAACAAATCACTATGTAATCTCTGAAAGAAAGAGACCTGCTTTTGAGTTGAAGGGAAGTTTCCCTTGCCACTTGTTTAGAGAGGGGAATTGACTAATCCCTCCATGATTGATGTCGGCCATGAGAGGCTCTATAGCAGACTAATAGGGCTTATGAGGATGACCAGAAAGTCCTTTGTGTGCGCTTGCCTGTGTTCGTGTGTTTATGTGAATAAATCAGACCTTTTTGTCTTGTGTGTGCTTCTATCCATTGACCACAGAGGCCACGGGTTTGAATGACATAGCTGCCGAAGAAGGGGTAACTTTATCTTAATCTGGTCTTAATCTGCCCCAGTCTTCCAGGTGTGTGTGGGCTTAAAGCAAGAAGGAGCCAGGGTTTTGGGGTGAGGTTTAAGGGGGCTTCAGGTGAGGAGAGAGAAGCCCATGCACTTGAAAAGCCCTTGGACCTCCAGTGGGTCTTTGCGCTTGGACCTCCAGTGGGTCTGAGACCCCCCGCACTCAGTCCTGAAACAGCACTCATTTAGGTATGCCAGACTGTCTTCCAGTCTTCTGTAAGTGGCCCCTACTCAATTTTTAATTGAATCAAACCAACCTTACTCTAATTTAAAGAGAACTGCAAAGTATCTTGAAAATTAACTTAAATTGTGTCTATGTGTTAAAGTGTGTTTGAGTGGTCACACGTGATTTCTTGAGTCTGTGGTTAAGGAAACGAGAGCAAGCGCTGCTGTGATAAGATTTTAATTGCCTTTTTTAAAAAGCCCTCCTGTAACCCCCCTCTTTTAGACTAAAACAGTTTGCAGGTGGATGTGCTGTAACGTGCTGCTGGAAATGCAAAGTCAGATTTTTTATCTCAACTTGAAGATCATCATGTGGCAAGCTTTAGAGTTTCTATTTAAGAAGTCTTATAGGATCTGAAATGAGTAGAGAAAATATATTTTCATGCATTCCTGTGTTTGTTAGTGTCATCAACTTATAAACACCACATAACAGTGAGAGAAAAGTTCAATGTGGCTAATTCAATTCTAAAAGTTCCAGGTCGCTGTTTTGAAGAGTACACGCTTCAACTTTAACTTATTAAAGAGTTGCAGACCGTGCTTAAGATCTGGGTCTGTGTTGAAAAGCTAATTATTTGAAATATCTCTTCTTATTCTTCCAAGAACAGTGGTCCAATATCCACACTGAATAATTCCAGAAGCTTGTTAATGTTTACAAAAAGAGTGTGGTCTAAGTGGGACAGGTGTGTATGGATATATTTGAGCATGTAGGTTTAATTCTGACCCTGTGTTGTTTAGAGAAAATTTAGAATAAATGCAAATTTGTGCATCCAACTCTTCATTTTATCACAGTTATGTGTTGTTCAATCATACCCCTCTGAAAGAATAGTTCAATTAAACCTATTAAAAGCCCCAATTATTATGGAATTTCTGGCCAAACCTGTATGATGGCCTCAGTTTCTCTAATGTTCATTTGCTTCTTCACACTGTAGTCCTTGCAACTGCAGCTTCCTTCTTTGGTATGAGTGTTGATGCGTGCGTATTCTGATCAGGAGTCAGAGGGGTGACTTTGTAATTATGTTCATTTTAATTGGCTGTGCTATCACCCCTCTCATCACTCTAGAGCCCACGCTGCGCTGGACAATGGCAGTGTGTGGTGTGGGGGGTTTAGCAACTGCACTGTTGAGACCACCTCCTCCCCCCCTCTGTCCCCCCCACACACACACCTGAGCACATGTACATCCTCTTTACCTGCAGAACACAATTCCAGAAGAGGTCTCCTTAATGAGTTTTCCCTGCCCAAGCTTAGATTAATTGATCAGTGGCGTTATCGTCACATCTGATCTGTGAATCCGTTGCACAACTAATTTGTTTGTTTAAGATGGCAGTTAAAGAAGATTAGGGAGGATACAGATTTATAACAGCAGCTGCCCTTTACATTTCCTTTATTTAAAGTTTTAGTCTGAAAGTAAAATTTCTGAAAAACTGACCTAATAAGTAGTATACAAAGATCAAGAGTTTGCAATGTCCTCTATTAGATTTCCATACTTGAATTGGAAGGAATATAAGGCAGGGTTAAACATTTAAAATAACACTTACTACATCCTTAAATTAACACACTTACTCTAAAACATATCCATGTTATAGTGTGTGTCTGTGCGTGTTTTTATTTTCCTAAAGGAAAAGCCTTTTTTCAAAGATGAGTGTAGTTAATGCAACTGCTGTTTCCATGACGATCTAAAGCCAGCGTGTAAGATGCATAATGCCCTTACATTACATGTTGGGCTGGCATGCAAGCATTTGGGTATACAGCAAGCTGGCACAGACGCTCTTTGTCTTCTGCCATCTCCAGTTTGTTGTATTTCAATTTATTCTTTTAGCGAGGGGGGTTTATTTCAGTTTCAAAGCCGTTACTGTTTTGCATGGTTATGTCTTTGGAGCAGCAAATGCCTTGGAAGCTATATTGCCTTGGAAAAGGAAACGGATATTTTGTATTTTACATCTCAGAAAGCAATAGCCAAAAGGCTCTCAGTCTTGGCTCGCAAGTTGACGCTTAGATGGGAAACATCACTAAACCCCACCACCCAACCTTCACCATCACAATGAATGTATTTACATTTGAGTTTTTTCACTTTTCTTTTTCAGTTGTCAAACTTCAGGTCAGTGGCTTGATTGAGATTCAGTCTTTTCATATGCAACCATTTCAACCTTTTTTCCCATCTGGTCACACAAAACAAAATTAACCTCGTCTCTTTAAAGCAGCATCTACATGTACAGTTACACATTAATGCACACTCACTTCCTCTTTAGGCTGAGTCTGGAAGGGAAGCCCCTCCTCACTGTGATTATGACCGTAATGCAATATTTCCTTTGTATGTTAATGTGTATTATTTTTCACGCTACATTCGCTCCTCTCTCATTCTTTCCTCGCTCTCTCCTCATTTCCTTATTGTTCCATCCACTCCACATCTCCATTTACATAATTGAACTTTTGATTAGACTTTGCTCCATCCCCTCTGCTCTCACAGAGGCAACAAAATGAAATCAGAAGCACAATTTCATGGCCAAGATGACACGAGGTGATTGTTTTTGTTTCTTCTCAGTATTTTTTCTCCTTATGTCAAGATGTTGGACATATCAAGCTCGGATTAGACAAAGTGCTTGTTTTTATCAAAGGTGCAATTAAATAAATGTGGATGTGGGTGGTTGGGAACCAACCAGTCTGAAAAGTTTTTTTAGTTCTAATTATTTTAAACATAAGTTTTTACATCTGGAGCAGTGTGTATGACTGACTGTCTTGCCTGAAATGCATCTATGCGTTTAGTACAGTTCATTTACTTTTTTAAACTTCATTTGAAATTAGACACACACACCTTTTTGTATACTTTACAGCCTAAAAAACAATTCACCACACAAAAACAAAACTATATGCATCTGAAATCAACAAGTACGTATTTAAACAGTCAGAGATGATTTGCATTTGAGATGCATTGGTTTTTTTTCCTCCTGAAGTTTGGACGAAATCTTCCTAAAAACAGCATCCCTGGTGATCATGTTTTACTCTAAAACATTTTCTCGTTTTCCAGATGTTTGCATTAATGAAACACATCACCAACCAGAACAAATGACTCTGACTCTTTAAATAGCCCATAAAAAACAATGTTACATTTATTTCAACAGTAAAACCTGTTGACACCATTTTATTTCTTTATTTTAGTCCTGTATCAGCCAAGCAGAAGATGTTGAAGTGTTCCAACGTCTTCACAGTTACTTGAAACAACCTGCATGATACTTTTTCATTTTGACTAAATGGCTCCACTGAACTAGTGCTCTGACACGGTGTGTTCAAAGAAATCAGTCACACACTGTCACTGCAATCTTTAGAGATGATTGTTTAATTTACATCATTTACAATTTCAGGATGAACTACAGTGCAACTGTTTCATCAAGAAGACTTCATTTTATGATTTCATTGATTATTGATATTTTTAGTACTTGTACTGATCCAGATAATATGCAAATGGCTGAATTTTTGTTCAATAACTGCATAAAGAAGTTTTTGCAATTTCGTTACTGTCTTTTTGTATAGTTAGGCCATACATCTTGGTGCTATTGTTATTTAAATAGCTGATCCACACAGACATACTTTCAGTATGTCTTCTTTTTTTTGCTCTAGGCTCCCTTGAGCGGATTACAAGTTTTAAAGAGTATGAGATTCAACACCTCCTCAAATCTGACACTCTGACACTGCTTTGAAGCCTCAAAAGTAAGATTGGAAAGACACGGAAGCTCTTTTCACTGCACAGAGTCGTGGGTTTATGTCATTGGTTTGAGGCCAGTTAAGTTTTCATTGATGCGTTGTGCCCCAGAGGAAGAGACAAAGCTGCCACTTAAAGCGTTTGACTTGTATCTTTTTATGGCTCCAAAAGGCCAGTTTCTTTGGCTTCTGTACTTCTAGGTCCCATAGTTGTGTT
>JAVKLF010000073.1:6106855-6124585 GCA_034783495.1 Millerichthys robustus | reverse complement strand
TGATGAGGACAGAGGTTCTCCAACAGAAGTGGACCTTCGTAAACCATTTGAAGAAGAGGTTAGTGCCTTTTGTAATGTATTTTAGCTAATTTTGGTAAAAACAGGAGGAAAAATGGTTTTCAGTTGGCTGAAAAACATAAAAGTGAGCAAAACTTTGTGCAAGTGAACTCTTGAATCACCTGGGAATTAGACAAAATTCTTAATTTGTTTGTGTGCAGCCACTGGACTCATGACAAATTAGAGGACTTTTGGATTACAAGAGAGAAATTGTACCTTTTAACATCACCTTTTTTGTTTTTCTGCTTGCTTTGATTTGACAAGTTTCTCTTTCTGCTCCTGCCATGTCTAAATTTCCCCCTGAGCCTCCTACTGTCTTGCTGAACCTCTGTCTTGTCCACAAAGACGTCTCAGTATTGATCTAACAGACTGTCATGTCAATTATACAAGTGGCAGAAATCGGCTGTCATTTAGAGGTTTGTGTGTGTTTCTTTGTGGGAAACTTGTGTGCTTTCATGTCCTTCAAGTGTGCCACACACACTCCATGATGTCTTCTCAGCCTGTGCATACAAAGACTGTGTTCATATGAACACCATTATTTCAGTCTGGGTGTGTTTGAGGATGTGTGTCAACTAGGTGAATCTCTCTTCCCAAGCAGCCCTCTGCTGCCCTCGACCCTCCACCTGTACACACACACACACGCACACACACACACACACAAAACCCTCCTCCCAGTGCTGGGCCCCAGGGTTAATGGGTGTTCAACCTTTCCATTATCCCGATCAGCCAAGAATTACCTGCTGAATGATGTTTGCATTAATATAATATATATGGTAATTTCCCTCCTCTTAATTACGGCTGGGCTGAGCGCGGCAAGGGGAGTGGGCTGATCATGTGTAAAATTGATTTGCCAAGGAAAAATATGGTGATAGAGCGAGAGCGCGCAAAGAGGAGAGGAAGAGGCTGCAGGGAATCGGCACGCGCGCACACACACACATCTGGACAAATCGTACATGCACAGAGCTACATGAATGCACACTCCCACATTCTGGAAAAGAGTACAGGGAAAAAGTGCTGGCCTGGGTGGAAAATAAATAAATAAATAAATGAAAATTTTCTCTTGCTCACTAGTTCTCCTTCCCATTAAGAAAAACGAAGTGCATCAGCAATAAAATAGAGATCTTTTTTTTTTTTTTCGGATGCATCCTCGGTAGTAAATTTGAATAAACATTTTCCTCACTCGCAGGAGTCTCTGAAGAATAGCAAACAGCCAGGAGACAGAGGTGAAGAGGGGTCACAAATGGAGTGTGCATTAAGTGCTTCTGGTTATGGAGTGATGGAGTGTGTGTGTTTCACTGGCAGTTTCTAAAATGGGAGAGTATGTGTGTGATCGTTTGAAAATAAGCTTAATCAAGGGTTTAAATTGGGAAATTTAAGAAGACAAATCGCTTGCAGGTAGATAAAGACGCAGCAAAAATGTTTTAAAGCAAAGATTTTTATAACTTTTTTTCTTTTTATTAATTAGCAGAATAAAAAGGGCAAAACGTGTGCTGCTATTTGGTAAGATTTTGTCTTAAAATAGGTGATCGAGCTAAATTAAATTACAATTTTTCATGTGTTTCATAGGATCGTTAGGTTATTTTGATTATTTGGTTAGATTTATTGAACTTTTTTATTTAAGTATTTGATGTTTGGATCTGTTAGTTCAAAAGGAATATTTTTCACAAGCATTTCACTTTTATGTAGTTGCTGAAAAACATGGGGAGACATTTAGCAATCAGAGTGAAAATATATTTTCTTTTACAGTAAAACTGTATTCATTTGATTTTCTGTTGCTTTATTTTTCAATGTAAATGACAGAAAAAGTTACAAAGATGTCAGAAAAGGATTCAGAAGTTGTCACTACAGCAACAGTTGTCACTGTTTTTTTCTTTTTTGTGAATGTTTTTGGATTTTTTTACTGTCTGAATGATTTGTAGACACTGCACAGATTTTCATGTCTGTGAACTAAACATTTTGTACTCTTTCATTCTGCTTTATCTTCCTTTTCTTTCTGGCCACTTTTCATCATCTTCATTACGTCATTTATATATATTTTTTGTCTGCGCTTCTTTCCGCCTAATCCTTTTTTTCCCCCTCTCTCCCTGTTTAACGCCATCTCTCTCTTTACTCCTCCTTTTCTCTCTCATAACTGTTCTCTTGCTCTTCCTCGCTCTCTCTCGGTTGACAGAAGGCGTTCAAAGACACCAGTCAGTATGTGGTTGGGGAGCTGTCTGCACTGGAGAGCGAGCAGAGGCACATCGACGCCCGAGCAGCTCGCGTGGAGAAGAGGCTGCGCTATCTCATGGACACAGGTACCCCAAGCCCAATTACACTGGAAAAACTGTTTTGGCAAATTGAGCGTATACACACACACACACACACACACAAACACACACACATCCATTTAGGGAGTTTGTGTGTTTGTGTGAGGGAGAATCTTTGAAGCCCCCCTCCACCTCCCTCTCCTTCCCTCTTGGATGAATGTTGTGCGACGTAGCGCTGGGTGGATATGAAAGGAGGGTGGAGGAGGTGGAGAAAGGAGGGGAAGGGTGGATTGGGGGGGGGGGGTTGTCTCGGGGATGGGAGAAGAAGGGAGACCTCTCTGGGCTGGGGTGATAAGGGAGCCCTTCATGGGGGAAACGATAACTGGGTGCGATAGCGGGGCCCAGCCGAAGTCTCCGCTGCAGCCGTTTGCCAGCCGCGGCCCCAGCCAGCCTCCCAACTATTGAACAGTGCGCTCAGCCATGCACGGATACACACACGTACACACACCCATACACCCTTCTCCCCCCCCCACCCCAGTACATATCTGGCCTTCATTGATATGCTGTATAAGGAAAAGACGGGGGGTGAGTTAAAGGGAGGAAAGAGGGAGAAGCAAAGAAATGGCAAAGGGGGGAAAAAAGCAAAACACGAGAACTGACACAGTTCACAAATCCACAACAGATACACACAAATGCTTACACACCAGCCAGTGCAGTGTGGTGTTTGGAGACGGATTCGGAAGGTTTTTATTTAAGGTTTGGCTGGGGGTAAAGCCTTGTTAAGACATGAGACACTGTGCTGAGCCAAAAGAGGGGCCTTGGCTCTGTTAAGTCCCTAACTAAAACTGGAGAATCATTTACCATATATGATACAAAATCTTCTCTTTTTTTTACCCAAGAATGCTTATCAGAAACACGTCTTGAAATAATATAATATTAATATTTGCAAAGGTTTTGAAAGTGTAAGTAAAGTAGTACTTTAATTATTTTCTTAGTGTGTCAGTGCAGAACATGGTGGATTTACCCACAAAAATCCTTAAAAAGCAACACAGAGGAGGAAAGAAGAAAGAGGTTTTTAGAAATAGAGACCGGGGAGGTGGGATTTGTGCTCACCTTCCCATTTGGGTGCTGATATTGAGGCTATCTCATTGCTGCTTTCGTCTTTTTCGCCTCTGTGCCCTCTTCCCCCCCGTAGGAGCTCATGCCATTGTGTCAATCTGAAGGGCTGTTTTTCCTTCAACTGTTAAAGTAGACACTAGCCAGCAAGAAGCCAGGTTATTTACTTTCAAACACCCTCGGCCATAAAAAAAATACACACCTGCAGGTCCCTTCTGAAAATATGATTAACTAGAAAAGGAGTGGGGTGACTACAGAAAGGTGAGGATAAAATAAAAAAGGGTACCACATCTAGAAGCTCACCTTTCACCTTTCTGTGTTACTGTGAACTGCAGCGATATGTGCTTACAGAATAAAAATATGTTACCTGGTAGCTTCTAAATTATTTTCTGTGTGAGAAAATGGCTGCAAATTCACATGATACAAAAATCCACAGTCTTAAACCTTTTGATTAGTTTTTTTATGTGATTTTATTTCCTCACCTGATCCCAGATACAGAACCAACAGGTTGTACATTATTTATTTTGGTCAAAAGGTATCAGATCGAGTTTAACCATTGACACATAGATGCTGAAATAAAATGTTGAACTTGTCTGATGTTTAAAATCATTCATAATCTACTAACACAGGTATTTTTATATATAAAAAACATGAAATTGTAGGTGCCTGTAGTATTTTGCATGAACTTATGTTTAAAACAGCTCAAATGTATATTGTTTGTTTTGGCTTTTTTAACATGACAATGCACTTTTTGACTGATTATGTACCCACATAGGCTAGTTTTCATCTGCAGTTCCTGGCAGGTGGATATTACAAAAAGTCAAGAATAAATGACATACAGATAAACAACTATCCATAAAACATCATAGCAGTAACTTTGATATAAGAAATTATGCAAAAAGAATTTATATACCTGTTAGAGGAAATGCAAATAACACTTTTGGGTATCTGATGTGGGAGCCTTTGATTCCTAATCAAAGTTCTCATTACACCACTTGTAACAAGCCTTGATACTTATTAGAAAACAAAACAAATATGTCTATTGCTACTTGTTGTGCGCACATCATTGGGGTTTTATTATCCATGTAGGATTAAAACACTTTGTCTTGTCCTAGTCCCTACTTATTCCCCTTTGTGACACAATACCTACTTGTGAAATCTGCTTCTTTTGTGGATCAGCAGCCAACACTGATCGTGTGTCTCAGACCACAGTAACCCAAAACTAAATCACACATATCCTTTTCTGTGCCCTGAATAATACAATTCCCAGCTGCGCAAAGACAAAGTAGTCCTTGACACTGCTCTTTTGTCTCCTGCCTGTAAGTGCTGCCACTACAAGGTGTAAATCACTTATCAGTATGTGTAAAACAAACACATTTTTTAAAGCCTGTGGGTTCTTGTAAAGTTTTGCTCCCCCAATCTTTATCTCTGATTTGATTTAGTCCAACTCAGCCACCGGTGAATCAGTGAGACAGGGTTTAGGTCTGAAAATGAGATGTGAATACAGCTAAAGTTGGTTCTTTAAAGTGATGCATCGAATTCCTGGCTGTGAACTAAACAGAAAAGAGTAGTAGAAAAGATCTAATCAAGAGACTAATATACTCAATTTATCTACAAGTTTATAAAAATTTGAAGTCCCTTCATGTTTAGAAGATAGAGAGATGTGTGAGCAATTTTAGGCTGAAAAGTCATCTTGGCTAAAATCAGGCCTAATGTGGTCTGAATATAAGTTTTGTTGCCACATAGTCTATATCGGATAGCAAATACAGTTATGAACCCTAACCAAGATTAATTAAATTTAACAAAAACTTGGACGCTGGACTCAAACTTGAGTCATCTGAATTTTGGTTCACCTTTAATCCAAATGAGCCAAACAGTCTCGTCATTTTACGGTATAGGACTGTGTACAGCATGTCTACAGCGTAGTTCCAATCATTAATTAGATCTGTCTCTTCCTGATTTTGTTCCCTTGATTCCTAACATAGTCAGGTGGCCGTGATACGATCAGTACACCTCGTCATAATGAAGACATTTGAAGAAATTGTGTTTTTAGTCGATGTCGCTTCCCGAGCTAAATCAGGAGCTGTACAAGATACGTTGTATTGACCCTGTTCATAACATTGTTCTCCTGTTTTCCAGTGTGTGTTTTTAATCGCTCATACCCAGAAATGTAACAAGAGCACACCTTCCTCACAGGGTGGATGTGAATAAGATCACAAGATTCAGAGCTCTCAGAATACGTTTGTTTGACCTCTGGGTGTAGTGGTGTTCTGGTAGCTCACATCGCTGCAGGACCGGTGAGCATATGTGAACAGACGAGACCGACTGACCCATGAACAATTCTTCATCTCTATGCTCCAGCAGTGGAAAACCTGAGAAGATCCACTGTGCTGCTTCCCAGGCTCCCTTTCTTTGATATCCTGTCTTTGCTTTGTCCTTCACTCTTCCATTTGTTTCCATTTTTCTCTTTTCAGTTACCTATGAATTGTGTAGTTTTGTTTTTTCCTCCGTTCCCTCTCCTCCTTGTGAACTTAGTGTCTCTGTCCCTTTTTTTGCTCACCTTTTCTCCTCTCAACTCTCCCCCCTTTTCCCACCCCTCTTCCCTCCATCTATCTCCTCGTTTGGGCACAGTGCAGTTTTCTGCAGCATTTTCTATTATGCCGCGGCCCTCCCCAGATGAGTCCAAAGTAATTGGGGTGGTTAATTTATTTACTCAGAGGCAGTTCACAGCACATTAAATAATAGAGATAATTGAACAAGAATTGTCAAGTGTCTTCTGATATCAGACACATTACAGGAGGGAGTGTGCATAAAACTCCATTTCTATGCCCCCATTGTTTATGGTAATTAAGTACACAGATTTATTCCTTGGTTGCCTTCCAAGCTTATGGCAAGCAGCATTGTTGTCTTCTATTAATATGTAATCAGTAAATAGTTTAATTTTCTAATCTGCGGTTGGAGAATTCACTTTCTAACAACTCTTAATTACTGCTGGGCTCTAATGAGTCTCGCCATGCCGCCACAGCCAGCCAATCAGAGGCCAGTTCCGGGTCAGAGGGGAATTTGAATTCCTGTGATGCCCTCCACCCCCACCCTCAACTAATGAACTTGTTATTCTTACACCTCTGGGAGCACTGTCCTTCACACATGCAACATTAGGAGTATGTTTCACCCCTTGCAACAAACTAGATGTTTATAGACATGTTGATAATAAGACGGAATTCATTATGAAATTATTAACTTCATTTTACTTCAAGGTTGGTTTTATGGATATTTTTAGTTGAGCTGTTGTACAACCTTTTTATAAACATTTTTAGGAATGCCTGCGCAAATTCTCAGTTATCCAAGTCATCGCAATAGCAAACGAACTTAAATTGGAGGCAATCGGACTTTAGATCAGTTCTTCTTTTGAAATGTTTTATCACCTATTCAGGAGTATTTTTCTATTCTTTGTCATCCGTCGTTTATCAAATCATTTAGTTGCTGTTAGTTCCTCATTAGACCTTGGTGTTGACTTTTTTAACGTATTATTAAAACAAAACATGCCACTCGCTCATTATTGAAGCTTCAGCTTGAGCCTTTAAAAAATCATTCAAATGCATCATGTAGCCTTCAGAAAATCCCCTGACTCCTGTTTAATATATCTCCAACACCCCCTACCTGGCCTCTGTGCCTATTTACACACACCTCCCGTTTCAAATAGCTATATAACCTGCAACAATGGACGCAATTATCCAAATAATGCCACTTAGCTGCTCTGCAAATCCGCCCCTCACCTACTGTGCATTTGATAAGAGATAAACAAGCAAAGAGAGGAGAGAATAGCTCTCTCAGATTAACATATGTTTAAAAATTGCTCTCAAAAGCTGATAAGATTGACACAAGATTTTTTTTTCTTATGGTGCTCCTTTAATCTGCCTTTGTGTCTGCAAATCGACAAGAAAGAAATTGTGCAATCCAGCAAAAGTTTAATGCACCTCAGACACGCAGCGTATCACCCTCAAATCTATTAGAAGGGACCGAGCGAACTGTCAGTTTATAATGTGACTAAAAATGTTAAGCTTGGCTGCATGAGTAGCATTAGGGCTGAGAAATACTTTTACACGTCAATCTCTGCCTTGTTTGCAGCACAAACAGCATGCACAGCTCTGAGTATATTATCAGGAGCAGTTCTTTCACAATGCTGAAGAAGCTTAACATTAATTATTGTAACTTTGGGCAGATTACATCCACGCTCGTCTTGTAAGCGCCAGCAGACTCATCTTGACCTCCTATACGTGAGCTTAAAGACACAAGAATGGCATTTTACCAACTTTAATGGGATAACCAGTCTAATCTTTCAGCTCTGAGAGAAGGAGAAGTGTTTGGGACTATAATACCCTCCCCTGTTCACAGACGAAAAGATGCAGCGAGAGGGTTTGAAGAGTTTCATTTTTTTTTCCAGGTGCTGCTTTGTGCACTTTTGTCTTTCTACGGATGAGTTTGCTTCGATTTTTAAAAATCCTAAAATAACTCCAACGTTGTTGGTTTTCACAGATTTATTCGCCTCTAAAACGAGCAGGTTATACAAAAAGCTCGTCAGATGTGGGATTTTTTTAATTTTGTTTATTGGCAATCTTAGATCCACTTTGTAAACGGAGACCATGTGCTCCTTTATGAAGATCTCAAGACATTTTCCTGTTGTCAGGGTTACAAAAAGAGCACTCGTTTTCAGTCGAAGGGTTTTTTCTATTAGACCACAGTGGAATGTGTTTGTGGTCATGGATTCTCTTCAGGAACGAATGCACTGTTCTTCCCTATAGGGAAGAAAAGAAATCTAAGGATCACTCCTTTAAAACCTTCTGCCTTTTTCTTGCCTTTGAGGTGACAAAACAAAGGATTTAAGCTTTTTTGTTTTGTTTGTGTGTGCTTGTGTGTGTGTTTCCAAGGTTCAGCTGGGTCAGAACACAGATTAGCACCCTCCTTGCGCATACACACGCACATACACTCCCATTTATACATGTGTCCTTAACTTTATTTTGGTTATTTGAATTTTTGAGCAGCACAACATTAGTCGACTTGCAGTGATAATGCACAAGAGAGCAATGAAGATCAGCCTACTTTCCCCCCTCCACGTCAAGTCCAGCACAGTTACGCGACCCTCACTCCTAGATGTGCACCCCCCTCACGCACACACATTCTTTTTTTCTTTCTCCGGCTCGGTGTCAGCCTTTCATACATTCTTTAACAGTAGGGATGAAAGGCGGATTTTTAGGAAGATTAGGGAACGGGATCCTCTAGGCATTGTCTGAGAATCTTCAGATAAAACGAGCGGGGTGGATGGAGTCAACGGGAGGGAGGGAGTTTTTAGGGCGAAGGGAAGGGGGGGGTAACCACATGCCAGAATGTAGACATGCAAGGTAAATATGTTTCTTAAGTAGGATATTTTTTTATTTTCCAACAACACTATCTTTATTTTTGTGTTATGGTTGTCTCGTTCTTTCTTTGATTATCCACTCCTTGCTTTGTTGCGCTTTCACACTTTTTAATCTTACTAAAAACCTTTCAGAGTTGCACTTACAGAGCCAGGCACCCCATTTTTCCTCAGCAATGGTACCGATTAACATTTTTAGCCGAGGGGTGAGTAAATGGGAAAAGAGGGGGTGGCGGTGGGCTGCTAGAAAGAAGTGGACAATGGCCGCTTATGATAATCTGCTCTTTATTGGAGCATCCCGCCAACGCTTTCATCAGCCGCCGCTCTGCTCGAGACCCCATGCAGCAGCCGGTCCAAGCCACACTACAGGCTGCCAAACACATCGTCACTGAGAGGCAGCTGCAGAAAATACACACATGCATGCATGAGCAACACAACTAAATACTTTTCCATTTTTTAGTTAAATTATTCATTTTGACCTTTATTTATTCATTTATTTAACATATTTTATTCTATTTTTAATTTTAACTATGCCCTAAACTTTTTTTTTTTGCTCTCTAGTCTTTGTAGGTTGACAGAACTTGGATTTCTAGGAATATAAGTGTTGTTTTGGTTGTTTTATGTAGTTGATTATTACTTAATTTACAAACTCCGGTCTAAGCACATAATTGAATTTCAGCCTTGCAGTCAATTAATTGAGGCTTTCTTATGGTAACAGATGTGGTGGCGCTTAACAATACAGGTTAATGACAGAGGTTTGGCCAGTAATTACACCATTCACATGCTAACACAGCTGCTGGCCTTGCTACCGTTGTCATCACAGACACACACACGCGCACACACACACACAGACCTAGTCCCATTTCCCATTGTAATGAGCACTCCAGGCTACAAATACCAACAGCTGTCTTTCCCAATACATTTCCATTTAAATATCTATTTAACAGAACAGTTTTGCATCTGTGTATTGAATCAAAGTGCAACCAGAGGCCAGAGGCATTCACTGCCTGGTTTTGGTGTCAGTTGTAACGTTAAGTCATTCCCAAGTCAAAGGGGATTTATTTGTCACATTTACAAACACATTAAGGACAATGCGAAATGGGAATATAAACAAATACTTACAACTTTTAATATTTTACAAAATCCTGTTTTTCTTATTGTAGTGACACAGAAGCTCAGATCTGATTGAATATAGAGACACAAATGAAGGAATGATTATATTTGATGGGGAGAAGCTACAGATTGTCTGCTTAGAGATGTGAGAAGGATGACTAATGTTGTTAGCAGAGCCATTAGCCTACTGGTCTGCAGATTAATTCATTAAGTAAATTTATTGTTCACATCCCATCGGCCTCTTGTCACAAGGCGTGTAATATGACACCTCTCAAATTTGTTCTAACATCTACCCTGGGGGTGGCCGTTAAACACACACACACACCCTCCTCCCTCTTTTTGCTAATAGGGCAGGAGGAGCCTTCGATGTAGGGTATGTGTGGGGGGTAGTGTGCTCCGCTGGGGGTTATCGCTTATTTTTTTAATTTAGAATTTTCACTGCCTTTTAAGAATAAACACAACTACCACCTCAAAAGTTTAAATTGTGCGTTGGGCTATGATTAAAACTAGATGACTGTGATTAACCAGTGTTAAAGCGAGTTCAGACTTTTTAAAGCAGGCATCTCTTAAAAGGCAGAAGGCAACTAAAAACTGTTTAGATGGCCTTTAAAACTGACTCAGTTTGGAGAAATTGAGTTTACTTACAACTGTAGTGAAGAGCTAGTGGATGGTCTGAGCAGAGCCAGGACCAAAGTCAGCTGCTGCTGTTTAAAAATAACTTCAGTCGTAAAAATGTAGGTAGTTTGTACGAATACTGTTCTGTAAACATTTACACTTCTGTGAAGTTTGTGTCACATGGTTATTCTTTTAGCATTATATTTCTGCCTTATGCAGCCCAGAATGGAGTGGAAGTGCTACAACTATTAGCTGCTGCCACTATTTACTTGTTTTGTAAAGCACCACAGATGTTTTGTAAATAACTATTATTATAAACTTAAAAACAATGTTAAAAAATCTGATTGAAGGCTTAGGCCTTGGCCCAGCTTGAACTAGCTGTTAGCTTACAGAAACCCACTTCAAAAGGTCTTAACTATCACTTTAGTTTATTATTCTTGTTCAATCCCACTGTTGGCTTATCATCTAAGCTTTCATACACATATGCCACATAAAATTGCCTAATTTGTATCATTCGAAAACATGCTTCTTTATACCGACAATGAATACAAACTCAAATCTGCCCTTTATCTTGATGTCAGCAGGATGTACTTTGTTTTAGTCTATTTTTCGTATTGTAAATCCCGCAGATGGTGATTCTGTGGCTCAGACCTGAATCCCTACAGATTTATATTGTTTGGATTTGTCAAGCTGTCCCAATTAACACCATCAACAGGTACTAGGATTTACACTGGCACTAAATCATCTCATGTTCCTCCACCCCTCTAAGCTTCCCAAATAGTTCACACCTCTGTGTGTGTGTAAACACCATCTCAGGAGCTAAAATAACTCCATGTTAGTGACCAAGGTCTTATTTTATCTGAAAGTTACGGCTTTGATTCTGTTTTGTTTTAGTTTTTGCGGCTGCATTAACAAACATGAGGAGCACAGAGCACAAAGTCAAGCCTAGGCAATGAAAAGAAAAGCAATTTCATTTTTTTAATATTGCTTTCATGACAGATGCTTGTTTTCAGGCTGGAACTTTTAAAGGTTAAAATATATTTTGATAAGTGATGTTTCAGTTTAGTGTTTTTGCAGCAGTAAAAAAAATAAAAATAACGCAACAAACATCCGACGAAGCCCATCTGTACGAGTTTCCAGAAAGCTGCTGACGTAACCTGACCCCCCACCCCCCATCAGTGATCATTCTCCTCCCAGCTCAGCCACACTCAAGCAGAGCAGCCAGAAGAGAAAACAAACCCACGGCCTAACAAATACATGAAGGTTTGGTTTAACTAAATCCCACAGATAATGGTTTCTGTGTTGAAGACTAAAGATAGCGGGTGGGGTGGCCGTGGCGGGTGGAGGGGGAGATTACTCCAGCGTTTTGCATCAGTTGCTTTCTGCTGGGTGGCCCTGCTTGTCAAAAAAAAGTGTGGGGGGAAAACGGATGGAAAAAAAAAGAAAAGCATTTAACGCGGCACATTGAGAAGAAGAGGGCTCTTAATGCCATCAAAGCAAGGGGAGAAATCAGGCATTAATTTATTCTGGACTGTCACACACACACACACACACACACACACACACACACACACAGAGGCAGGCATGCAGCACAACACACACACGCACTCTTGTACACTCCGTCTGTTGTTTCCTCCAGTTGTTGATCATTTCAGTAACATCTGGTCCGTGCCAGTCTCAGAAGCCCATCAGAAACTGGGCTGACAAAATGTTTGCACTGATCCCCTCTTCTGTGTGTGTGTGTGTGTGTGTGTATCCATATGTGTGTTCACCTTAAATGGTTTGTGTTTAAACTGAATTATAGTCGTGACGAGAGGAGACATTTTTTTTTTTTGCTTTAAAAGATTCAGGAGGAGAAGCAGATGATTACACTATTCATTGGCTGATAAGAACTGATGGAGAGGTTAATAAGCTACACATCCAGGTCATCGCAGTCTTTTTACAGGGTTGTGCCGAGGAGAAAGGAGGACATTGATGATGAAAATGTGAATTTGAGGGGCTGTAGGTGCAACACTTGAGTATCTGCACTTTTGATAGATATTCAAAAGTCTGTCAAACTTCTTTTTGTCATAGTTAACTGCAAAAATTCAGCTTTGCAGGCAAGGACGTTTTGTTCCTGGCAAGTCAGAATAAACCTGTTTCCAGATGGCCTCAGTCTGGATCTTTGAGAATGTGGGTGTAAACCAGAACAACAGGGTTTAAAACTCTGTTTATAAAGAGCTCAGCCTTTGCTGATTTAGCAACAGCAGCCTGGTCTTCAGTCTGTAATCTGCATCCAAAATGTTCACATTAAAAGTAAAAGTTCAGCGTATCTCACTAATTTTAAAGATTTAAAGATTAGTTTTGTCGTAAGAAACACCTTTTTAATCACCATTAACAAACGTAGCTCCTCCTGATTGAATTTCCCACAATGCTCTTGTGTAACCTGAGGCAATAGGCAAACCCCCCTGCTGAGCTAAAGACAAAACCCTGCAGCAGAAAAAAAACTGACTGAACTCATTCTTTCACTTGGATTCTCTCTGCTGGTGGAAACTCACTTTATACTGGAGCAGAAAAGAAAAAAGATTTTGTATTTGCAAAAATGTTCATTTATAGCCTTTGTGCATTTATTTTTTTACTTGAATCAGCTTATTCAGGATTTTAGTAAAGTTGACACAAAAATAAAATAACTATTAAAAATTTTGCCTAAAAGATCTTTAGTCCTAAACTTTTTTAGACTTTAACAGATCTTTTGAAGTGAGGTTCTTCAGTTATAAATAATAAATATATTACCTGTTATCAAAAGCACTTTGAAGGACCTCTATTTGTAGAAATTATATTGAGTTTTAAACAAATTAATAACTTAAATGCTAGTCCTAGCTGACCAAGACTAAAGTGGATTGCTGCCAAATTAGCAGCTTCAATTGCAGATGTTTCAAAGTGGGTTGTGCAAATGTGTTTTTATGTTTTTTACAAACTTTTACATTATTATCATGTTGTGTTGCATAGTAATTTACAAGCACAAATAATGACGGTAACCGCTAACACTTTGGTGTATTCCCAGGTGCCTCCAGGAGGAATAGAATTTTTGCTGGAGTAACTGCATAATGTGATCTTCACGGCCATACAAAGGTTTATAAAACAGCATTCCCATTAATGTGGGTGGACTTTGATTATTATGGATATGTGCACCAGTGTCCCCCCAAGACCCTGAAAGGAAGAGGCGGGTAACAGATAATGGATGGAATAGACACTATACATAGCATTAGCTCATCTGTCTAATAAAAAATTAACTCTATAGTTCTCCAAACAGACGTCATTTTAAAAAGCTATAATTGAAAGGTAAGATATTACATTTCTACAGAACCCTGCTTTAAATGATCAGAACTATCGCTTTAGAACTCAGAGTCCAACTTTATTGTATCTCATTGTCACTTTTTAGAATAAACCAGTCATTCAAGAGTTAAATGAACCAGATCCCCCCCCCAAAATAATGAGGTGGTTGATTGAAGAATCTCTCCCAGTTTGTGCTGGAGCACGACTGGAAAACGAAAGGTCTAAGTAAAGGCTTTCATTCTGAAAACCAGAAAAAGAACTCCAAACAGGACCTTAGCATGGGGTCTCTCCCCTCGTCCCTCTCATACATACGCCTGTCCCAGAGCTAATAGAGCGCCTTTCCTCGCTCTCTTTCACCCACTCACCTTAATAATAAAGAGAGCCCCCTGTGGAAAGGAGCTAGCACGAGCTACTGAAGATCACGCTGGTAATAGGATGATGCCTTTTTGCCTTTTGTCATGAGATTATGAACGGGGATAGCCTCTCCTCTCTGCTCCTCCACTCGTCTTTACTCTTCCCGCACACAGCTACAGAACTCCTGGAGGGCCCTGTCGAGTTGGAGTGGAGACAGGCGTAACTGAGGCTTTGTTGCTCTGCTTGTATGGTAAAAGACTTGCTAATGAAATACCTTTTAGGGGGTATCGGCAGGTGAGCTCCCCGATCGGGGCATTTTGGCAAAAACACACACAGCTGTACACACGTAGTCTCCATCTCCTCATCTGCCCCCTCCTGTTATATTAATTACCTGAAGTGCTCTGGCCTTGCAAAAAGCCTTCGATTCTGCCGCTTTTTTGCCTTTCTTCATCCGACACGACAGCCATGGCAGCAGCCTAAAGAGGGCGTACAACAGAAAGACAGATGATAATAGTAGTAATGAACACGGGTGACAATAATGAGGAAAGTAATTGAGAAATGGTGCATGACAAGCCCCTTGATTTTCTCTTTCCAGCCCCGAGCTAAGTGGGGACAGGTTGAAAATTATCTTATTTAGAGCTCAGTAAATGGTTTGTGTAGAGCTTTGGAGAGAGCAGGGATTTCTGACGTGAAAGCTAAAGCGAGCTGACAAGCATAGAGCAGTGATGCTGAGGCCTAATGAGCAAGGGAGGGTTTTAAGACTCTTATTTAATTTCTAATTTCCGATAAGTACAACTTGTTAAATGCCTTAGTACTTGGTTTCTGTTTTTTTTTCCTTTTCTAGTCCACTCCTATTCTTGTGTTTGCAGTTTCTCGTTTTCCCATCTGTTTGTCTTTGTGGTTTTCTTACTCAGTCTGTGATAGAAACAGGGTGATTTGGGCTGCCTCCACTAGCCCATAGTCTGCCACTCTCTGATAATGTTTATTGATTTGTGGCAAAAACACAATTTGATGGAGTGGGGGTGGGAGGGAGGTGAAGAAAGAAGATGAGGTGAGGGAGAAGGAGCATATGTGATTGTCGCAGCTTGACCAATAGAAAAATGTACCTATAGAAAAAAATTACTTCAGTAGTAATTGCATTTTCTGCTCTGTCTCACACATAAACCAAACAACATTAAATTAAAGTGTGCTAAAATAGGAAACAATTACTTCAGAGAGAGTAAAGAGTATAAAAGACTTCTGTTGTGCAAATACTTTTTTTCTCCTTTTTTTAAGCAGAGGAAATGTGGGTCTCTGTTTAAGTTGGTCCAAAATAAAGACTCCTAATAATTCATCTCCAGAGTCCTTAATTGTTTGACTGAGCTCCCCCTCTTTTTCTTAACCTCTGAATCGGAGGAATGAGAGGTGTCTGGAGGTTGATCATCTGTTAGCTTTCTGGTCAAATGTGTTTGCTCTGGGGTGTGTGTGTTTTTCTATATAAGTTAGAGTCCACAGATGGAGGACTTTTGGAGAGAGAGAAGGATTGGAGCAGAAAACCTATTAGCTGAACAAACTCCACGGAGAGACTTAATAGGAAATGTGAAAAAAAATGGTGGTCCTCTCTTCTACCATATTGAGTTAAACAACCTAAAAACGAAACACTGGTCACATTGATTTGTCTCATCATAATATTTTTTACCAAAAATCTGAGTTCGTCTAGAAATACCGAAAATAGTATTTCTTGAAAGCATGAGTATTTCTTGCCTTGTTGCACATCAAACTTTTAAACAAAGATTTCGTGCAGTTTGTTAGTGGTCAAAGTATGTGTTGGGGATGACTCTCAGTTACAAACACACCAAATCTGACCCCAGTAGCTGTAAAATTGACTGAATTTTAGTCAAGTTGTGCTCATTAAAACAATGGTTCATTTCTTGTGAAGTAATTCAGTTAACAGCAGTTGTGTAATGTTAATCTGCATTTTAGTGTGTGGTAAAGGAAACAAAGTGGGAAGAAGTTTTGCCATACTCATGTTTAAAAACTGAATGTTTAACCATACTTGCAGTGTCAAATGATTTCAAGCTTTTTATCATTCGTTCACCTTATGTGGGGAAAAGAATCACTTCTTATATTGAAAACATAATTATGACACCAAACAATAATTGATTAAAAAAGTTGTTCCATGATCCTGCGTCCGCTAAACTCATGACCTCTCCTGCCGTCCGTCTCATACCTCTGTCTCTTTTGTGAGATATAAAGCAAGCAGTGGTTGACAAATGACACCAGTGGAAAAGGCAGTCATTGTACCAAACTGTGAGAGGCTTTCTCTCTCTCTCTCTCATTCTTTTTTCTCAATTTTACTTTTCTCTTTTTTTTCTGTCTGGGGAGGGGTGGAAAAAGGAAAAGAGGTGAGAGCATGAATCGGTTAATGTGTTCCATTCAGCAGACATTATACACAGGTTCAATAAAGCGGGAATCTGCTCTATACTCTAGGACCATTGTGCCATTGAGGATGGCTAAAAAGGCCTCGTCCAAGACTCCACGGAAGAGGGAAAAAAAAGCCCTCAGCAGCACTTCAGTAGAGAGCAGCAGTGAATAGGAGAGAGCAGAGGAAATCACATGTGCATTTAAAGACAAGAATGGAGGGTTTGATTCTTACATCACAAGTGTAATGTTGCCAGAGTTGTAGCTGCACTTGCATTGCTTTGCCTGATTCGAGTTTTAAGTGCAACCAGTAGAACGGTGACAAGAATGAGATGAAGTTAAACAGATGACGTTTTACCACAAAAACTGAATCTGGGAGTTCATCAGGCTTCCGTGAGTGATCCTCCTTCCTAACAAGACGCTCCTTCACTCACATTAATTAAATCAAGACTTTAGCAGGCTTCTTACACACAATCTCCCCATCCCCACCCCACCCCCCACCTCAGAACCCTCTGATTAGGCTGGCCCATCATGCATATTCACATCGTCGCAGTGACAGCCTTTTAACGAGCTCTTACCTAATCACAGGAAACAATGTTCATCCTGTTTCTTTTTATTCCTTCTCTTCTCGTTTTCTTTTATGTGCCTTTGGCTTTCATGTTCCCCTGATCTCCCGCTGATATCCGACGCTCGGACGGAGAGAACGATGGGAGAGACACAAGCGAGGCTCGGGCCTTAAATAAACTACAACTATGAAAGTGACTCCCAACACACGAGACAAGTTCAGCATTATCTCCTCCCTTTCCCTCCCCCTCGTCGTTCTCCTCCTCCTTGCCTTTATACATGTCCGATAGACAAATTGGATTAGCAGCTATTGGATTAAATGACAAAATGGTGGGATAAGAAATGAGATGAACGTGCTGTGATCACAGCTTTTAATGCGTTTCTCTTTCTGTTCCTTTCATTTGCTCCTGTTATACAAGCTCCCTCCTTCGAGGCAAAAAGGGGAAGACGTTCAAGGCGTAAAACTCGCACAGCATTTCTAGATTATCAAGTAATTCATCATGATTAAACAAATATGCTTCCTAAGGTCACATTTAC
>JAVKLF010000073.1:6090013-6100319 GCA_034783495.1 Millerichthys robustus | reverse complement strand
ACACATCTCCGATACACCTGCCCTCTTACACACACACACACACACACACACACACACACACACACACACACACACACTGCAGAGAAAAATATACACCTGCACTCAGTCAAACTCCCCTCAATCAGTCTCATTTTCTGAACAAAGTTAGAATAAACTGTCCAAGTCACTACGATGTTCAGCTAATCAACAACAAATCTGGGTTAGAGAGAAAAAGATCATCATTTATATTTTTTTAGAATGTAAAAGCATTCTGTGTTCAGATAAAGATAAAAATGGGTCAGTTCATCCATGGATTTTTTTATTCGTAAATATTGAAAAGTAAAAGTGAAAATTATTGTTCAGCGTTTGACTAAACTGTAAGTGTAGCTGAAACCACATTAGGGTGGGCGGAGACTGTCCGGCTGGTGCTGATGTCCTTTATGAGCATGCTCAGTGATAACCACCTCCTTGTAGCGTCTTGGTGTGATGCCAGGCAGGGAAATGCCATCTGTATGCCACACTCTCATCTCCCTGCCACTAAATTGATCCACTATGCCCTCTTTATCTGCTTACCAATTCACACCTATGTTTGGACACACACACACACTCAAAACTGGAGCTTGGCTCACTTGGAGAACCTGTGTGTGTGTGTGTGTTTAAAGTGGACGCCCTCTTGCTGTCTAAAAGGGATTTATGCATAACCGGGTCTCTGAGTTTTTCCTGCTACGGTTTGATATGATAAGCCTTTTTTATATGTTTAAAATCAATATGTAATCCTATGCAGGAGCTTATCCCTCTCTGCACACACACACACACACACACTCATCATTTGTAA
Organism: Millerichthys robustus; assembly: GCA_034783495.1. Classification (NCBI taxonomy): domain Eukaryota; kingdom Metazoa; phylum Chordata; class Actinopteri; order Cyprinodontiformes; family Rivulidae; genus Millerichthys; species Millerichthys robustus. The sequence continues at coordinate 6,099,505 of JAVKLF010000073.1, read as the reverse complement.
ATCTATTTGGGCTTTGTAACACATCGGGGGGGCGCTTCAGACCCTGATTGATTAGGTGCACTGTGCAATCCCATCACATGGGCAACTTTTGATGATGTTGCCAACTCTTTCAGGGTTGCAGGTTGTCTTTAGGGTAATTCAGGTAACGAGTGTCCCATACAGAGAGGATGTTTCTGCCTTTTATCAGACTTTTATTCAGTCACAAAAACATCAAATATGTAGTTTAAATTCATTAAAACTGTTCAGCACGCCCTCCTCTGCAGTTATATATATGTTTTAAAAGCTCTTAGTACTTCCTCGTGTAAATCATTTCATGCTTTTATTGCTACATTTCACAGAACAGGTGATGAAAATAAGGATTAAGATTTATGCCTCAGTTTCCAAATTGTTGCGAAAAGGCTGAACCCAGTGTCACTCTCACAAATTCTCTAAAGAATTTAAACCCTTATTTATCCCACGATTTAAAAAATCTCAGAAGACAATCAATGTAAGGAGTAAATATTATTTTTGAATGTAAATTTTTATTGTCAAGGAATTATATCAAAATTCATTTAAAAAGCTATTTCCATCTCGTAATATATAGATAAGTTATTTTATGAAAAAACAAGATTTACAAACAATTTAATGACAAATGTCCCAAATAAGTCACAACTTGAAATCCACATTAAGTTTCTTTGAACATTTTTGGATAAAAATGAATTTGGTATCATGTAGATTTTTGGACAGATTTAAAGGATTATTCCGTAGGGATTGGTTTTAGTTGTTATACCTTGTGGATTTGATTCTTCTTGTCAAAAATGTTTCATTTTGATGAAGTTAAAGTGAAACTCTCCACTTTTAATAAGCTTTGTGACTTTTTATTTTCAATAGAGAAATGTTTTGATACTGAAATGAGCACGGCCTTTTATTAAATCCTAAAATTTTAGCTTTAGGTCAGAATTTAAGTAAAGAATTTGATCCCTAATCATTAATTTTCTACATGACAGAGACCCTCTGTCTTTTATTTATCAACCATTTTCTCAGCCTGTCGACTTCCTTTTCCTCTGGTGACACTTTTCGTCTCTTGATTTCACTTGGACTTGAGCCAAAATCAGCTCTCAGAGGCCTTTTTTTGGTAGGAGAATAAAAAGCAGAGCGCACAAGGTAAAAAAGAGAAAAAAATGACGGGTTATTTAAATGTTAACGTCTGTGAAGAATGTCGTCCATCAGCTTCAGAAGCCTCGGTTTGAACCCTTTAACGTGGCAGCGTCATATTTAGTGTGAAACGGAGGAAGAGGCAGGCAGCTGCATGTCGGACGCTCTCTCCTGGCTTTGAGGGGATGCAGCTTTGGACCGGTTTGCACTCTTGAATAAATTTCCCCTGGAGGAGGGAGGGGTTCATGTGGATTCTGAACCAGCGCATTCTTGTGTACCTTGTGCAGACTCACATGGTTACCGTGCGCGGTGAGCTTCGTCTGAATACCATGCGAGTCATACAACCCTCACGCTCTCTGATGGAGGGGGCGGAGCTTGTGCAGTTTGCTGGGTGGGGAGGGGAGGGCGAGTGGCTGCAGGGTGTTTTGTTTGTTCCTCCGTCTCTGGTTACCCAGCCTGCCCCGCTCTGGTGTTGCCTGGTCACGTCTCTCATCGACTCTCCTTATTGTTTACCTTCCTAATGAGGGGGGCGGGGCTCTGCGACAGGTGATTGACAGCCCCCCCACCCCACCCCTCCCTTCCAGGAATCAACCAGGACTTTAGCTTTTTGGCTGAGTAGTGCTCTGAAGGAGGAGGAGGATTTTTTTTAAATACCTCTGTGCGTTTTTTTAGGGGAGGTTTTTTTCTTCTTCTTTTTGTGGGACAGCCCATGGTGGAGGAAGGTTGTGGGAGCGTTTTGGTGGATATGGCTGCACAAATTCCTGTCAAACAATTATCTAAAATTATCTAAACCTGATGACTCATTCGCTTTTCTTGCTTTTACAGTATCCTAAATTACCACTTGTGGGTGGAAAAAAAGGACGAATCTCTGTTCAGAAGCAAGTTTGGGCATATTTGTCAGGTTTGATGTGTTTGTCGACTCCGGCACAACTCCAGACCAGAGTAAATTAGCTTTTTCGATGGCTTGGAAAAATAGGATGAAAGGAGGAAGAGTGGGGAGCGTAGTGAGTCAAATATTGGGACTGTGTTTGTTTCGCTTCGTAGTTGACTTCAAAGTGACGAGCAGAGCCAATGAAGAGAGCTCAGACCTTTCAGGACCAACACACTGGGCCCAGCGTGACACACTGACACACACAGAACCACAATTTGACTCAATGAGGAAGAGGAGGAGGGGGAATATTTATTTTTAATAAAGCCACACTTATTTTGGGACTGACATTTTACAACATTGCTTTTATTCTCGAATCAATAGGCGGTTAAATATTGATAGAGGGGTGAAGTTGGCTATGCGGCGCAGAAGTTGCACACAGCTCAGCTGTGTTTGAATTCTCTCTGGGATGAAACGAAGGAGAGGACTTTGTGTGTGTGTGTGTGTGTGTGTGTGTGTGAGGGGGGGACACTTTCTCACACTGAGCTGAGGAGAAGCTGGAGATTTCCTGCCTTCTTTAAGCTGCTGCGAGACGGCGGAATAAATCTGCACATTGAAGTGTTTGTGCTCCTCGTGTGAACGTTCCCAGCAGAGAACGAGCCGGCTTTTGTCATCAAGCAGGCTCTTAGGTAATGTTTCTGCAAAAGTTTGCGGTTTTTGTTGTTTGTTTGTTTGTTTTTTTTAAATAAATATGTAGGTTTGTCATTTAACTTGTGTAAAAATGTGACTTGAACGTTCGGATTGGAGGGAGGGAACCGAGGGCGCCAGGCGGATATTTAAGCCCCAGGGGGAGCGAGTGCTCTCCTGTGGGCAGCCCACCCCCCTCCTCCTCCTCCTCCAGGGGGAGGCCGAGGGGATTTGGATCAGGGTCCCACCTGGACCCTGTGGGGCCCTGTGGGGCCCCTTCCTGCAAAGATCCTAGAGAACCGCGACGTCAGGGGCTCACCTGCTTGTTTGTTTATTTAGCAGAAGAGACGAGGAAACTGTGACATTCAAAGGTGTTTCCTTCAACTATTTATCTCAACCACACACTAACTTTGTGAATCCACTTTATTTTTACTCGGGCTTCACTTGAAAAACTGAAAGAATTTCAACGTTTACGTTGGATTTTTACTGACCGATGCGAGGCTTACAGGAGCAGAGTCGTCCTGAGGGACTGTGATCCTTCATATCTCTGTTTGCATCCTGAAGCTGCACATTAACATGACAATATGCTTCAAGTGTATTTGCTCGGGACACTGATTTATCACAACACACACACACACATCCTGAAGGAGTGTGTTTACACGTCACATTCACACGCCGCTCCACACGAGGGTCTCCCATCTTGTTTGTCCAGCAGGATAACAGGAACTTTTACCAAACCGTCTCTGTCCACAGTGAAGCTCGCTGAGTTGGTGAGAGCAGCTCCTAAAATCCTCCAAATACAAAAAAGTTTTCAGGAATATTTTCGGAAACAGTTTTTAGTGAAAATGCTGTTTGTAGAACCTTCAGTTTGATTTTCCTGATGTCCAACGTGTCCTTCGGATGACGAAAAGTTTCCTGTTTTTTTAAAAACACTTAAAGATTCTCTGGTTTTTTGTTTTGTTTTGACTGAAGTTTTTTGTTCCTCTCGTGTTGCAGACTGGCAGAAAACCGAAGCCCAGAAGAGACGTGAGCAGCTGCTGCTGGACGAGCTGGTCGTACTGGTCAACAAACGAGACGCGCTGGTCAGGGACCTGGACGCCCAGGAGAAAGAGTAAGTTACCCTCAGAGCAGTCGAGCACAGAAATGTAAGGTATAATAACAGACTCCAGCACTCGTCGTGTGCTGCTCCGTTTTCCTGAAGAGCCTCCAGAAACACAGAAACATGTTTGAGGGTCCTCCGTCCGCCTGCAGGGTTCGCATCACTTCCAGATCCTCCATCAGGGCGCCGGGCCGGTGAAAGGTCAGCGCTCGGCCCCTGGCACGAAGCCGCGCCTCAGGCGCCGTTGGCAACTGTCACCATGGCACCGGCGGCGTTACCTGTGTCCCATTTTCTCCACCTCCAACCTTATTTTTCTGTCTTCTTTTTTTTTCTGCGTGTGACCTTTGACCTTTTTGCCGTCCGCAGGGCCGAGGAGGAGGACGAGCACCTGGAGAGGACGCTGGAGCAGAACAAAGGCAAGATGGGCAAGAAAGAGGAGAAGTGTGTCCTTCAGTGATTGTCAGAGAACAACAACCAACAAATGTAGCCGATGAAAGAAATGTATCATCCGAAAAAAACCAACAGTTTTATTCTTGTTTGATAGCAGCTTTTAGACATTTTTATCCTGACATGGTTTCTGGGCAAATTAGCCGCAAAGACACGAACTTTATATCGACTCACAATCCCAGCTACATGTTTTTATTTTAAGGCTATTTTATTGAAAACGGTACTTGTATGGAATATAAATGTACTTTAGGAGACGAGCGCAGTACAAGCCCTGTCAGACGGTCTGATTTATCGTCATCACGGCCTCCTGTCTGAACGTTAGCACAACTTGGTTTTAAGGAATGGGGGGGAGCGTTAAAATCTCTTCAAAAAATTTCTTCTGAAGACGACAGAGAGTTTTGTTTCTTAAAAACAAGAAGTCTTTACGAGATACTTCATGACTTGACTGCATGTCTTTTAATTCTATCACTTTTTACTGTTCATAAATCTTTCCTATTTTCTACGTCTGGGCTTGAAAGCAGTTTTACCAAAAGAGTAAATAAATAAATAACCCACCGTTGTATATTTCCATCACTTTTCTCACTAACAGCTTTGATAATCCTTTCTGTGAGTCGGAAACAAACAAATATGTATATTATTTATTGCTGCTTGTATATCCCCGTCACGTTTCGTTGAGCAACAACTTTTGGTTTGTATTTATTGTATTCAGAAAAGATCTCTGCCTCCACGTGCTTCTTTTTAGAGCTCCACATCTGCTGCAGATGTTTTTACGTGTGACCATTTATCTGATTATTTATTCCAGTGTCATAACTCAAATCTTCAGTAATAAAGTTCCTGATTTCTGCTTCACATGACAGCTTGTGGTGTTTTAATTTAACCCTGGGGGTGGTGATTACAGCATTCTGATTTAGTTTTTTTAACTACTTAGTTTTATTTTTTAAAGCTGGTGATTAGACTTTTTTTTTTTTTTATTTGACTTGAAGTTTTACTTGAAGATAATTCTAATCACAATGTTTGTACTTTTGCCTATTTGTAAAACATTTTGGGAAGTTCTTGAACTATCGGTAGACCAGCTTTGAAATTCTTTTTATTTTTTTTTTCAGGTTTTTTTTTTATTTTAATTTTCTTTCAAGTTTTTTTTTTTTAAATATATTGTTTTTATCTGGGCCAGGATGGGCCATGTTAGAGATTCGGAGAAACTTTCTTTTATTAATGTTTTGGGGTTTTTTTTAAGAATCTTTCCCACTCCTCAGTCGGCAGTTTTTAACCCCCTGCTCTCAGATGAGCCGGATGGACTCGTGTCCCGGGATGAGGCAGAACCCCGGGACTGGAGCGGGTTAACCCTGCCCTCCCTCCCCCCCCTCCTGCCGCCGCAGCCCCGATTAAAGCAGTAAAATCGGTTGTGACAGCAGACGTCCTCCCCGGATTCTGTGGTGATGAATTGACCCGGTTCGTTTGGCGCGGACTGGGCGCGCATATTATGCACCATTAACAAACCCCGAGGCGCTCTGTTTCACTTTGTATTAAAACCTTAAACAACGTTTAGCTCTAAAGAAAACACACCGTTATTTCTCATGTAGAGATGGAACTTATTCGAGAATTTTAAAAGTTGGTTTAGTTGATCCATTTTGCGCAAAACCCAAGTTTTCCGCCTGGATTCGGTTCGTTTAAATATCGCAAGTGATGGAATATTATTTTCGACTGAATCAGTGGCTCAAATAGTCCCGATTTACCTCCGCAGCATCGTTTCTCTGATGCTCTGAAGCAGGAAAAAGGATGAAAAAAACAAACAAACATCTGGATCGGTTTTCTCCGTGAAGCAAAGCGACGCTCTGCGCAAAAAGCAGACCGCAAAAAGGAGGAACCCGCTGCGGTTCGGTTCGGATAGTTCCGCTGACTGGATCCTCTCCTGAGCCCCGATGCCTCCTGGCCTCACCTCACAGGTGCTGCCCGGCCTCGGCCGCCGCTCCGAGCAGCTCTGAGGTTTTCCTGCATCCTGCTTTTAATAAACATCCCCGCAGATCTTCCAATCCTGCCGGCTGAAGGGACTCAACGTTTCCCCCTCCTCTCCTCTCCTTTAATCCCAGGCTTTACCAGCTCAGCATTAAGAAAATTCAACTGCAATTTGGGATTAGACAAAATGCTCTTATTACAAAAAGCTTTGGTGCAACTTGATAACTTGATACTTGTTCGGGGGTTGGGGGGTATCTCTAAGAAGGGAGGTAAAAACAAGAAATGTCAGAATAACCCAGTTCTTTTGTGCACTCTGGGCCATATTTGTTGAATGGTCTTTTTGCATAATTTAACGGAGCCGTGTGTGTGTGTGTATGCGCGTGCTGGTGAACCAGAGGGGTGGTGGTATTTGGGTGTTTGCCGACCCTCTGACTGCTCGGACTTCACATGTTTTCAGAATAAAAATAAATTAAAAAGGTGCGTAAAATTGTTTGACCCAAATATTTTTTCCCCTAAAAGTTTACTCGTTTGTGGCGCCTTTGATTTTAAATAAATTTAATTCTGTGCGTAAAACGTGCCAAGAAGGTGCGTTCAGCAAACCGCAGTGATCATCCTTGCAGGCCTCCACGCACAACCTAAAACATCTCTAGTTTTTTCACCTTTTCCCCTCAAAATGCTCACAGTATTAACTTTTACATCCTCCTCCTCCACGCGCGTAAAAATGTGACTTATTCGTTCTGGTCGTCAGCTCGCTTTATTCACAGAAGTCAAATTTTATATAAAAAAACAAAAAGAAAAATTTTAAGTGTTCTTTTTTAAGTTGCAGCCCAACGACCCTCACCGTCCCCAAAGTCAAATTATCAGGACATAAAAAAACACATTAAAACCATAAACATGCTGCAGCTTCTAAAGCTGATTTTCCCTTTTTTTCCTGCAGTAAGTTAGAGGTCTTTCCCTATTAAACTTTACCATCCTCAAATGTAATTCTAAATGGGGATTAAATCTCATTCATATTCATGAGAAGTGCGTGTGTGCGCGTGTGGCGTGAGAAAGAGAGAGGGAAAAAGAGGGCAGGGGTATCACTACAAAAATCAAAATGGATAAATTTAACTTCGGTTCGCTTGTTATTTTTATTTTTTTGTCCCCTCGTTTTAACTTTTAGTTGAAAAATATAAAAAAGTATAAAATGGACTAAGAATGCAGAGGAGCCACGGCCGAAAGGTTTAAAGTGTTGAGAAAGGAAAGCAGATTTGGTGCCTCTGAGAAGCAGATTAAAACATTTAAAACAAAGAAATCAGGCGTTTTTAGGTAAAGCTTTGAAAATTGAAAAAAAAACTTAAATAGCATGTTTAGATTTATTTGAAGCTATCATCTCCAGTAAAGGTGTTCCCCGCGCATCTTCTTTGCCCGCGATGATTTTTCAAACGTCCTCTAAATTCAGCTGATTCCACTTTGACGCACAGCAGCAGCGCAGGCCCCGCTCTCCGCTGCGGGCCTCTGAATCCATCTTTCTATCAAACCGAGCTGAGCCTCCTCTGCTCCCGGGATCGCGAGGAAAGGGAGGGGTGGCGGGGGGAGGGAGGGCTTGTCAGTGGGCGGGCGGGAGGAGGGAGTGCTCCTCCTGCCTCCTCCGCGCGCCCATAGGCCGCCCGAGCCGTCCGTCAGCCCTCCGCCGCGCCGCCATTGGGCGCGCGGGGCGGATCCGCAGGTGCTCCTCCGCTCATAGAGGCGCGGGGCGGAGAGAAGGTGATCAATCTCCATCCGTCTCCATTAGAAATCCCCTCCAACAGCCTGACAGACAGCGACAAGCTGCCCTCTGAAAGCAAATGAGTTGGATGAGTTCGGCTGTAAAAACGGCCCGAACCGCAGCGAGGACGCCGCCGACCCGCCCGCGCGTCGCTCCGTGACGCGGCTTGGTTTAGCGCACTTCTCTTTGACGGTTTTTGGTTGTTGTTTTGGGTTTTTTTTGGGAGCAACTCTGCGTCTGTTTGGGTGCAGCTCGTTTCCTCCTGCTGGATAATTTTACTCGCCTTCTCGCGTCTCGGAGGACTCGAGGTGGAATAAGGAAGGAGCGAAACAAGGTAATAAATACAACTTTCACATGACGCAAACTTTATTGACGCGCTGTTTACGCACGAATTAAAGCGCAAAATGAACGAAAAGAAAAAGGAAAGTTTAAAAATGTGTTTTTTTAACATTCATGCTCCTGATTCTGAGTTTGCATGAATAGAAATGAATTTGCACCGTGGAGAACCTCAGACTGCACTTCCTCCAGAGAAGGTTATTTTAATATTTCTCTTCCAAGGACTTTCTGTTTGCCGCACTTAAAGCGTCCGCAGCACTCTGCGGATAATTGGAGAGGCGTGTTTTTGGTTTTTTTCTTAATTTAGTTTGCAGATAAGAGCCCTTTTGAAAGGCTCTCTGCTCTCCCCGGAGGTCTAATCTAAATTCTAATTGGGTTCATTTGCACCCAGATCTGCCCCTCTCCACTCGGGCCTGGCGGAGCTGGAATACACGTTTTGGTGTTTTCTTTTTTTTTTTTTTAGAGGAACTCATTGTTCAAATAATCACACTAATTTAATTCACACTTTCAGAGTGTTTGGGTTCATTTCTCTCAACAGAAAGGAGTGAAAAACAAGCTTTACCCGCAGTTGATTTATTTAGTTTTTTCCCTTCTCCTTGTAAATAAACGAGTCGCAAAACTTTTTTTATTTTATTAAAACTCAGAATGAAAAAATATAATTATAGACCAGCTCTGTTAAATAATGCACAACAATTTATAATCAATACTTGTACTGTAAATCTGTGATTTCTTCTGGCTTTTTTTCTAATTAAAACGGAAATTACTTTCATTTGTAATAAATATTTTAAAGAAGGATTAAAATGGAACCTGGAGCTGGTCTCGGACGCGGACTGAGGGGTCCGCAAGAATCCTGGTTCTGGTCTAAATGTTCACAGAGTGCGACGAACCGAAACAAACAGGACTGAACCCAGAAAGACCTCAACCAGGATTTTTATAGGTTATAAAACCATAATCCATCGTTTTATTATTTATAGACGTGTGTTTGTGTGTGTGTATTAGAGCACATCGGCTCACACTAACACACACACAATTTTATATTTTGCTCTAATTGCATTAAAGATTGACTTCAGCAGTAACTTTAATAAATTTAAATTAAATACAAGTTTGATTTATATTTTCAGGTATATATATATAGGGTTAGCTAATATATATAATATAATATATATATAATATATATAATATAATATATATAGGGTTAGCCCTAACCCTATATATATATAT
>JAVKLF010000073.1:6073553-6088197 GCA_034783495.1 Millerichthys robustus | reverse complement strand
ATCAAAGTTTGTTGTTGTTGATTTGCTGGGACAAAAGCAACAACCTTTAACCATTTGCTTTAAATGTCCTTTTAATTTTATTGTTAATCCACCTTCTTGGTTCACCTTTGTTCAGTCTTTTTTTACAGATAGTCACGTTTTTAAAGCTGAATGAAAAAAACAGTTTGCATGTAAAGATAAAGACATTTCAAATAGTTGCACTATATATATATATATATATATATATATGCATCTAATAAGGAAGAGGTCAAGACTTTCTCAGGCAGCACATTTCACTTGCAGTTGAACCTTGAAAGCCATAAAAGGGAAAACCAAGGCCTTTAGCTCTCAGTTAGAATTTTCAGTTTTTTCAGGATGTGAGCGTGAAACACACGATCTTACCCTCTCAGTGCTCTTGAGTTACCCTACTGTGCGGTGAAACTCAATAGCCTGTTATCTTAGAGCCGTCTACCAGGTATGAAATTAGACCCCTGGCTGATCCAAGCCAAGGGGCCGGAGTGGAAATGAACCTTGATGGATAATAACCCTCAATTTTCCTCCATAATGTACTGCCAGCATAGCCCAGGAGTTTTTTTCTTTTTCTTTTTTTTCTTCCTTCAGGAAATGCTGAGGTTGTGTGCTAACTCAGGTGTTTTAAAAATTTTTATTATTTGTTTTTAGGTGTGGTTCAAAAACAGGAGGGCAAAGTGTCGCCAGCAGCAGCAGAGCGGCAGCAGCGCCAAAGCCAGGCCGCCCAAGAAGAAGTCCTCTCCGGCTCGTGAGAGCACCGGATCCGAAAGCAGTGGCCAGTTCACACCTCCTGCCGTCTCCAGCACCGGCTCTTCCTCTTCTTCCTCCTCGTCCACCAACCACACGGGCCCTGCAGCTCTCAGCAGCACCTCTACCTCCATCAGCACCGTGTCCTCCATCTGGAGTCCCGCCATCTCCCCTGGAAACGCCCCCGCTCCTGCTGCGGCTCCGCTGCCCGAGCCCGGACCCCCGTCTAACCCCTCCTGCATGCAGCGTTCAATGTCGGGCTCTGCCGCGGCCGCCACCTCCTACCCCATGACCTACAACCAGACACCAGGCTACGGCCAGGGCTACCCGGCCCCCTCCAGCTCCTACTTTAGCGGCGTGGACTGCGGCTCCTACCTGGCACCAATGCACTCCCACCACCACCCCCACCAGCTGAGCCCCATGGCGGCCTCGTCCATGTCGGGCCACCCGCACCACCACATCAGCCAGTCGTCAGGGCACCACCACCACCACCACCATCACCAGGCGTATGCTGGCTCCAGCCTGGCCTTCAACTCGTCCGACTGCCTGGATTACAAAGAGCAGACTGCAGCCTCTTCATGGAAACTCAACTTTAACACCACAGACTGCTTGGACTACAAAGACCAGGCCTCCTGGAGGTTCCAAGTCTTGTGATCACCTTCAAAAAAAAAAAAAATTCCGGCTCCTTCTTTTGTTTTCCAGAGTAGTTTGTTGCTTGTTATTAAAGAGTTTATGAACCATAGCAGCGGGAAGGCTCAGCAATCGAACTGCTCTCCCTCCATCTTGTCCTCCTCATCCAAAACAATGAAAAATAACAACAATTAAAAAAAGTTTTAAAGTCCTGTGAAGCATCAGGAGCAGTTTTCTGATGATGAAGAGTGGGTTTATAGGATGATCCTTCTTGGAGGAGATAAACCAAACTGTTTTTTTAAAAGTTTTTTTTCTATCAAACTCCATTTCAAACCACCAGCCCTGGATGGGAGGAATATTTTTTTCTCCCCCTCTGGTGCACTGACAGGAACTGCCAGCAGGGCCCCCATTTTACCTCTGACCCAATCAAATCCTGTACAGTTTTTATTTCTCAAATTGGTTATTTTAGGACGACAGAGATTTTTAGTCAGCTGCGACGAGGAGCTGAAATATGTAAATATGTATTTGGGTCAGTTACAGTGACCATGATTAGTTGCCGGGTTGTTTTTTTTTTGTTTGTTTGTTTTGTTTTGTTTTCTGAATTTGGAATTACTTACTACGACTTTGTGAGAAAAATAAATGTATGTAAATCTTTTCAAATATTCCAAAGAGAACAAATTGGCCATAATGTTCAACTTTTACATACATTGTTTTATTCAGAAAGAAAAAAAAATTGAGATGCCTTTTGAGGAGAGGAGAAAATAAAGAAGGCATTAAATAGAAGCAGAACTGTTCTGGGCCTGGGTCCAGGACTCAGATAATCTCCCAGCCTCTAACTCGACCTCCTCTCTCGGGCATTGTTGTGACATTTGGACGTGTTTTGAACCTCAGCACTTGGCTTGAATTTGGAGTCAAAGCATTTTTAAATATTTTGGAAGAGGGTGGGGGAGAAATGTGGATTTGACGCTCCAAAATGAGAGTGAGATGTTGAATGTATCTTTAAAAGGCAACCACACTTTACATACATGTTCATCTAATAAAGATCCGTTAAGTCAAATTATTATTTTTGATTTTTCCACTGACTCCTCGTAAAATTGCCAACTCAAGGCTGCTGTTTTCTCTCATTTAAACTTGTCACACTATTATTTAAAGCCTTGTTTGTTTATTTTTTTTCTCTAATTATAGCCGGGTCGATGCAAATGAGTCCGTAATTAAAAACAGGCCTTGTAGAACTTGCATTTCCATTTTAGAGAGCAGCCGGTTTAATCCTCTCTGCCTGCTTTAAATTGAAACACTTACATATTCTTCTTGCTTTAGGGAGGCTAAGAGTTGTTTGTTTATTTATTTGACTCCGGTGGTAAAAAGTGTCGAGCTGGAAGCCATTTGACCGAGGCGTACCTGAACGCAGCGCAGTAATGGAGCGATAATTACTTCTGTTTGGGGTTTTTTTTTCCTCTAAAATAAGCTGCAGGAATTCCAGGGCCTCTGATGCGGTAATTACTGAGGTGGGGTTAGGGTTAGGGGGTCAGGGGGAGGAGGGTTTGATGCGTTTATTCTCGCAGGCAGGAAAAAAAAGGTTTATAAAGACATAAAATAAAAAATAAAAGCACCAGAGCTTGATTTGAAGGCCGCATTGCGCAAAAAATGATTCAAGTAAATTCTACTTTTTTACACCAATGTTCTGATTTCCGATCCGTTTAGTCCAACATGATTATTTTGTCAATTTGTTTAAAATAAATCCAAAAAAAGCACCCGTGCATGCTTTTTAGATGCATTAAAATAAACTCAAATATAAAGAAAAATCCACACAAAACAAAAAAGAGGAGCAATTACTGTTTTGCTTTTTTTTTTTTTAAAAAAAACAAACTGAACCATTACAAAATAATTTTCAACCAATATTTAGAAAAAATGTCAAATTGCGACTCTATTTTTGAGGGTTAAATGTCATTCAATAAAAAAATAGATACAAAATGTAAAATGACGAGACAGTGACGGAACATTTATTAACCAGTTTAGTCAGTTTATTCTTTATCTCTTGCGTTCAAAAATTTTTTTGTTTGTTTTAACGAGTAAAGATCGCATGTTTTCTTTTAAAACTAGCGCCTATTTATTTTTGGGAAATAAAAACAATAATCTCTGATCAGTTCGTGATCCTGCCTGTTTGATGGAAATGAGTCTCAGCAGCTGAATAAATATCGGACAACAGCCCATTTAAACAGGTTTGCGCCAAAGAAGCGCAAACAGCGCAGCGAGTGTCCAGCAGCAGCGGAGGATTTGTCCCGATTTGCGGCTTGATTGTTGTTTTTTTCTTATGTTTTGTGCGATTGTTGGAGGAGTTTCTGCGGATTCTCTGGTGACAAAAATAATGATGGATCCCGTTTAAAATCGGCCTCTCAGGTGCAGGAACTAAGACATGCGCTGTGAGGAAAGATAGAAATCAAAGTTGGGAGAGAAAAAAATGAATAAAAACGGCGCGGAAACGAGTTTAATCTGGGATTGAAGGAACAATAGAGGGATTAAAGTCTGGGGGGACAGAAACTGTGGCCTTCAGGGCTAAAATCCTCCTGCAAATATATTTAGTTTTCCTCACTACTGAGAGTTCCTGATTTTTATTTAAATGTTGTTTGTTTATGCAGGAGGCGTAGAATTATAAAAAAGGTGAAACACAAGTTTGATTATTTAGAAAGATCTAAATATGTAAAACCCAAAAACCCCCACAAAACTTATTTATGTCAAAGTATCAAAGTAAATGGTACAATGTCACCAAAATTTTAACTGATCCCAGGTTAAAGTTATATTTTAAGCTTAATTTATGAAATTCTCGACGTATTTTCTTGCTTTTTCTAACAAAAACCATAAAGAATAAAAAGTTACCTTCCCCAAATTAGAAAATGTCATGCAAATGTTTTTTGATGACAGAGACAGAACACAAAACCCTGAAATTGACTGTAAAGTGATAATTTAAACAATGGAAATTTGTATTTATTTAGTTAATTTTGTTAATCTGGAATTTATGTCTGAAACACAAATCATTTTTTACACACTAAACTCAAATAATTACTGACAATTTGAGACCATATGCAACTGAAATTTGTCAAGTTTCATCACAGCATGAAGTAAATTCAGATCCATTAGAGACCCTCTGGTTCTGCAGGATTCACCTCACTGAAACTCAGACAGAAGGAGCGAGAAAAGCCATATGTGTTAATACGTCAAAGTGTCCCGAAACCTGGCTTCAGCTGACCTGTACCGACATCACAGCTGAAGGAACAAGAACAAAATAAAAACATCTTTAATTCCCCAAACTTTCCTGAGCCATTCGGCTGCTTTGTGGCTGGAGTCAGATGGTTCCTCTCTCGCCTTAAAATCAACTTTTAGCACCCAGATTTGTACTTTTTGCAGAAATTTGCAGGTGTTTTTTGAAAGCAACATTATTATTACAAATCTGGAAAAGCTTTCCCCAGGACAGAAGATGCCTAATAAATAAATAAAAACAATCACTGCATACAATCAAACTTAAAAAAAAGGGAACTGATTGTTTTGCAGCTGCACCCTCAGACAGCCATAAAGTTGGTGTTTTAACCTAAAATGAGGGCCTTCATGTATCGACTGAACAGCCACATTACCTGCTGATAACCGTTTGACCTCTAGACCTCTCGCCAGCTCCAGTACCAATGTGGGCGGACCGGAAACCGCTGACATTTACTTCACACTTTGTCCAGGAAATGAACTGGAACCGTGCTGGACCGTTCTTTTTGCATGAGCGCTTCGATTTAGATCTTGGAGAGAGCGATAAAGACTGATCCACCAGTATTTGGTTTCACGAGAACTCATAGGCCTCGTGAGAGCGAGAGAGAGAGAGAGAAAGATTTGAAGGCCCAGGAGATGCACCGATAAGCGGCCTGCATGCTGGGACTGTTTTCTTCCATTAACGTGACAAAAAAAAAATCCCCAAAACCCTCCAACACTGTTGCTTGTCTTTCATTGGCTGTCAAAAAGCAGCCAGACCTTGGCATCCTGGTGTGTTCATAGGCCGGTACGAGCAGCGAGAGGTGACTCAGAGGAGGATTAGATTTACCTGGGAGGTTAATCTGGGGTCAACTGTACAGCAACGTGGGTGTAGTTCGGCCCACCGGCTCCGGTTTCTTTGCTTTGTCAGACCTCACTTTTTCTTGACGTCTGAATGCACAAAGCTGGAAGCTGCTGTAGGTGGGTTTTTTTTTGTTTGGGAGGGGTGTCTGTTGTGGGATTTTTGAAGTGTTCAGCAAAGCCACCAACCACCTCTGGAATCCAAACTCAAAGACGAAAAGAACCTCGGCGGTTTTTGAGTGGATTTCACTGCAGAGCCCAACTCCAGCCAAACGGTGCAGCTCAGACAACTCGAAAGCTCCGAGAGGAATCCTAAGATTCCTCCCAGGGTAGGAGAGTCGGTGTGGAGCTGCACTGACAATCTTTTTCTTTAGCTGGGTGGAATTACAGGAGGACTCGGGTTACCCGATCCTGGAGTGTGCCGGGAGATTTGGTCGCCTCTCTACTTTTGTTGGGTAGACTGCTTGCTTTGTCGGCCAAAACTTGTAGCTGATAAGCAGCTCCCAAATGGCGCCGCTCGTTTTCACACCGACGGCATCACGCAGAGCACGTGGCCAGGACTTCCTGCATCACGAGGTCCAAGAAGTCTTGAAAAAAAGTCCTTCAACGTCTGGGCTGTAGCTTTTTGTCGACGTCATCCCATCATATTCTCACAGTAAACAAGGAAAAGGAGGAGATGCCCATAAAAACTGAACTTTCTGGTTTTATGTGCTCCTCCACAACACCTCAAACTCCAGAACTAGTCTTTTTTTAATTTGAATCTAAAATGCAGATCAAAAGCATGTATGATTATAAAAACAGTTCTGAAAAAGGCACTCACTGCCATAAAATTGACTTCTATGGGCTCCTGATTTAACTGGGATTGAAAATTAGCTGATTTTGAAGCTGAATAATCTGTGATTTTAATCTTTTTGTTTACACTTTAGAAGACGTCAGAATAAAAGCAGCAAGGAAATAGAAAAAAAAAACATTTTCATGCATTTCCCTCCTTGACAAAAACTGCTTGGGACCAACAAAAAATAATTCATTTCCTCATCAAATCACAGCCACAACAAATGTTCCGAGTTGAGTGGAGCAGCCTCCTTCCTGCTTTGATGCAGCTGATGGTAAATCAGACCCAACAGGTCCGGTGTCAGCAGCTCTGTGTGGCTTCTGCAGAAACGACTCCCTTCAGACGACGACGCCCTCACTTCCTCTTCCTTGTGCAGCGGGTCGCAGTGAGCAGGGGTGGATTAGAAAGGTATTCGCGGCATATTGTCTCACCTGGAAAGGATGTGGCGAAGCCTCGTCCCAACTTGTTTTCTCCCTGCAGCCCCTCCAGACCTGGGAGAGCCTAATGGAGGCTCACTGGCCTGCAGGCTCCAGCGTTTCCCATCCAACCCGACGTCTCCGATTCAATGCTGTTTCAGACGTTTCCTCTTTCGTTTACTTTGCTCTTCATTGACAAATTTCTGTTTGTAAATGGGGGCAGCAAGTGGGAAGATTATCTAAAAATCAAACCTCATTTGTGACCTTTAACCCTAAATACTTGGGAGATAATCATGAGGAAAAGAAGCCACAAAGAGTTTCTTTCTTTGTAAAATAACCACCTTGGAGAGGTATGTGGCTCTGATTAATGAGGTAAATTGAAAAAAATAAATAAGTTAAAAAGCACTTAGAGGTAAATAAATATTCATTATGTCCAAATTAGTTGTTTACATGTAGTTAAAGAGGGACAGAAACAGAAACCCTAAAAAGTGTTTTAGGCATTTTATGTAGAAATCAGCAGATTATAATCTTGTCTATTTAATTATGTTGTTACTGACTAATTAAAACCATTTTTTAGGCAGGTAACAAGGTTGCAATTTCCTGGAACGCATACCAAAACTATAAACAAAGCATTTATGTTAACTTTAGTCAGTTTGTTTGAATTGTTATAACATGTGACGCTTCATGTGCTAACGGCTAAAACAGAAGAAATCTGAACCGTTTTATGTCAAATTTAACATATTTGCTGACTTTAAATAGGAGAAAATCTTTAGATTACCTAGACTCTCCCAGGGAATTAACGCTATCTTAAAAACAAAAATGCAATTTGTTAGTAAACCTGTCTGTCTGTGAAATAGTCTTCACATGGTCTTCTATGATGTTTTAGGGATTTCACTCATGCAAATCAGTTTCGACCCCCTCGGGGAAGGGTGGGCAGTACTGGTCCAATCAGGGCCATCATTAGATGCGATAAGGCTTCTGCAGAAACTCTGCACAGCTGTTGCACTGAAGGGTGGGGGGGCAGATAACCTGAGTGCTGGAGGCTTGATTCATTTCCAAAATGTTAACAAGGCCGTTTCACAGCTCCAGCACCCCGCGCAGTATGTTAATACCACTAATAAGCCTATCTCTGCAAGTCATCACGGATGGCAAAGATCTGAGGCGGTGTTTCACAATAAAGCTGCTGGCCATGTTTTAAATGAAGCATTTGTGATTTTACAAAGCCGACTTAATTGCTTAAAGGGGTGACCGAGGACACTGTCTGCTCTCGCACTTTGTTTTGCGTATCGTGACATGTAATTTGTGTTGCGAGACTTTCACTGTTTCTGTTTCAAACCAAAAAAGGCGACTGTGCAGGGCACCAGGGGAGACGGGAGGGGGAACGGGCCGCGCACCCCTTTCAGGCAATTTTGCAGCATTTCTCCAAGCTGTCAAAGGCAAACAATCAGGAGATAATGCAGTTCTGGTTTGTAAAGTATGAACGTGTCAAGAGATGCACTAAAAGCACTGACAGATGCCACTTATCTGAAACTGCCTGCACTGTGTGACTGTATCATCAGAGGGGAAAATATAACATTTTGATGTTTACATAAGAGAAGTATTAGTATCAGTCAGAAATGTAATTCCTTTAACTCGTCCCTCTCGCAGGGGATTGACTGCCCATAAAACATACAATGATTTCTTTTCTTTTTTAAAGCTAACAAAACAACAACAAAAAAAGGAGCAGAAAAGCATCCTCGTTGATCTTCTGTCCATTTCCAGCATCACTTCTTGTATATTTTTTGGTGGAAATCCTCTTAGAATGCAAAGTAAATAGATTACGATACAGTGAGGGATTAGAGCTCGGCGGCGCTGTCAGATTAGTCGGTGAGCGCAGCGCGTCGACAGCTCTGACACGACTGTGGCTGCTGTTCAGGAAAGGGGCTCCGCGCGATGCTTTAAAGGCGCTGGCTGGCTCCTGTTCATGAATAAAACTGGGGCCCGTAATCTCAGCCAACACACACGCGTGTAGGAAAACGCCTGCAACATTCACTATCAGTATAATGAAAGTCTTTATTTTTTCAGGTTGATTAATGACAAATTTAAAGCGTCTTGTGTCAGTTTTTTTTTTATATAGAAGAACTCGGTGTAACTGTTTCTTTTAGGACTCGTTTTGTTCAGGCTTCACTGTAAAAGAAAATAAACTGAATTCTCATCTAGAGAATTTCATAAATATTCTGTAACAGGTCTAAAAAATATATGGTTATGTAATTAGAAGTAAATTTCTAATAAGACTAAAGGATTCTGGTGCAGACAGTATTTCAGGTACGTAATGAATTTGCACAAAAAGGTTCGTTATTAATATAATTGAGAGGTGTCTCTTTAGTTTTTACCTGGAAACAATAATGTCTTTATATATATATATATATATATTTCTTTTTCAAACCATTCCTAAATGAACCAGATGGAGTTTATCAGAGTCTTCATCAGCCTGAAAAAAATCAGAAACATTTTGTTTTACAAATCTAAATACAGAATCATTTAAAAAACTATTTCAAAATCAAAAATGTTTTAAAATCTGCTTATAAAGATAATATGATGTTTTACAAGAAGAGTTTTCCCTCAGACTCTGATTGACAACGGTATCATCGTTTTTGATTTTCTAAATGATCCTAAAGACTTCACGTGATCCACAGAAAGTCAACTTACGTTTCCTCCGTCTGTGTCACCTCTGCTGCTTCCTGCAGAACAAAAGGAAATGACAGAATGACGCTCCGGTTAACCAGCTGTGACACTTCAACATTAGACACACGCAACCCCGCAGCACGTCAACACACATGCAGCCGAAAACTCGAGCCTGTTACATGTTCGTTTCTTTGCTTTAACGGATGTAAAACCATTGTCACTCATGGTGATCGCTCCGGCTTTGAGCTCAGAGTTAATAAGGTTGTGATTGACATTAAAAGCCCGGCATGCCTAAAACACAATATTTAAGACGCTGATGCAAATTTGCCCACAATAGCCTACGGTTCGGATTATTAAACGACGGTGATTCAGTGCCTAGACAATTGTGTATTTACATAAAGAATTGAGATATAAAATGTAAGGAGCGAACGGGGAAAAAAAATTTGTATTTCTTAAAGGAAGTTTTCCTAAATCAGCTGGTGGCATTCAAAAATAACACCTGAGGTTTACAAAACGGTTTAAACCAGAACTGGGCAACTCGTGTTCCGAGAGAGCCCCAAATTAAACTGGAGCAGTTTTGAGGACCAAACCAATTGAGCTAAAAAATATGATTCTTACTGACTGGTAGGAATACACACTTACCTGGGCAATAAAAATCTGAGCCATGTTGAAAATCTAAACTTCAACAAAAACTGTTCTTGCTGTTTTTCAAAAAGCAACATTTATGCACCAAAACCAAATTCTCCTTTTGCATTTCCTTTTCTCCAGTAAAAACAAACAAAAGAAAGAGATTCCCATGTCTAGTTTCAACTGCAGTTCTAAAACTGACATACTGATCATTATTACATCTTATTTACTGTAACAAACTTGGTTGTCTTCTAGTTACTGTTAGTTAGCAACACAGATGATTGGGTTCTTTAAAGTAAAAATACAACAATAAACAACTGAGTCAGTAATTGCAGTAAATTCCCCATTTTAGAGAAAAACAAGTTATTTTACGGGTAAAGTTAATTTTTTTGTAATTTACAAAAGTCAAATGAGCTTGATAAAGTTTTTGATTTTTTCCTCAAACACCTAAATCTCCAAAATCTCTAAACATCCCAACTAGCCACAATCAACAGACTATCTACAGCTCACTGATTAATTTGTGATTCTTTGGTCTGTAATTTCTATCTGCTGTGTGAGTAAATCCACCTGTTTGTCTTAGAATCCTGAGAAGATCTGGGCTGACGACCACCTGGATGGATTCTGTTTGTGGTCTTCTCTGATTGGCTCCTCTATCAGCGCTGAAGAACAGAAAGACCATTTACTAAACACAGCACAGGACAGAACAAATGAAGTTAGCACTCCTTGAAAGAATGACCGTCGCCAAAGTTCTATATAGCTCTAAATAAAGACTTGTGTGCTCTGTTAGCTGCAGTATGTGTTGGGGATGACTCTCAGGTGGTATCACTACAAATTTGAGCTTAAAATCTATAAAACCGACTGGGTTAAAACCATATTTTTGTTGGCTGAGGTCAATTAATTGTGGTGGCCATCATCTTGGCCTTCACTGAGGAGAAATGAAAATGGCTTCCATTCTCTTTGCTCCACTGACAGAAGAGTATGTGACGAGCAACAGAGGCCAGCAGTTGGGATGCTTCCCAGACTTCCATCTCGTTGTCTCTCGCTACTCCGAGCGCGGAGTCGGATTTGGAGAATGCGGGGAAACTGCGAGGAGCCCCTGAACTGCCATTGTGCTTGCCTCCCTCTCTTTCTCTGCTCTTTTCTCAGCGAGCCAAACGGGAGAACGCCCGCGCTATAATGCCTCCCCTACTCTATCTCGGCTAAGCTGCCACTGGCTTCACATGAAAAACAATGAAACTTCATCGGAGACCAGATTCCAAAAGGGGAGGGGTGGGTTTGATATAATTTATTTTAAAAGGAGGGGGTAAGTTTTGAGATGAAAAAAACATATTGTCTTTTCCTCTCTGTAGCCATTGTCTGTTGGGAGGGTTGGGAAACTGTTTTTAGCACGTGTGAGCGGTTCTGGAGAAGACCTGGGGTATCAGGCTTTTGGTTGCCAAATCGGCCTCTTTACCACTCTATTTCCTCAGCTCGTTCCTTTAACTGTTTTAAAAAGAAGGGCTTAGGACACAAAATTTCTCTCTCTGGAGTCAGCTTGTTTAAATTGGCTGATAGGAGGGGATTTGGGGTGGATGGAGGAGGCTTAGAGTGGAGGAGTTCATCAATGTTACAGTCAAACAGCCATAAAACCGATGAGAATGAAAAGAACAACGGTGCTTTTTAAATTAATGCACACAAATCTCATATAAATACTTTAATATGTTTTGCACCTCCTTTACTTCCCTCCGCCATCCAACATAAACCAACGGTTAAATTAACAGTGTTTTTTTTAAGCATCTTGTTCATGACGCTGTTTATGTTAAACTCAGTTTGGTCTGCAATTTGGATGTCAAACTGTGGTGAGTACGGACTGGTTTATGTTTTAAATCTCCTTCTGGGACCACTGGAAGCTTACAACCCAGAACCAGAGAGGCTTTGACATTTGAAATCATGCAGGGAGTTTCAGGCTTTCAGGCGGCAGCTCGGTCATTTGGCCACAAACGCTCGCGTACAATCCATATACAGAGGATGTTAAATCACTTTGAGAGCTGACATGTATGACTAAAACTGACAATGAAACATCTGTGTCTGGAGGCTTTATTTGTAGTGAGTGGAACTAAGCACTTGGGCTAAAATCAATAGTTTTGTAATAATGATGTGTGAACTGACAAAGCTAAAGAGGAGCTCCTAAATCTGCAACTCTGCCTAATTTCTCAGCTGCCAAGCAAGTTTTTACCACTGTCAGACAGTGAGAACACAACTGGCACACACATCAAGTCACCCTGCACACACATGAACACAGAGTCCAAGTACTTCACCGAGTTGTGACGTTGTCTGAGGGTGAAGGACTCGCCGTGCTCTGGTTCCTCTCTGCTCGCCTCTCACTGAAGCTGGAACCGTTTCTGCCACTCAGATCATCTAAAGACACAAAACAATGATCTGAATGAGTAAAAAGAACTGGACTGCTTCAAAAGTAAATGTCCATACAACTAATTACCCTTAACAAACATAAAAAATGGTGGTAAAATAAAACCTGGGGTGGTAGTAGCTGAGAATCATCCTCAGCACTCGTGAGTGTTAATGGATTGTGCAAACTTTTTACATAAAATATTTAGCATGCAAGGCAGCAGGTGATATGTACTTCTTCAAGGAATGCTAGTTTTATTTAGAAATTGTGTATTTTTTTTGGTATTATTTCTACTAGCTTTCAAGCCGTACAGTTTCACTTTTAGAAATGGTTTGTATTAACTGCTGTGTGTTTGCCAGAGTGAGCTACCACTCTGGAGAATTTCTAAATTGAAATGAGAAGTCAATCAGTAATGGAGGATGTGCAAACGAAGCAGCTAGAGCGGCTCAGAAGGGAGCAGAAACAAACACATCTTTGCTTCAACGTGCACCGGAGCTAACAGGCTTTCACTGGAACAACAAAGAAGAGATAGAAAGGCAGAGAGGAGGAGGAGAAGTGGATCTGCAGATAAAGCTCTCGTGTCTGCCCGTTGAAAGGCCCCGCAGTCACGTCAGGCTTTGTGAGGGGGAGACACAACGATCGGCAAATCAGGTTGGCTTTTCCTTTTTGGCACTCAAAAGGGAAAAAAGGGAGGAAGAGAAAGAGGCCTTCCCTCACACCTCTCACTGTATCCGTATCAATCCAAATCAGCACAGTTGTCAAACAGACAGCTGTAAGCGATTTTCCAACGCTGTATTGAAAAGGAGCATTTCTAAGCTCAGATCCGTGTTCTCCATTGTGCCTTTCTGTGCGAACAAGCTGCAGCAGAATCTCTGCTCATCTGGATTTACAATAAAATCACAGAAACACGAGAAGAGGTGCATAGAAATGTGGTGTCTAACACTTTGAACAACCACGACTTTGGTGCCGAATCAATTTTTTTGGTAAACACTGAAAATCATGCGAGAAGTGAGAAACATATTCTCTTCAGATTTTTAGCTTTTAAATGCAAATATTTGACATTTTGAATGTAAAAGGTAACAAGCGATTAGAAAGGATTTCAAATCAGCTAATTTTACGTTTGTTCTGCATGGGAACTGCTGCCAGTTTATGTAATTTTTGCCAGCTAGGTGCTGTACTTGAGTTAAGGTGGTGGTGGTGGACAGGGTCCATTGGCGCCGATGTGCAGCAGCCTTGCCTCTGTCAGTCTGCCCCAGGGCAGCTGTGGCTACAATGTAGCTTACCACCACCAGTGTGTGAATGTGCGTGTGAATGACTGATTGTAGTGTAAAGGGCTTTGAGTATCCAGGCTGGATAGAAAGGTGCTATATAAGGACAATCTATTTAGCATTTAAAATTTACTGCTTGTACAAATCTTGTACAAAACAACTTATTGTACAAGATTTGACCTTTTGGTTAATCTTAGAACATTTAAAGAAAAAAAAAAGATTTGAATGTCTGGAAACTGTGAGGGGAATATAGTTGGATCTCCACACTTTACTACCACTGTGTGCAAACATCCCTGTAAATAAGTTAAATGTTGTTTGTAAGAAAAAACAAGACTTGAGTGTAGAGTTTAAACTTATTTTCTGACAATCACATTGTAAATGTTTTTATTATTTTTGCAGCACTTTTACTGTACTATAAAATACAGCAGTATCTTCACAAGTATTGCTGGGAAAAAAGAGAAAATTAAAATAATTTCCAGATTTCCTCCAGCAGCTGCTTCAACAGAACTGTTAAGCGTTTGCAAAAAAATATAAGAACATGTTTATTTGGATGCATCTTACTTACTGTCATGCTTTTCTCAAACCTCCACATACAGATAAATCTTTATTTACTGCTCTTTTCAAAGAAGCAGCTTGGATCTTGTACTTTTTTTTCTTACTCGTTTTCTTTTGAACAAAGCTTGAAATGAGCTTCTATAAAGGAACATATGCAAATATTGACTAGAAACATTTAACAGTGAATTAAAACAGAAGCCAATATGCACACCTCCAAAACTGCATTGTGCACGCCTCCACATCAAGTTAAGTTTTTTTTTTGCCAGCTACCACTTTGATTCAGGCAATTTGGGGCAGAAAAAGACTGACGATATGTTAAGTGTAATTTAAATCTCAAGCACCGCTGCAGAATCCTAGTTTATGCCTTTACTCTTTATCATATCATGGTTGTAAAACAGGTTTTAAGAAGGATATATATATA
>JAVKLF010000073.1:6010051-6027534 GCA_034783495.1 Millerichthys robustus | reverse complement strand
GATGTAAACTGAACTTTAATAACATCACTAAAAGTCTACACAGAAGCCTGGAGCCATTATTTTTCCTGACTTGTGTTTTTATTAGTAACATGAGTGGTGAAACTATAAAAAGTTGGAATGCATTTTAATTGGTGTGTAATGAAGAGCTAGCTGTGTTCCTGATGCTCGCCTGAAGACCGCACAAAAACAAACTCTGCAAAGACCATA
Organism: Millerichthys robustus; assembly: GCA_034783495.1. Classification (NCBI taxonomy): domain Eukaryota; kingdom Metazoa; phylum Chordata; class Actinopteri; order Cyprinodontiformes; family Rivulidae; genus Millerichthys; species Millerichthys robustus. The sequence continues at coordinate 6,027,327 of JAVKLF010000073.1, read as the reverse complement.
TGTGGTCTGGATGATTTTTATTTTGTTGCAAGGTCTTTATCCTGAGTGAAGGAGACTAACAGCAAAAGTAACAAGAAAAGACAACTTTATATCTAGAAGTTTAATATAAGAGAATTCTTGCTTTTAAAAAAAATGAAAATTAGGTCACAGTTTCTTAGTTGAAAAACATACTAGGTCTTGGGTGACAAAAAGACTCAACTTTTCTTTCAGTTGTGTTAGAATTATATCTGTAACTTCCATTTGTTTCTCTGTACAACTAAAACAAACATTGCATATAATATGTTTTAATCATGATTCACGGATACAGTCTAAAAACAATCTTTATTAAACTGTACAAATAAAAATATGTACAGATACAGTTTTAAATGCCCAATAATGTCCAAGTATAATGCAATATTCAGAAAATGAGGGCGTGTAAATTACAAACAGACAAGGTGAGGAGTGACATTGAGTAAGAGTCAGGTACAAGTGGTGACTATGTGTGAAAACAAAGTGGGTGTTGACAGAAAATCACCGGAACAAGACAGAGTGAGTCAAAAGAGAAAAGAAGACAAGGAGAGACTTTATGAGCGTGAGGAAGATCGAACACGGTGATAAAGTGGTACCTTTAACTCGGAGTGAGCTCTTGGTGGACCACAAGTGCAGCTCAGCCAGGCAGAACGCCATCTGATGGAGGAGTGTAACCCGAGTCTGCAGCTACAGACAAGAGAGGAGGAAAAGATGGAGAGTGCGATGAGGTGGTTTGACAACAAATGAATCCCCTCATGAGACTAGAAATAGACAGACAAGTTTGTTTGAGTCAAAGGGTCTGGCTTTTTGAATTTGAAAAAATAAAGCTATTTTTGTTCTGTTGTGAACACTGAATTTCAATAGAGCTGAGAAGAGGTATGTAATCCTGCTCAGGCAAAATATACTCAACCAGGTCATGTATTTGCAAAGATTTAAGAAGTACAGAATCTGTTATGCTAAACATAATACGTTTGCAAATGTGTTTTCAAATTTGTTAATCCCGGTTTCATATGCGCACAACTCACAGTTCCACTTTAAACAAACAAACATTTTTGAAGCTGTATCATAAATATGACTGGAAGAAAATGTTAAAAAATGTTAATGGTTACTCTTCAAATGAAATGTGGAAAAAAAAGAAGAAAAAACCGGCAAGAACATGCAATCAGACTGACACTGAGACAAGGTCATGACACGCATCCCGAGCAGTGATAGACAGTTCATTATGATATAAGCAAACACATATTTACGATATTCCGAGGAGAGTTGCTTGTGATTGCAAATTACGAGAGGCATAGATTGTTGCTCACACATGTTCATTTACAAAACAGACATTCTCATAGCTTGTGGAAACAGCCACACAGCATGCTCCACAAGCCTTAAGCAGCTGCCACACTTTTTCTGATTTCTGGCTAAGTTGCTGTGGGTTACCTGTGTGTACAGACAGTGCACAAAAGGCTGGGTAAAGAGTTGGGGGGCTGGGGGAGTTGAGGTTATTGTATCTTGTCTTTACTCTTCTAAAGAGACTTCTTTAACATCAAAGAAGCGGAGAGAAAACACAAGACTTCACTTTCAAAGACCGTCCACAGGAGCAACGACCTTGTCTGCTCTTCGCATCTCTTTCTCTGCTCTTCCTCAGTCCCCTTTGGGTGAAAACAGGAGTGTTAAATGTGTGGGTGCATCTGCATACAAAGAAAAAGGTCTTTTTTTTTCTTTGAGTGAAATAAAAACAGATCTATTTCATTGTGAAAGCATCAGTAACCACAAAATTAAGTGACTAAAACGACTTACACTCAGGTAAGAACCTAAATCACTTAAAATGTTAGTATATAATTTATTCGACTGGGAGACAGAGAACGTAGAAAGATTCTGAAACATTTTGCCAGACATCTGAAGAATCTGCTCGCACACAGGGAGCAGCTGTCTGGTCAGAAGCAGTGCTAACAGTGGTCACATCACTGCATGAAGAGTGACGGGATGAATTACAGGGTTAAAGAGCTGCCATCGGGTGACTGACACAAGGCCATCACAGACTAGTGTCATTCTCCCACCCTGCAGCACACAAACTTTCACCTGACATCACATGCAAGTAAATCTGCCACTTTTCCAGTCTCTTCAGCTGGTCTTTTAAAATCCTAACTTATCATCTTTCTGTTTACTTTACCCCTATTTTTAATCATTTACTGAGTGTTGGAATGTCAGACTTTTTCACAAGCTGATCTGTGAATGAGGCTTTTAGCTTCTGATTGGTCTTATTTTGGCTTTGGGGGGGAACAGCCCAAGCAGAAACATCATCTAGAAGCAGAGAAAAGGGAAAGTTACTTTAAGTCCATATTTCCCTTTCTGATGTGGTGTGCAAGTTCTGTCATGTCTCAGTAAGCCATTGATGTGATAAGCATTCTACATGCACTCCAATCAATCATGTGTACTCTAATTTCACAATTTTGATCTGGAAACTCCAGTTTCAACCATGTACACACGTAAAACATAACTTCAGAAGAGTGTACACTGTTTTATTCTCTCTCATGGTCTTCTTTTAAAGTTTTGTTCTAACACTTTTGTGGAAATATATTCATATTAAGAAAATAGTACAAATAATACAATGCACTGTACCTATTGCTTCCAAATCTATTTGACTTCAGCAGTTTGCCAACCAGCACGCAGGACCGCGTCTCAAAACATCTAATCAGAAAGAAACTCTCTCTCTCACACACACACACACACACACACTGGGGTCTCAGTGCAGCTCTTCTCCAACACACCAGCAGGTTGTCAAATTGTTATGTACTTAGTGTGGGATAAAAGTGGAGGCAATTTTTTTCACAGAAGCCAAAAGAGCATAAAATCTCTGAACTCTGAGCATATTTTGAACATACACTGCTGCTTTGTCTTTTTTCCAACAACATTAGATTTCTTTTCAAAACCCCGGCAACTGGCACTAAACTTGGGTGCAGTTTGTGTGCATGTGTGCCCTCCTTGCTTTTTGTCCTTGTTGTGTTCAGCACAAACCACCTCTAAAGTGAAAGTAGCTGTAAAGGGCTACATTTGCTTTTGCTTTTCAAGGCAGTTAGAAGAAATACGCACCAAGATTATAGCAATCCCCTGTGACTAGGGTATTCTTCATATGGGTCATGTGTCAAGCCAGTTATTTGTACTGTGATGATTAAGTACAAATACATGCAGTGTAACTGTCACAAAAAGTGCCTCTCAGTTTTAGCCATGTTCATGTGAAGTTATCCTCTTTCCTGTTCCACTTGTCTGTCCTTTTCTTAAAGCCACTCTATTTCAGTGGTTTTGTTCAGGACCTGGGGCAACACAGAACTTGACCCGCTGTGGAGACTTGCTTCTTCAGAGCGGAGGAGCGGTTAAAGCCTTGCGGTGATGCAGGCACTTATACATGCACAGTTATGCACACACCACCACCCACAGCTCAAGTGAAATACAACATGTCTTCTCAGCTGTCCCATTACAAGAAAAAGAGTTTGAGAGAGGAGAGTGCAGGGCGGGCAAAGTGGCGCCAAGCAGAAGGACGAAAACCTTTCATTCACCAAGTCCCGCAGGAACCCATTGAGTTATCAGTGGAGGAAGAAAGGAGGTGATGGACAGGCAGAACAAAATGAGGTAAAGGTAGTTCTATTCAAGAAAGATGACAGGTACAGTTGCCTTTGTATACATGTGAGTATGTGTATGTCTCTGAGTTTTGAAGTACATGTCAATCAGTAACAAAATGAATGCAGAGTGATATGGCTGCTGGGCAACTTGTGTGTGTAGAAGGCGCACTAGTTCAGGTTAAAAAGGCATATGGAGTGAGGAGAAGAGTTCATCAGAAAATTTGAGCAATAGAGACTTTTGTGCCCCCTAAGGTTAAACAAATCATAAACAAATTCAGAGAAGCATAAACAAAGTACTTTGTCTTTAGCAATTGTGATGCACACAGCATATAGTTCTTCTGTATTTTGTGAAGGACACTCAAGCACACATTAAACTTAAAATCCTTCCAAGTAATTAAGGCTTCACCAAATTGAGCCAGTCAGGGACTGCAGGTGTGTTTGATGGGTAGCCAGGCCCAGTCTGGAGTCTGATTTGGGCAACAAGATCATCTGTATCAAAATGGCAATTTGTCATCAAATGAGGAGCAGAGAGACAAATTTCCCAGGCAACAGCGGGGCACGCTCCACTCAGAAGCTTCCAGGAGAGAAATAGACAGGAAGGTGGGAGGCCAGGAACCAGAGACTGTGCCAGAACAATTATTTCTACCTATGTTTTCTCTAGTCAAGATTAGTTCATCCATGTGATACAGATGACAACACAAGAACAATCACAATGATATTTCTGAATAGGAACAGTATGACATACAGTATTAAAACAAGTACAATATTAAGTCAGGAGCCAAACTCTCTGTCCCTGTACTTGGGTTTGCTTCTGCAAGAAGTAAAAAAGAAAAACAGGGACTCACTCACAGACAGAAAGATGAATGAATCCTTTTCTAAGCAGAAGTGTAAACGTCATTAGAGAAGGTAATGGATGGAGGAAGGTGAGGAAAATGGTGGGTAAATACCTTGGCTCCCCACCTTCAGAGGTATTTACTCATCGCCTGGAGCAGAAACACAAACACAGCAAGGGTGATAAGTACAAGAGAGTGGAAACGGAAAAAATAAAGCTGTTGGGCGAACAAAAAATGAAATCAGGACTTGATTAGGCAGGACAATTATGAAAAAAAGATGACTTTTGTTTGAAGACTTTCCATGCAAACAGGTTTTTATTTAAACTGCAATGACAGGCTGTTGAGTTGGACTAACGTATGGAAATGTTTTACTTTTAAAAAAAGTGTCTCTCCTGAGCCAAAGCCCAAAGCCAGGAAAGATAATACCTCTGAACTAGCAACTACCGGCTACTTTCAAGGATCTTCTCTGGGAGGATGTATCTAATAAGAGCCTGACCCTGTCACATCAAAGTGTCCTACTGACAGCAGTTTTGTTTATGTTGTTGGAGATTTTCTTCAGTTTGGAAGCTTGTGGTTTACCCCTCACCTACTGACAAACGCATGTCTAAAGATTAAACACACCGAGTCACACACATCTCCAAAATAATAAAAAATAAACAGCAATAACTCACAATACAAACGCTGAACACAGCATTTATTCAATTCTTTTACAGCTTTTACATTTTAACATGCATAACAATTTGGGATTTTTTTGAGTATTTTTCTAAAGTATGTCAGTATTAAAAAAATGTTGCGTGAATGCTGACTTTTTTCACCCAGTGATTTATTTTTTTTCACCAGAAATGCATGTGTTACTACTTAAAACATTTTTTGCAAACTTAGCAGAAATGACTTGTGAACATAACATGACAAACTTGAGAGCAAAACAGTTGTCAATTTACACAATCAACACATAGCAATAATTTTCAGTTGAAGTTGTGAATTTGCTTCTGTTTAAGCCCAAAAGGCGAATTTTTTAGGTTCTCGTCCAAGTGTCAACCTTTATCTCACAAATGCTATGTGAATTGTTTAGGTGAATCTAGTGGAAGAAATGCAGTGTGACAGTGATAAGTATGATTTTGCCACTGAATGGTGCAAAATGAACAGTTAGCATGTTTCTGATACTACAGGTGTTATAAACAATAAGCAGGAACAGGAAGCAAACGTAAAATCGTTTTTTTTTTCTCTCCATATTTTGTTATAGTTGGAAAACTTTTAAATCATCTAAAAACTGAAGATGCTACTTTGTATAACTTTTACAGGATAAAGTTTTCACCTATTTTAGTTTTTATAACCACTGTTGCGAAGTTTCAGAATAAAAATGCCTGTCACTTTATCATTTTTTTCTGTCTGCACACACATAAAGCTGTGGTAAAACCTTCCTGGAGTCTACAACCACCATACACTTTCAGGTACACATAAACAGACCCGTCAAGGACTCAAGAAGACAAAGTCCTTTAAAGTTGTCAAAATGCACAAACTGAGAGGGACCCTTGCAAAATGAAAGGTCACCACGAATGTTCCCGAGACCTCTTAGTGGTCTTATTTACCCGTCGTACACACACACACACACACACACCCACACACACACACTGTCTGTCACCTCCCAGACAAGGCCATGACACCTTGGACACCTCTCAGTGGGCAGCGCCTCCTTCTACCCATCTGTCTCTCTGACAGGTTGACATGGCACAGAGCGGTCAGAAATCAATGCCAATCGGACCAAGAGGGTTTTTTCCCCCCACATAAAACCTCAGAGATGGATGGCGGTGTCATATTGCTGCTTTTTTCTTTCCACAGTAACCCACTTGAGCCAGTATCTCACGGCTGTGACTGTGACTAGTTTGCAAACAATATTTCCAAGGTCTTTAAAAAGTCTTAGAACAACTTTAAGTGTTCTCAGTTTCCTCACAGGCTCACAGAATTGTCATTCAATTTATTTTTCTCTCTCATAATTGTTGCAAAGTTGTTGTGGGCATCTCACACTGCTCATGATTTTGTTTTGGAAGTTCTAGAGCATTAGCTGGATTTTGTGCCAAATTTACAACAGAAAAACATCTGAGGTACACCATTATGTCAAATATAATTATTAAGAAACTGGTCCAAATCTGCCTATCATCATTTCAAAAAGTATACTTCAGAAGATTAAATCATAAATGTGAAAGTGGCTGCCAAGGTGAGTACAATGTGAGCTGAGGTAGGCAAAATTGGAGATTTTCAAGAATATCGGCATTATGCAATGGTATTTTTTATACTTTTGTCTTTGAGCTGAACAATTTTTTGACCCATTTTGCAAAATATTTGGGAAAAACCTTTTCAGTTTGTCACCTGAAGTAAGAACATTTATTTAACTACTACTTACAGTTGAAGCAAGTCAAAATGAGGCACAATATAAAGCAACTATACACATGTAAATGCACATGCAAACAAGCAAACAAACACATTTGGCTACTCTCCACCTGTCAGAGAGCCCAAGCATTCAACCGTGTGTGAAATGAGCCCTTCCCTGTTCAACACTTGTCCTCTGAGAACAGACAAAATAAAACTAAATGGACACACAAAAAAACTTGCCACTTGCTTTTGTTTGCGGCTCTCCATGCTACAATAATATTTTTTCTGTATTCAGGACAAAAAGCAGGGGACAGCATATATTTTGGAAAATCTATCTTGCTAGCCCTTATTGAATCCTCTTTCCTCAGAGACTGACTTTAGTAAGTAAAACAGGGGTCAGCCCTGGGCCTTATGTTAAACATGTTTGCACTGTATGATTTAACTTTGGGAGTACAAGCTTGTCTTTTACATATAAAGCCATACAGCGCTGTCCTCTGATGCAAATGAGATTCAAAGGTTCATCTGACTGTCACAAATCTGAGAAACAGCTAGATATCAACTTTGTTCCAAACATTTTGTTCTTTTTGTAAACTTTGCAGGTGTTTTTGGACAATTTTAATGATGCCCATGATGGCAGTCTGAATGTCCCACCTTGAGGACAAAAGCTATTGCTGTTAAACCTTTCAAACATACATTTCTTTGGCTTTTTGAGTATGTGCGATGATGGTGATGATGATCAGACAGTCAGCGGGTGAATTTGTGTGTCATCACTGTGACAAAAATTCTCACCGACATTCTCTTTAATGTGTGACAAACCCTTCTCTTACACACAGCTTCCCCTGCCCCGGCACTCCCCATACATGCACATAAGCTTAACGTCGTCTGGTCAGGCTCACTGTTGGCACGGTAACAAGCGCTATCCTGGCTAACATCTGCTGCACGACCTGGGGCCACTCAGAATGGGCTTTAATCCCCACACCGCCGCGTTATGGGGGAAAACATTCTTTCCTTTTAGACAGCGCAGATAAACAGAGACAAGCAGCGTTGCTGGTAACCTGCAGACAAACCAGCCTCTTGGAAGGACCTGGAATGTTGCTGGTTATGTGCCTCCCCCCCCACCCCACCCCAATTGTGCCACAGCCCATTATGGCTGTGCAGAGGGGTGTGACCGCCAGCATCAGCAGCGAGTTGCCACTGCTGACCCAGTTGGATGGATTTGGGTTTTAAAGTTAATGAAAGGTGGTGCAACTGGGCTGGCTGGGGAGTGTCAAGGGGACAGCTGTCAGCCAGCCTTGTTATCCAAAAACAACGAGCCGCATTGACATGGACAACATTCCACTTTCCTCTATGCAGGTTTGCTGCCACATCAACTGGCTGTGGAACCAGGAGACTCTTGCTGCTGCAGTTTTTGGTCATCCTTCAGTGAGTTTTGACTGTGTTGCTTGCTGTCAACAGCAGAGGAGAGAGTATTCAGGCAGGACAGTTGCCCAACATCAACATGCAACAGTCTACTGCCCCCTTGTGGCCACACTTCACAGTTGTGAAAAAAGAGTACAAAAATTCACCTTGAGACACCCAGATCCGTAAAGAGTTATTCAAAGTCATGCTACGACAACCGAACAACTCCTTTCCCCTCTGAAATGAACCAGGTCATGTCTCTTCATATCACTATTTCATGATGAAGATCTATGGCAGTGATGCACAGAAGAAATGAAGACCCTGCCCCAGCAATCAGTCCATCAGCTGCTATGAAATATGTATTTGTCTTAACATGGAGTTTGATCTCATCAAACTCATTTCACGGACCATTTCCCTATGCAAACACCTCTGGGAGAAAACCGAGAGAGAGCTGCAGGAAGAGGCATACACCTCAGAGGACGGCTTGGCGTGTGTGCTTTATGAGATTTAATTGAATAGTTCTGCATCAGTGCCAAGACAGGAGTTAGTTTGTTTGCAGAGGTCTGTGTTCTTTCTGACTGAGACTTTTTTACCCGTTCTCCCACAGTGTGCCCATACTTGGTGGAAAACAAAGTCATTCTCAGGTTTCAACCACAGACAGTACAAAAGGTATCAACACATCAAGGCCGACTGGATATATTTGCATTCCTCGAGGCAATGTTCTAAAACTGGCAAACACATATCAGCTTAAATGGACAAGCAGGGTGCCTCTGGAGGTAACCAATTCCCAATATCTCAAACCGCACCAAACAAAATGCACAGGCCAATATGGCGATGATGTTTTAGCCTGCTTCTGTATATCTGCGTGTGCACGTTTGTTTGTCATATTAGCATAATACCTGATGAACCACTTGACAAATGTTAAAGAAATTCTCCAAAAGTAATCACTGATTAACTCTGAATCAACCAAATTTAAGATGGCAGCCACGGCCAACTGACAGTTGGAAACACAAAAATGGTAACTTGGCCAATTTTACTAATATTGGACTGCAATTTGGTGTGGTGTATAGCTGAATGTCAATTACAAGACATTCTGAGAAATACATGTTGCTCATTTAGGACATGAACTGTTGAAGTCACCACTGACTGCCCATCTGTTATGAAATATCTAATATGGAACATCTTTCCATGTTTGATGAAGATATTCATTAGGCTTTCAGATGACTTAACAGAGCAGAGTCGTGACATTAGTTGTGGGGAAAAAGCCTCTTGTTTATGCTGACTAAACCACAGACATTTTGTCAAAGCAGAAAAGGTGCTGAAATCGCATAATTAAACACAGTTATCAAATTTCAGTAAGAGACTATGAACTGACATCTGTCCAGTCATAATCCCAGATCTCAAAGGCAAGGCTTCTGCTGCAAGCCCTGCTGAAGAGTTTTAAGTCAAGAAAATCCCTCAACACCTCTTTCGAAACGCTGTGACTGGTTATCAACGACTTTATACTGACACCTAGTGCATTAAGACAGTTACTGCAAATCATAATAAAATGACACAGTGGGGCCATGTGGGTTCATTTTACACACCTACTGTCTGCATTACAATATAGATAAGAATGAAAAAGAAAATCATCTTTACCATCAGATCTAAGGCTAAAACACATACGTCAAAAACTAAATAAGGTGGTGTCACGGCGATAACAGAGAACATTATGTGAGATAATGGTAAATATGATGTTTTGTGACTTTTTCTTTTGAATAGATTATACTTTTTCATTGAATTTTCAGGGACTGCATGAGGGCTATTTGGTCTAGAAAGACAGATAAGCCACATAACTCAAAGGCCGGAGGGTTTTCTGGCTCTATCTGCCTCTCATCCCCAAAATAACAGGGTCACTCAGGTGCACTCTGCAGGGACAAAAGCCGGAGCAGAACGAGAGGAGATAACATAGGTGAAAGGAGAGGAGTTGAAGTGATGAAAGAATAAAAATAAAGGAGGCAATGGGTGCTGCTGCACAATTTTCAGCACCTTCACAGCTCAGAACGTGAAAGAAATTGTGTAGTGTGTAAAAATCACGGAGTTATTTGAACCTCTGCACTCCACAATCCAATTGTTTATTTGTGCAAATGTGTGGCTATTTGTGCACATGTGAACTTTGCCTCCTCCCTTTGCTTCTGTGCACACGGCTCCAGGTTTCACCTACTGGGTGAGACAAAAACAAAAAAACCCACACACAATGCTGATTGTTTTCACAGCACTTGCACACAGAGGATCAGGCTGGCGTGCAAACTGGCACCAGATATTATCGTGTGTCCTGCTGCTGTTTCTACTTTCATTCCGATTTCCTTTTTGCGAACACAAAGTGCACCTAATCCCCTCATGTCAACCCGACTGTGGAGACTGTCAGAGACGAAAATAAACACCGGAGTCTGACATGTCAAATAAAAGTCAGAGCAACAACAGATTCTTTCAAATGTGCATAGTCACAGCCATCATTTGTATTTTTCCCTAAAGCTAAAGGCAATACTGTTGAACGTGCATTGCGCTTTGAAAAGGTACCAAATATGTTGACACAAAATATTTTGGAAAACAAAAAAATGTGCCTCATTTTGTCTATAAATATGGAATGTTCTTTAATTTAAGGAGAAAATTATTCTAAATAACAAAATAGCTATAAAAATAGACAGTTTCTTGCTTTCTGATTACATGTGGTTTAATTTCCACACAAAACTTTTTGTCTTGACATCTAATTAAGATACTTCTTTTTATATTTGAAGATGTATTTTTGGTCAACTAGTGACTAAGCCAAAGTCAGTCGGTTTTATGTTTACTTTGTGTTTGTGATAGTCTTTATATCAATTCTTGTTATGATAATGTGCCTACATGTTAAATGGACCAGCAATTGTTTTTTTCTTTATTTTAATTAGTCCAATATAATTTATTTTCAACAGGTGGTTTGGGATCTTTTCTCCAATTGTTTCCAACAAATAAGGGCAGACAAATGAAGAAAATGAATGAATTACTGACTTGTGTAAAATGGTTAACCAAATGCACAGTCGGATAAAAAGGAGCCTAGAGCAGGAAAAACTGCGGCTGCTTTAAACAGCCATTATTATTAAGCTTTCAAACAGAAAAGGAGCATCCCTGTCACTGGCAGGTGAGGACAAAGGAAGCAAGGATGAATTGAGTTCACGTTGGTTTTGTGTGATTTCTTTTAAAAAACAAAACATCGGGAAGTTGTTATGGATTAGTAAAAGACAGGGGTTTTCAAACTTTCTGTCGTGGACCCCCTTTGGAGAAGGCAAAATGTTTGTTTAATTTGGACCTACCACAACATAAAATTTGTTGTGTGAGATAGGCCGCTGTTTTGCTTAAAACAGCAGAGCTCTAAAGCCCTACTACATGATCAAACTGTTCAGCATTCTAAATACTGTCATCACTACACGAACTATAAATACATTTTTAAAAAGTTGGAGCCAGAGTCCCTGCACAAAACACTAAAAATGCATTCTGCATGTGTATGGCTGTCTAGATTCAGGCACTGTAAGCACATAAAGCCTCAAACTTAGCATAAATACGGAAAAAGCAATGAGAGAAGGAAAATACATTACCTGCCTTACCTTAAATATATTCTTGACGAGGAATGAAAAAGTTTATAGAGTTGTCATCCTTAATGTTTTAGTTAAGTTAACACATGCTCTTCCCTCTGACACAACACTGCTTTCGTTACCCGAACTTCATCGTTTTTCACTAAAAACGTTTCTATTTATTACTTTTTTTCAAATATATAGACAAGTTAAGTACAAACCACTGTCTTGCTAATTTGCACAAGTCAATCTTCTCCGTATTTTCTGACAAGGAGCTAAGCGACAAATCATGCTACTAGCTAGCTGCAAATGGTGCTACGTTGCTTAGCAACCCGAAGCGATACTTAAGGGCTAATGATAAACACATAGCTACTGATGATAGAAAAAGCAAGTGTCTTCTTAATTATGAATCAATATTACGTGTAAACCCTTGTATTGTGTATGTAAACGTATTTCCACCAAAAGAAACGTTGCAAATATGTACTAAGAATTTCTTTTCGAGACAAATTAAAGCTTTTCAATTTAAAACTACAAATCCCAGAATGCCAAAATTGCCGTGTGATAGTGGCAAGTGTCGTGACGACGGGATGATAAATTGGAATGACCTCGGGATTTAGGCAGCTCTTTCTAGAGCAACTAAACGAGTTTCCACCACTTTTGTAATGAATACGAACAAAATAATTTTTGATACGACTTATATATATATATATTTCCGGTTTAAAATTACAATTTTCTGCATGGCAAAATTGCCGTGCGGCCGTTAGAAGTGTCGTGATGATCTGAGCCTTTAAATAGGAGTGACCACGCGTCCAAGTGGGAGAGGACAGAGTTATTCCGTCAAGATGGTGAGTAGACTGATTGTGCTTATTCTTCTGATTTTATCAAGCATTATGAATTGCTGTTTAAGTTGTTAATAAAAAAAGTTCAGAAGTCACAGAACGTTTGTTTAAAATATATTTACAAATTAATGTTTACAGTTCTCAACTTTAAAAAAATACTGAAAGAATCAAATGCCTATATATTTTCTTATTTGGTCATTTTGTGCACATAACTATCTTAAAACATTATGGTGATTAGAGGAGTGGAATGAATGCTAGAGATGGTGATCAGCTGATAACCTAAGTTTGTCCTGGTTTTGTGATGTAACAGTGAGCTGTCAAAGGGATCTATTTTAATCTGACCCCCTGCTCTAGTAAATCCTGTTGACAAAAATAGACACCTACCCAAAGTGCATTGATAAAATTAACTTCTGAAATAAATTAACCATACAGACATTAATAATTTTCTTTCTATCTTGCAGTCTGAGCCTATTAGAGTTCTGGTGACTGGTGCTGCCGGGCAGATTGCCTATTCCCTCTTGTTGAGCATTGCCAAGGGTGATGTCTTTGGTAATGATCAGGTAAAGAAGATTTATTTTTTGCTCTCACAGCACACACAACTCCTTTATCCAATTGGGTAGTTTTAAAGATGGTATCATAAAGGCACACGAAAACAGCTGTGAATGTTAAAAATGTCCCACACCATATTTTGGAGGGAGTGGCACTGTCCATGTGGAAGTTGATCAGATTGCACTCGCACATCCAATCCAGGATTGTCCTTGAAGTCAAGGAGATAGATTTTGTGCCAAGAGACTTAGTCCATGTTTAAAACTACTTAATCCATTTGGCACATGCAAGTGTCAGTGAGCCTTATCGTTAAAGTGTTTACCTTTTGTTCTGCAATCATCCAGATTTGGAGAATTGTTGTCAAAATAGGATGGTTTACTCCCTTTTTTCCTGCCAGCCAGTCATCTTGCTCCTTTTAGACATCGCACCCATGTTGCCAGTTCTGGAAGGTGTTGTAATGGAACTGCAGGATTGTGCCCTCCCACTTCTGAAAGGTAAACATTCAAGTTTGTGACAACGTAACTGTTATAGCAATTTTATAAACGTGATTGAAACATGAAACTAACGTGAATTTCTGTCTCAAATGAATGAATAATTGCATGTGACTCTTTATTCCATCATTATTGGGCCCGTTTTTGACCACCTGTCATTGCTGACACTGTGAGAGGTGTTTCTGTGTGTGACGTGGGGGTGTCTTGCCAGTGCTTGCGAGAAATGTCCAGCTTTCCGTCAACTCTAAGTACCATTTCTGTAGCTCTGCTAGCAAGGACACACTGAAGTAAAAATTGTATAACCTTTTGTAAGAGAGCTTTGCATCTGTATTAAGAGTATATCTGTACTTTAAAATGATATTGTTTTTTTCTGTTTGTCCAGTTAACTGAGCATTAGTTCATGTGATCTCAAGTGACCAAGCTCAGTGTTATTTGAGGCTTTGAAGTGATTATACATGCAAAACATTTAAATGCAATAAGGTTACCGATTATGCAATGAAGAAAAGTTGCAGTTTTAAGTTTGGTTTGCAATTAACTGTATATTTAAAGCTATTTATTAATGTTTCGGGTCAGTTTGGTAGATAAAACCAGGTATTTTTAGTCAGCAGATGAAACGCATAATTAAGACTTCTTTCCCTTTCGAGGTGATTGATAAACACACTTGACCTTTCGTTCTAGTAGCTTTGTGTCACCAACTCCTGTCAGCCAACATGATGTGCCGTGTCCATTGTGACCTGGGTTTGTTTCTTCTATGAAAACATGCAGTCGATTGCTTTGTTTGAACAGAGGCTGAGAGGCCCCCTGTATTAACCAACTGCAGTGCAAAGACAGCACTTCACGCTCTGAGATGGGTCTGATACACTGCTGGCTGTGCATGAGATGCACCCCAAATGCAGTTTTCAGGATCGTATACATGTATGAGTTAAGGCTTATCATGATATGAAATGCTATTTGATATAAACTGAATAGAAGTTTAAATGATTATAGCCATTTTTAAAATTCTCCTATGGTTTTAGGGGTTTATTGTTTAAAACAAAAAGTCAAGAAGCTGGACTTTGCCCTTTCCACAGAAATTGTTCCCACAGACAAGGAGGAGGTGGCCTTCAAAGACCTGGATGTGGCCATCCTAGTGGGATCAATGCCCAGGAAGGAGGGGATGGAGAGGAAGGACCTGCTCAAAGCCAACGTGGCCATCTTTAAAAGCCAGGGAGTCGCTTTAGAGAAATATGCCAAGAAAACAGTCAAGGTAAGAACATGAACCTGTTCTGCTTTTGTTTCTGAGGCTAGATTGGGGTGTGCTGGGGCAAGTTGTGGAAATGTTCACCAAAGATTATTTGATGGCATATTACAAAAGATCTTTACAGACTGGCTCTACTTGACCATTTGAGGACCTGTTATTAGTCCATCAATTTCCTACACGAGTTTTGAGCTGGTGCCTATCCACAGCGGTCATTGTGAGGCAGGCAGGGTACGCCCTGAACAGATGGTTAGTCCATCACAGGACCACACTGAGACGAACATCCATGCAATGCACACACAAATGCATAGCACCAATTTAGAGTCGCCAGCTAACCTAATGTACCGGTACTTGTTTTTAGACTGTGGGAGGAACCGGAGTACCTTGAGAAAATCCATACATGCACAAAGGAAACATACAAACTCCATTCAAAACATCTGCAGAGAAGTTTCAAGTCTGCAGCCTTCTTGCTGCAAACCAACTCCTCCACTGTGCATCCTTTTTTATATTACAATGAGAACGCGTATTCTATGCCTTTTCAGGTGCTGGTTGTAGGAAATCCTGCCAACACCAACTGCCTGGTTGCAGCAAAGTCTGCTCCCTCCATCCCCAAAGAGAACTTCTCCTGCCTCACCCGTCTGGACCACAACCGGGCTCGCTCTCAGGTCCACTTTTCAGCTCTGCTTGCACTTCGCTCTCCTACATTTCTCAGCAAAGAGAACTGAATGTGTACTCCATCCTGCAGGTGGCAATGCGCTGTGGAGTTCCTGCCACCCATGTGAAGAACGTCATTATCTGGGGCAACCACTCGTCCACTCAGTACCCAGATGTACACCATTGCAAGGTCAACATGTCCGGCAGTGAGCTCGCCTGCTTTGATGCCGTGAAGGATGATGCCTGGCTCCAAGGAGAATTCATAGCTGTGAGTTATTGACTACACCATTGGTTCACAGTTGGATTCCCACAGACCAAAAGAAACAGTTTAAATTAGATTTTTTTTAAAAACCACAAAATGTTAAAGAAACACTACATATTACATAAAAAAAGACCAATTACTGTATTTAAGCATTTATAATGCAAGAAATTTCACCCCAAAAATCATCCACAAAATTTGGGAGTCGTGTCACTGGAGTAAATTTTGACAGTTTCTTTCTACAATAGGTTTCAATATTTTCATATATATATAACTGAAACATTATGTAGCGAGGCATAAATCTTCATAATTTCTCCTCTCCTGATGTACGCTGCACAAAGCTCAAGCATACAAACATTAGTAGATGTTTTCACACCAGATTTGGAGGAGGAGGAACTCCTTTTTTTTGTTTTGTATTTTCTTGTTAACTGCGGAGATGGAAAGAAGACATGGACGTTCTTTGCACATTCGCTCGCTCATTGCTAATTTAACGACCTACAAATGTGTGTCCCCAAAATTAGCTGTTTTCCCACAAGAGAGTACAACACAAAAGCTTAAAAACCTTTAAAAAGCTTAAAAATAAGTTTGTATAAACTTATACTGTACTTGTATAAAATTAGGGGTAGCGTTATACACAAGGATTTGTTAGGATTTTTAAAATCCTATTTAAGCTAAAACATGGAGATTACATAATACTCGAAGCACATTCTACACACATAAATACAGTCATTATGGCGTTTTTGCCAACTTAACTCTTCAAATTCTGCTTTTTTGCTTGCATTAATCTCTGCTTCTTTTATTGATTTTCCTACAGACTGTTCAACAAAGAGGCGCTGCAGTCATCAAGGCCAGGAAGTTGTCCAGTGCCATGTCCGCAGCGAAAGCCATCTGCGACCACATGAGAGACATTTGGTTTGGCACCCCAGAGGTAAACATTATACACATGTTTTACAAATGTTACTGTAAAACAGGAATTATTGCTCCTGTTTAGGCAGTTAGTATCTCAAATGTTGTAATTTATCTCATACTACAATCTTATCATCCTTGAATTGCACAGATTTTGTTACGTCCATTAGCGCAGACAAAACTGTTCCTGCATGGATTTATATACATTTAGTTGTTTTATGTACCATGTGCACTTTCAGGAAGTATACTTAAATAGATACTGAAGTTGATGTTAAATTAATGGGTGATAAATTCATCTCTTCCCACAGTTGATCATGTCTTGTGACTGCCTCTACATGTTTAATTCAAGTGACTATCAGGTTAACATGTGAAATCTTTGGATTAAGCAGTATTGTCTTTCAAATGCATTTTTAACAAGTTTCCTCTTTTTTCCATTAGGGTGAATTCACCTCGATGGGTATTTATTCCTCTGCAAACTCCTATGGAGTCCCAGAAGACCTGATCTACTCATTCCCTGTCCAGATCAAGGTAACAATGTT
>JAVKLF010000073.1:5998748-6009951 GCA_034783495.1 Millerichthys robustus | reverse complement strand
AATGACTTTTCTCGGTCGAAGTTGGACGCCACAGCTGCGGAGCTGATGGAGGAAAGAGACACAGCCGTGGCTTTCCTGGGAGTATGACTGGCCCCGCCGCTCCAGCACATAGACAGCCCCCAAAACTCCAGAGGCACGCCTGTGATGAAGCATGCCATCAGCTTCTTTATCGCTGCACGCAGACAGTCAGTCTTTATGAGTGTTGAGATGGATTTATATTTGTGCATAAAATTGGCATTTGCTTTAAGCCCAGACTTATTCTGTGACCCAAGGGGAAAACATATTGTTGCTTTGGATGCAAGCGACTAAACAGAATTTGTCTTTTTTAATAGACAGCAGAGCAGTTATATATCATAAAGCATAAATATAACTTCACCCATAGTTACAGTATTTTCTAAACTTCATTCTGTGGAGGAGAGTATATGAATGCCTACTACATATTGTCAGTGAAACATTAAGTCTTCAAGCACTGTAATGGATAACCTAACAATAAAAAATGAAACCATGTAGTTGTTTGTTGTTGTTTTTAAGCAGTTTGGCACAGAGTAGCTATTTGGTCTATATTTGTTTGGTTTTAACTACATATACGTAATTGCCTTTTATGTCCATGTCTATTCACAGTACAGTCTTCTGTATTTGACTGTGTTTGACTCCCAAGTTCACTTAAAATCTAAATATTAATCTTCTGAATTAAAGTAGAAATGTATAATCTTTATAAACAAATATGTTTAGTTTCTTTATTTAGGTCCACATTAATCTCTACTGAAGTAGAGACTACTCTTCTTGGGGTCCACATCAACAAAACTTAAAACAAACCCACTTTAACCCTCCCGCTATCCTGGGGTCAAAATGACCCAAGAGCACTGGGAGGGTTAAAACAATACAACTAGTACAACTCAAAATAAGTAAATAAAAATCATGTCTAATAAGACAAATAGGCCAAAAGGTTTAAGAAAAATTCTAATTTTGTGCAGAAATAAAAGGCTACATACACGTTTATCATTTTCTTCATCCCTGCTAAGCTTTGATGCATTAAGTCACAAGTTCTAAAGTTGCGCATAAGCACTAGTTGTGCTGCTTTATTCTGAACTATTTGCAGTTTATTCAGATCATTTTTTAAAGCATGCATTCCTTCAATGAAATATCACTTTAATTTGTTTTGATTTTCAATGGTGAATGATATATTTCTGACTTTTTAATTTTGCATTATTAAGTCAACTATGTTGATTTGCTAAATGCAGAAATTTGCACAGTTTGTCATCTGTTGTCTCAAGTATAATCAGTTTTCAGAACTGTTTTTGCATGGATTCCTGCAAACTAAGATTTATCTAAAAAATGTGCATTATAATGCAAATGATGAAAACCCCATGATGTTAGGTTTCATCCTGAAAACCTTTATCAACATCTACTAATAACTTATTTCCAATCTAATTATTAGAAAAATGTGATTTTCCTTTTATTTATTTATTAACGACTTTACATATTAAATAATTCTTAAAGAATGAGCAAATAATTCCATTGCTTTTTGATGTTTTTAGGGGTTCAAATATTTTAGAAACAGGGTTTCCAAAACAGTTTTGGATATTGAATAGTGAAATGACACAGATTTGCCAGGCAGGGGCATTATTTCCTCACTTTTACTTTCCTGCTGCATGCAGGGCTGCTTATGTAAACATCTACAGTCGAGTAAGTCGGGTTCATTTGTCATTATTGATAAACAAGTTACTGCAGCCAGTATCAGGAAAATGTGCCTCAGACAATGAGAGTCAAGGTACTATAACATATGGTAATGTTTTAGAGTTGATCATATCTGTTACGTAAATTTAAAGGTCAGTAAGGACGACCTTTTTTCCATCCAGCATTGCTAGAGCAAAACTTTACCCACTTTTAACCCGGAAATGTAACAAAATCCCATCAAGGACGTCGCAAAAGGTGATTGGTTGTTAAAAAATACGTCATTGATAACAAGCATTTTCATTGGTCGCCATTAGCTTTTGCCTTGGAATAGCTTCTCATTGTAAAATATCTGCAAAGTATTCACCCCTATAAGTTTTTTGTATTTTTAACATTTGTGCGGTTTTTTTTATTCGGGGATATCAAAATGCAACATTAGCACGGTGTTTTAAGGGGGACAACCTGTTAAATAGGATAAATATTTGCATCTCTGTGCTGTTGTCCTTCAGCTGTGCAGGAGTACCAGGCCGACTTTTCTTCCGCCACCATCCTCCAGTCAAACAGTAAGAAAAAGTCTCCATGTTTGACAGTATTTCACCACTTTACCACCCGATGACCACCGAGAAATAAGCGACTGTTGCTGGTGGGTCATTTCTCTCCGTTAGTTTTCGGTTTTCGACAACTCGTGTGTCCGCGGTGTGTTCAGAGACCGCTGCTAATTTCAGTTGTCCTCTTGGACAGCAGATTTTTGGAGGACACGCTGTCACCCTGATTCCATCCATCCACCAGTCATTCGCCTCTGCAGTCTGTCTAACCTCAGTGTTCGTGGAAGGCATGAAGAGGGTTGAGTTAAACTGTTAATCATTGACAGGAGGATTTGTGGCGCAGTGATAAACTCTATTAAATAAAGTGATGTCAAAGAGAATGCAGACGAATGAGTTGAGGGCGGGGGGGGGGCAGGATGTAGAGAGAGAGAAAAATATGCAGCCAGAGGTTTCTTTGGATTCACACCCCAAAAAAATCGTGACGTGGTTTGTAACGAGGAGGCTAAAAGGAGAGGAGGAAAGCAGGATACCCAGTGTTGGTGTTGCAACATTTGGCGTTAGTCCATGGAGAGCGATGAGTCGAACCAGACCTGGTTCTTTCCTCGTTTCTTATAAGTGCATGAGTTTGACAGGATGACTTCTCATTTGGAGTTTCATTTTAAAGGCCTTTACAGCTGAATGGATGAATGAACGAGTCGTTGGCTTTAAGAAAAGAAACCTTCAGGAAACTTTGACATCCGTTTTCGGGATGTGCGTTCAATGACACTTGGGATTTTCCCCGTCCGTGCTCTTTGGAACCTGATTCGTTTCCTTTGGATTTAACCGTATTTATTGCTGAATTGGTCACTAATTTGACAGATTAATCATGGCAGATTTTGTAAAAGGTAAGTGTTGTGGATTAGCTCTCGTTTCATTTGAGAAGTTGAAATGGTTCCTATTTTCCCTCGAATCATCTGAAGCACACTCTGGGATCTCTTTGGGCTTTTTTTTTTGCAACAATTTTTCTTCTGCAGTCAAAGTTCCGGTTGAAGTTTTCTGATGTTTTTTATGACTTCAATTCTCCACTGGATTCGCTTTTTTTGATGCCGTTTTTTACATGCCATTTCCATCCTTTTTCAACTGCAAGCCAGCTTGTAAATTACAAGTGGAAGTTTTCAATCAAATGTGCCAAAAGGCAGCAGATTTAGCTTTATTTTAATGAATAAATTGATATGAATCCAAATATGCAAGGTTGTATTTAAAAGGTGGTTAATGGTAATCTGGGACAAACGGGTAGGACTCAGAATTCCCCACAAGTACCTGGATGACCACCGTCCCACCCTTTTACAGATTACGGTAATTGTTTTAAAGCTTAATCTAAGTATGATTCGATTCTTAAATTGAAAATCGTTTAAAATGTCGACAAAGTACAATATCTATTCCTTTTTTAGTAAATGGTATTGACAGAAAAGTTCTAATCGATAGCCAGTGTTCAAAGGGCTGTTTGCTTTAGCTTGACGCTTTATTGTCTTGTGATGATTAACAAAGATTATCATAAACACTAAGAGGTGTGCCTAATATACCCACTGATAACATATACATGTGTCTGGGATAGGATTTCCTTATATGTTTCCATTTATCCAGGCTGTGGCAAATTGAAAAAGGAACTGAACTTCTTTTCTTGTAGTTAAATATGTTTTACTCATCTGAGGGGCTCTTTGGTTCTATCTGGAATGTGCAGGATTGGAAAACTTAAAATTGCATGAGATGCTCAGATTATATGAGTTAAAGTACATGTTACTCCCACTTCCTTTGGGATTAGGGTATTTAGCCTGGTCCTCATGATAACAGTTTTGGTCACACGCTTCAAGGTGGGAATTGTAACTGAGTGGGAATCAGATCAAAAGTGGATCGAAGAGATGAGACTTTCTTCCCTGTTTTTAAGTTTTTGTTTTTGCTTTTGTTCGGCAAAGCTAGCTTCATATCTGAAAGCTCACATTTATGTAGGACATGACCGGCTTCATTAGTGACTTATGAAAGGTCAGAGGCAGCTTAAAGTCAGGCTCGTCTTCACTGCCATTTCGCAGAATCGTTTCAAGTGCTTCCTCTATGTTCGCTGTCCCCAGGGCAGTGTCCTTTGTCTTGGAGATGTAGGTAAAAAGCTGAGACATATGGGATGACAATATTTTTGCATTTGACAAAAAAGATGAACCCAGAAACAATGCCATCTAATATGTCACAGGTGTGTCTGAGAAACTCTGAAGGGGGGTGGGGGGTGGGTGTATGACGCCTTCAGCTCCAAACAAGAAGATCAACTATAAACAGCGGAGGAAATCTTCAGTTTCAGTTTTCCAGAACTTACAAAGCAGCTTTGGATTTGATTACGAATCAGTTTCACACCATTTCACACCTTCATCCACTGAAACTCTTCTCACGAGGACCAGGCTGACGAAGACTCTAACGAGACAGAAGAGGGTGGAGTGGGGGACTACTCTCACATAAACGAAGCATCTTATGCATTGCTTCACTTTGTGACCCTACACATTCCAGTTTGAATTGGGAGAACCTTTCGATTGACAAGCGAAACATCCTAATCTTTTTTTTTAATTCATAGGATCTGGTGTTTGTGACTTTATTTGGACACCCAACTTGTTTCATCACCAGTGATGATAACAATTTATTCTTGAAACGAGACCTAAACAAATCAAGCCACACAAAGAATATGAAAGCATAATTCATCTTTGTTTAAAGAAAAACAAGAAGCTCAACCTTAACATTATCATCATCTTGTTTGTCCAGGTCTAAGTACAGGAGTGTCCAACAAAGGGATGGCTCAGTTCCAGGAAATGATGCGGCAGCAGCTGGAGATCTCCATGGATGAAGAGCTGAAGAAACTGCTGGACACCACTGCAGAGGCAGACAGAGAGGTACACCATGTCCTTCATGCCTCCCTCTCTTCGTCACTCTGATTATCTGATTGTAATTTAAAGGCTGTGACGTTGTGCAATGCTGGAAAAACACAAGTGTGACACACACTGTAGAGAGAGTTACACATAGATGAGTACAGACATAATCGTGTGTTAAGTTAAACTGGAAGATGTTGTCAACTCCAGCGCTTGGAGTGAACACTTTGGAGACACAGAGTTTCAAATTAAGGTGAAAATCTGCTTCCTGAAGTCATAACCACTCCAAAGAGCATCATTTCATCTTTTATTTTTCATGTCAAACATCATCGACAAATGTAGATGTTGCTTAAAAAGTACACACATTACCAAACATTGTTGGCAGCTTTCTCCCAGACTTTCTATTGGCAGCTCTGAGCTGCAAGCAGAGGCTGCAGATTGAAGCAAAAACACCCAAAACAAAACAAAAAAAAAAGGTCAAACTACTTATTTTCTTCTGACATCTTGACTTGTATTTGCAGTAAGAAATGTTTTCAAAGGCAACTTGTCTATAAATAACTTGGTGGAACAGCTGAAAGAAGTATGTTAGAAGAAAAAGTAGTTTCAGTTAAACAACTTTGCAAGGTTTCTAGATTTTCCTTTTAGATCGTTTCAATAATCTGTTATGATTTTAGGCTTTGCAGTGCAGTTTTAGATACTTTGCTAATCTCTATCTTTATTTCTTTGAATAAAGACTTTAAAACAAAATGGTGTTTTTTTTCAGGTGTGCAGAAAAGACTTCAAGGGCTTCAAGAATCTCTTCCACAGATTCCTGCAGGTGAAGGGGCCATCTGTGGAGTGGATCAAGATAAAAAGACCCCCAGAAGAGTCGGTAAGTCCAGTTTGTCCGACTTGTCTCTGAGAAAATGAAAACTCTGGGTTTGCATCCTCTGCACCTTTTTTATAAAAGGTCATGAGTTTATTAACTGGATTTACCTACAAACTGCTCTTTCGATCCTTTGTAACTCGCTGGTAATCACTGAGAATGTTTGCCTTGTGCATAGAGACTGAGCTAGAAAGTGACATCACAGTACAAAAAACAGGAAACCCAACCCCATAAAAAAATGTGTGAGTGTGTCAAAAAAGGCAAATATAAAATGTAAACAATATGAACCATAGTTGTACATATTACAGATGAATTGTCACTCTCTGCTCTCCTGGCCTAACAGAAAAGAGAATGGGTGGCTGAAAAAATAAGCAAAAACTGCAGTCTGGTACTTTTGCACAGCTTGAAAATGGTTTACAGGAAGAATATCTCAAAGAGAGCCGAAGGGGTGGGTCATCAGAAGGTTTATAATGTGTCTGTTCCAAGACAGGAGATATGAAACGGTGCCGTTCGTCTGTCTGTGGACATTTTTTTTGTCCAAACTCTAAACGTATAACCCTGTACTGTATAAATGTCAAACTGTACAGCGGGGCACCTCCATAGATCAAGGATGATCCCTTTTGATTTCAAGGTAACCCCTTTGTGAAAACCTTTTCTGTGCTCCAGCTTGACATCTGAGTAACAGAGAAACGTCAAACCCTTTGTCTGTTCACTCGTTAGACAGTACACCGTACGTTTTCCATGGTGTTCAGGAGAGGAAATGTTATCATACTATAGCTCCACATTGGATCTTACGTTTATTAACACCACTTCCATCAAAGACATCTCATGTGGTTTACTGCTCCGGTCATAAAATGGATTAATAGGCTAATTACCAACAGGTTCTTTACTTTTCAAGCTTTGGATTATAATTACTGACAATTTATTGACGTATTTGGTGCTACACTTGTTCTAGTTGAGGCTTGTTGATTTAAAAACTAGCTTGACTGGCACATTTAGAGCGAAAATTGCACTTACTTCTCTTATTAGAGCAATACATTGTATGAAACACATGGCAGATGTGACTAAACTTCGATAGTCTGGGTGTGTTTTGCTCGGCCAAATCAACTCAACACTTCTTGACACCAGGGCTGCATTTCCCAGGAAAAGGTGGATGACACAGTTCCTTGTATGACCTGTTAGACTAACCAGAATAAAAGTCACACTGAAGCATCTTGTTTGGGTTTGATTATGCCCTGAGGATCAAATCATCATGAAATTAACGATGGCACTTTGTTAATTCAGAACATTATAAAAAGTTCTGGTCTTCACTACATTCTAAAATTATTTATATCTAACCTCAAATGTACAAAACACACCACAGATTCCACTTTTTTATTCATTAAACAAAAATTTGTGTGAAAAACCAAGTCGACCACATGACTCAGAAGCTTATAAAAGCTTTATGTAGTGATTTTTCTGTCACTTTATATGTCTCTGAGTTTTAGGATTGGGATCATTCTGTATTTTCTAGAAATTCAGCAGTATACTCATAATTCTGTTTTGTTTGTTTAGTTTTAATTTTAGCATATGTTAATGACCAGATAGTTTTTATGACCGGCAAAGTGAAACAAAATAAATTTAGAGGGGATGTACTGTCTTTTTCACATGAATGAATACACAATATTTTGAACAAATTGAAGCATTTTTTATTTAATTTGAGCTTGTGTGAGATAACCCAGTCACAAAGTAAAATAAATAATTCATTAAATAATAAAAAAGAAGAATATTTAAAAGTAAAAATGTTGTTGCTGTTGCAACATGTGCTTTCAGAAAATATGTGGGGTAATTTGGATTGATCCTTTTTTTCCAGGCCTTTACACAATAACTTAACAAAACCTTGTTTTTCTCTGCGTATGACTATCAATAATTAATTTTAGCTGCAAAGCTTCTTTTTACATGTTGGATACGAAACTAGTAAAAATAAAATTGAGCTCTACATCCATTCTGTTCTCTCTGTGGTAACTTTGGTTATACATATTAATATTAAGGAGGCCAAGTACCCAACCTTGTGGTATCCTCATTTAATAAACGGTTTGAAAACTTTAGGATGCATGTGTTCTGACTTGGATACTTCACTTAAAAACCTAATTTGTCTCTTATTTGTAGTCTCCTATCTCTGTGAAGAAGTAAGGTTTAACAGAAGTCGTGTCAAGGTTGTTTTGCTGTGTTTAATACCCCAGTGGCCATGTTGGATGAGAGGCTGAAAAACAGAAGAGGTCTGTTTTGTCTTCTGTCACAGAGCTGATACTCTGCAGGAAAGGACATCTGCTCTCGCTCATCTTTACAAGACAGATCTGTAGTGGTAGCTGGTTAGAGTTTAATTTTCCTGAGTGCTTCAGCAAGAGTTTTAAACCAACCTGCTGAGAGAATTGTGCGTGCGTGTGTGTGTGTGTGCGTGCGTGTGTGTGGCGTTGGCTACAATTTTGGAATCCGCACAATTCAAGATGGCCACTAAACAGCTAATCAACCTTAACAAACAACCAAATGGCTATAACTCAGTAATTTGTATAGAAGCTGATCTAAAATTTGGTTCTTTCAAGGAATGCTGCTTTTCATTTTTTAAATATTTTTTCTGTAAATTTATAGAAACAAATTTAAGTTTTTGTTGACGACAAGAGTGTTGTTTGACGATTCAAAGCAGCTTCAGAAATGTGCTGTGTTTCTGTGTGTCTGTCTCATTCAGATCCAGCCCTACGATAGGATCGCCACACCAGGCCTGCCTGAAAATGTGGCCCACAGCTTGAACAAACTGGTGGTGGTGAAGCTCAACGGAGGTCTGGGCACCAGCATGGGATGCAAGGGCCCGAAGAGCCTGATCAGCGTCCGCAACGAGAACACCTTCCTGGACCTGACTGTGCAGCAGATTGAGGTACAGAAACGCTTCCATACAACCCATTAGAAGAGTTTGGTTTCTGGTGACATGCAATGATGCTGCAGTGAAAACCAAACAAAACTTAAACCATTTTTCCCTTGTGTGTGAGAAATTTATCATTTTGGTTTTGCCTTTTTTAAGTAAGAATTCAATCATTATTAATCGTGTAACTGTCTATGTATGTTTAGCTGTCTGTAAGCAAAATATCTCAAATATTCAAAGGAATCCATTCAAACTTGTAGAAAGTAATCACTGGATGTACATCTACAACTGATTTTGGACTCAGCAGAATTCAAGATGGCTGCCAACTAAGAAACTTTAGTAAACACAGAAATGTTGCCAACTCAGTCATTCTTTTTCAGTTATTAAGCTAACATCTGGTGTAGTAAAAGCTGAAAGTACTTTATCACCTAAATTGGCGGTGAATCTGCTGAAATCTGCTGACCTAGATTTGAGTCCAGAGATTTACAGGGGAACGTTGAGGCAGTAAGTTCCATCAGATTGTGTAAGATCTTTTGTTACAACTTTGGCAAGCAGGGAGTGATTTGTAGTCCTTCAAGGAAATCTTGTTTTATCTACCAACCCTTTAAAGCGTTCCTTGAGGAACTATGTAAAATTAAAACCAGTCTGTGTTTGAAAAACTGGATTGGTAAGTTTAACCAGACAGGAGCCACCAATTCGAAAAATGTCAGAGATGACAAAATAAACCGGGTTCATGTTTTCTTTAACGCTCTTCTACTGTGTTACAAACTTTTGTGGTGAAAAGATGAGTCCCCTTCAGGCAAAAGAACCAGTTTTTAGATCCTCCTCATAAAGACGAATGAGTATGGAGACACTAATCATTTAGAGTTGCTCTTATCTCACATTCTCGTGTCAGATTAGTTTGCAAAACTGATTTTTTTTTCTTTATCTTAACTTTTAGTTAACAGCCCTTTGTTGTTAGTAAGTTGTGTTTCTGCTGTGGCTCAGCTTCAGCAGGAGGACGGACTGGGAGGTGTTGCAGGACTTGGTGGAGAAGTGGGCCGCCGCCCCTCATGTTGTGGCAGGAAACGATGTTAGTCAGAGTTTGAGTGCTTATGTGTCAATTTTGAGAAATCTGTAAGAGAAGTTGCATAAAACCAATTTAAGAAATGTAAGAATGTATAAAAATAAGATGAGAATCGTGTCCTGAGGATGTGATGTTTAAAGCGCTGGTGTGAAAGGCAGCGGTTGATATGTGTTCCGATTTTTTTAGAGAAGAGATGAAGGATTTAGTAAGACATTCAGTGTGATTTTCTCTGGGTGAGATGCAGTAAAAGAGAACTTGTTGGTGTTCTGGCTGGCAGGGACACAGAGACGGCTGTGTGCTCACAGAGAGGAGCCTGTGCAGATATTTAGATCTGATCATAAAACGTGTCCCCTACTCGCAGCGGGCTGGATGTGTGTTTATATAAAGTAACCAACCACATCTGCATATGTTGAAGCAGCTTTTAGGAAAAGCGCAGCAGCATCCAGTTTTTACTTGATGTAAATAAAACGCAGCTTTAAGACTTTATTCTTGTTTTCTGTAAGGTTGTGGTGTGTTTTTAGACGTGTCTCGGGAGGCACTGCCCCCCCCTTCAAACTCCAGTCCGGTCCGATTACCTGCAGACTGAAACGCCCTGTTGAGAAGAGAGGAAAACGAATCCCTCACCAATCCCCCCCCACAAAAAAAGAAAAAAACGGGGCCTCCTGTGAGAGAACGCCCCTCTAAGGCACAGTGCCGTTTCATGCACACTTAACTTGGATCATTTCAGGCCAGAAACATTTTCCCACTGAGACCAGATTGTGAAATGTGAGAACTTGCAGAAATGTGGCTCCTGAAGATTTACTGCTGTTACCTGAATAGTTTTCTGTGGGGAAACGTTCAGCCTTCAGAGGAAACGGTACAGATCAGACCCTAAAGTATGCAGGATTATTTACCTAAAAATGTTTAAGCTCAGAGAATAATCGTAACTTTTTCCACATTAGAGTAGTTTTTGATTCAAGTATTTATAAATCCCCACCTTGCATTATAAGTTAAAAGTTATTAAAACACGTCAGCCTTGCATTTGAAAGGGAAACTTTTATGGGGCCTTAAATGTGCCAGTGGACAACTGGATTTGAACAGATCGGAACCAGCGAGTGACCTGGCAAAGAAACTAGAGTGGATTCAATGAACGCAGCATAACAACCTGTAACAATATCGATTTTTGGGAAAAACACAAAAGCTTCCAGAGTTTGTTCACGTGTAAACAGGACCTAAATGAAAGACGCTGCAGCACAGTCAGGCTTTTATTAAAGTTTATCGTGTTGCTCTTTATTG
>JAVKLF010000073.1:5966055-5981481 GCA_034783495.1 Millerichthys robustus | reverse complement strand
CATGATCCAGAGGAAAACATCCAGACAAAATATATTGATAAGTCAATTCTGTGTTCATAAATAACCCAACAAATAATGTACGAATATCAAACAAGAACTCTAAAAGAGACTTACAGGAAATTAAACTAAATACTAGGAGTGTTGGCGATTTCAAATCTGTATTTAAAATTAGTTCTTGTTTTCATTTCAAAGAAACTACACTGAAATTCAGTTTTTAATTTTCTAATATAAGGGTTAACATTTTCTGGACCCAAAAGTAAAAAATATTAAACATTTAAAAAAGTGATACTTTAAGACATTTAACTCACCAATGATGGGTTTAATTTTTTTTTATATCGTACTAAGAATCAAAGTTTGTTATTGAGAAAAACAATAATTACATGCAAAATGTAAAATGTGACCTAATGTCTCCAATTGGTGTAAAATGTAAAATGTATACAAGTTCTAGTCATTATATGAGACCTCAGTACAGCTGGAACGTGTCGTTGACCAATCAGACTCTTGATACAAACCCACCCTCTGTCCTGAGTCCAGTAAAGACAGCTCTGCCATGTTTGTGGGGACGCTCAGTCTCCAACTAAATGTTTGGAGGAAGCAGAAGCACTAAAATCAAACAACGCTGTGAGGTTTGTGTGTAACCATGGTGAGAGAGCAGAGTCACGGCAACGTTTGGGAAGAGTAACCATGGCAAGGGAGTCGCCATGGTGAAGTTTAGCCCGTATCTACAAAGAGGGCAGGGCAGACATGCTGGAGAGAGCAGAAAGGGCTGCAGGCAGTTCAAAACCAGGTTCCCGTGGGTAACAGAACCGTGTGCATGTGTGCACATGCATTCAAATATTCCCAAAACAAGAGCAGAAAGGGCAAAGGTTAAAAAGAAGCAAGTGTTTGCTCACTTGTGTGTTAATATACAACAAGTTCAAAAAGAAAGGCAGGAAGAAAAAAAGTAAGGAAAACTTTGTGTGAATTTGGGGACACACTGGATTCATTACGTCTAACAATCTGTGTGTGTATGACTCCTTTAAACACTTGTAAATCTATCTTTACATCTAATTTTTTAACCTATATGTCTGAAGAAATAATCCTTTGTCTTCCTCAGAGAAGGCTGAGTTGATATGGTATCATGGCATACTTAAGGTGATGTCACATATATTTAAAAGAACTA
Organism: Millerichthys robustus; assembly: GCA_034783495.1. Taxonomy (NCBI): domain Eukaryota; kingdom Metazoa; phylum Chordata; class Actinopteri; order Cyprinodontiformes; family Rivulidae; genus Millerichthys; species Millerichthys robustus. The sequence goes on along the minus strand of JAVKLF010000073.1, from coordinate 5,980,319 downwards.
ATAAATTTTGAAATGAAAAAAAAAAAACAACGTTATCCTGTGCAAATGATATAAAAATAATTATTTTTTGGTGGCTGAGTGGTAATTTGAATTTAAATGAAAATAAGATGTATTTTTTTTACAAATTAAAATAGAAATTAATAAAAAAAGGTTATTATCTCCAGCTTCACATGTATTTTTAGAGCTTTATTAATTATTAACATTTAAGCCCTTCAGGCCTTTGTGGAGCTCATATGTCAAAATACTAATATCTTCTACATGGCATACCCTCACCCCAAATTTAATGGTGGTTACTTTATTTTGTATTTGTTAAATAAGTTATTTTAGACTTTTGTTTTTGCTTCTGTTTTGCTTTGATTTGATGGTTTGTGAAATTTTAAAGTGTGCTTGACTTTGTCCTTTATTGCTCAAGTGTGGCCAAGAATGCACATGTATTTATTTATGTATGTGAGGAATGTAACAACATTCCACCATAAGCACAGTACATTTGTTTGAAGCAAAGAGGCAGATATGTATTCAAATGATGCATTAATTAGATGTTAAAGAAGGGGCTTTGGAGCTTATAAAGAGAGTCAATTTTGGAATGAAAGGCTGTAATGACAAATCATTTACAAGCTTTATAACTGAGTAGTTTTAATTTAATGTACAGACACAGTCATAGCAGAGTATTTTGTCATAATCCAAGTGCTTATTTAAAATGTTTACAGAAACAAACATTATTCAGCCACAGATGATTCAACTCTCCATGTCAGTTTCCATGACCTAATTAGGCTTTATATTACAGACGGCACAGATCAATGAAAGTCAACAGTCTTGTCTTGCAGAGTATAGGTACAACAGAGATAGATTCACGTCCCTGTAGCCAGTTGGAGAACAGAGGTCAGGGTTAGGTGCTTGACTGCTACAGCTTCGGCGAACCCTTTAAAGTTTAAAGAGCAGTCCGTCTAGTTGCTCAAACTGTGACTCCTAACGTTACCAAGCAAAAAGTGCCCCTGACGGCCTTTTAAACAAAACAAAAAAAGAAAAACAAAAACAAAAGAAGGAGAAAAACAACTGAATGACCTGACCTAGAATTAAAATCTTTGAACGGAAAAAGCACAGCAAACAGAAAACCGGGGTTCTCCCTTGTAAAGACATGGAACTGAGTTTACTGCCTACTGTTTTTTTTTTTTTTTCCACTAAGGAAAATTTTCCCTGTCAGCTCCCTGACAATACTGCTCCAGCACAACCCAGAAGAATACAAACTGAGTCAGCTGTGACACCGACTGTGTAAGAAACAAAACATGTGTTAGGAGTCTTTCTTACATCTCAGTGGAGTGGGCTGGTAAAGGAAAGTAAAAAAGAAAATCCCTTAGGATTAAACTGGAGACAGATAGTCCTTCACATTTGGCTGATATTTTAGAATCTGCGAGATTGTTTTCTGTGCTGAAGATGCAGGGTGGAGTGGAAGGATTTCCGTACAGCTGTTGGAAAAAAAAAGTTTTTTGAGATGATATCTGCTGCTGCTGTCAGCCAAAATACACGTAGATCTCATGTTGCTGTGTCTGAAACAATGTGGTTACTCCCCTTTTTGTTCTATCTGAGAGTGTGGACCTCAGCAACCGGAACAAAGTCTCACCAATGTTTGTGCTGCTTTCTGAAAACACGTTCCAGTTTGATTTCTTCTTTTCAGCTCTTCAGATGAATAATTAAGAAGCTTACTCAACTAAACTTATCAGAAGATATCCGAAAGGTTACGTATAAATCTTACAGATGTTTATTCCTTTGAGATGCTTGGTCTTTTACCACATTACTTTGCTACATTTGGCACTGAACAACACCACACCCTTCATTGTTCTCAGACTGTGATTACCTCTAAATTATAACGAGACATATCTTTAAGACAAAGGAAATAAAAGAACAAAGCAAAGTTATGTCAAATATACACAAAAATACGTGTGGCATTGTACTCAGAAGAAAAGTCTGTACTGAGCTTGTTTATCAAAGTGAAGTAGTATAGAATATGTTTACAAGTAAACATATTTATAGTGGGTTTTTGTTTGTCTTTACTTCAAATTGTTACTGCAAATATTTCACAGACTGATGTAGTAACGTAAAAAGTTTTAATTATGCAAATCATGATTTATGTAGGTAGATTGCACCCATAGAAAACAAAACACTCGATTCATACTAGTATAAAATGTGGTTACTAATGGTGTTTTCATCACGTTAATACAAAACCTGACAGCAAAAACCACAAAACCACATTTTTAACAATGTTTGTGCAAAGCAGACTTTTAAACAATCCATACATTATCAAGAAGAATAAATGTAAGTGTTGGTAAAGCCAGAGCACATACAGTATTACGTTCACCCTAACCATAACAGTTAGGAGCACAATATCATACTTCCCACATTTAAAGTAAATTTCTTTAGGAATTAAGCAAATTTGTTAGTTGATTAAAAAGATAAAGTTATGTAACTAGGTTTTCTGCACCTGCAGAGATAACTCAATAGCAAAGGATTTGTTTCTTTTGTCTTCTGCATGATTTATCTGACCATGCATGACCAACAATAAGTTGTGACAGAAACAAAGCAAGACATCAACTAGAGAGTTCAAATAATCATGCCATCATTGCAAAATAATGAAAAGCAGCAATGGCTGTCCTAGATCACGTGTCTCCTTCAATTATGATCTGTTTTGCTTCTGTACATCACAAACAGAAGAGTGATGCACAACAAAACGCCCCACAGGCCAGGTAGAGTGACAAGGAGTGTTGATAACAGATTTGACAGTGTTAAACAATCGTAAGTCACAAAACGTAGACCTACACTACATATGGTGGTTACAATATAAAGCTCACATGCAAAGCACATGAGACACTGAGGCTACGGAAATCAGTCTGATCCAACAAATGCATAAAGAATTTTTACAAATCTACTTAGTAATCTACTAAGTAGTTGTAATTGTTAGTTATTCTGCTAAACTGGTTTAGAAAAGATCAGGATACTCCATCTTAATATTATTGTTTTGGGATCAGAACAGTCAGGTCCCTGGTTGTCATCAGGCTCCCACATTTTTCCTCCCCACTGGTGATGGACAGACATAAAGGTGGTGATCTTTGGCTTCTCTGGCTTCTTTGGTTTGTCCTGCCACACCCCCACTCCACACAGAGAATGTCATACTTTCCCAATCCAGGCAAGCTGCTCATCTTCTGCTAACTTTCCAACAAGGATTTTGAATCGCTCTTAGTCTGACCCCTCACCTGGGACCAATTTGCCATGGGAAACCCTACCAGGGGCTGATGCCCCAGACAACACAGCCCCCAGGATCATCAGGGTACTCAAACCCCTCCACCACGTTAAGGTAGCGATTCTACGGAGAGGTTTACTGATAACATACAAGAAAAGATAAAAGACAAACAATGGAGCTGATGGAACCATCAAATTCTGAAAATTTGTGCATGAAATGTTTGACTAGTTTTAGTTTCTGTCGACTTGTCATTTAACCAGTCATGTTGTGGGTCTGAAGTCATTGCCATGTTTACAGAATTGTGTCAAGCGATGAGAAATGCTCAGAGGCAGACTGAGTTTAATTGTGTTATCCATTTGTGCATCATAATAAAGTCATCAAATTAATATTGTAAAAGATTTTAATTGGACCATTTTAGCCTGCAGCTCCTCTTTCCTTAATATTTTAAGACCATAATAAACAGATAAATGGTTCTGACAATGCATCTTGGGTTCTTCATAGATTGTAGAATATTTCCACTGAAGGATTTGTACTGTGAGAAATTGCTAAATAAAGCAGTAAAACCGTTTTCTGAGGGTAGAAACAAAAGACAAGTTCATTAGCTGTTGCCTACCCCAGCACAATGAGCTCTCCATACTTCACTGGCACTTTGGTGGAGGAGGTGGTGGAGATGTTTTCTTGCTCCGGGGAGTACATTGGGTACGGCTGACTTGGGAGGTAAGGAAGGATGAGTGAGACCCAACGGGGTGAGTCAGGATGGGGGACAGAGGGAGGGGGGTGCTGATCGACTGGAGCACGAGGGGGAAGGAGAAGATGAGAGGGAAGGGGTCAGCTGAGCCTCAGCTCCACCCTTTCATGCCTCATGTGCCCGCATTCCGCAGCACCTCTTGTCCTGCCCTGCGGAGCAACAAGGAAAAAGATCAAATGTGAAAATTAGATTGTGCTTTTTATAAAAGTGACATAAAAGACAGACAGTTTGAACCCAAATGAGTAATCTATCCAAACCAGCAATAATAGAAGGCTGTTGGATCAACTGATGTTCTCAACCCCCACACACTTTACCCTCTCAAAGATTTCCTTTAAAAGCCTAAACAATTCTTCACATCCTCATATCTGGGAACACCTACGTTTGAACATAGATATGCAGACTTTTTGCTTTTTGAGTCATCCTCCGAAGGTATCATTTATACACAACTTTCTCTACACAGAGGAAATCGCAGTTTGAGAAAATAGGGCATGAGAAAGAAAATAATAAAGAAGAGGATGGACTTCCTGTCCCAAAATGCTGAAGCAGTTCATCATTGGTTTCAAGTTCACTCTTGACCTTGCTACTACATCTCACCCTCTCTCCAAAAAAGTTATATATATTGTGCATGTTTTAAGCTGTCTTCCTGAACAATAACAGTATCACTTCACTTCTTGGCAATAGGCCTCATTTGAAGCAGAATGTTTCCACCCTCTTCCATAAACATATAAATGTAGGAAGAATTTTGAAGATGAGTGAAGATGGGAGGAAACAGGAAGGCTGATACAGTCCCATCGAACCAAGAGGGAGAAGTTCAAACAGGGGCCTTCCAAAGAAATACATCAGACAGATAATGTCAGACAGAAGCATTATTATCAGCTGACTAAGGGCATTAACTATGACAGCTTCAATAAACCACTAATTTATGCAAGATTGGAATTATGTAGTGTACCGTGTGTAGTATTATCAACACCATTAATATATCAGCAATCTTTCAGATGTAAAGTAACCATTTCAAAAACTCTATTTTACAGTCTAAACTGAAGACATTTAACCTAAATATACATTTATCCTTTTAACTGACTGGTCCGTCTACGTTCCTACCCTTACCTATGGCCACAAACTCTCTTGGAATTGTCCTGGTCCCTACAATGATGGAGGAGCAATAGAGGGGTGACTGAAAATGTGAATTTATCACAACTGATATTGTCATCACAATATTTGACAGTATCACTAATCCCTGACATTGTGGAATCCTCCTTCCAATCATAAAAACTGTTTTTCAACCTTACACTAGGCAGGATGAAGCAGTTACACATTTCACATCTGAAATATAATCTACTTTTAAAACACACTGATAACGAGGAGCTCTGAGCTACAATCAGTTTCATCACACAAAGATGACAGTGAGACATTTATCACACAAAGATCACAGCCTTGTTTCACACATCCACCACCTCTGCAGTTGGTTCATCAGCATTTTAAAAATACTGCAACTGTGTTCAGCAGATGGTTGAAGGACAAAGCACAGAGGACACAGCAAAAAAGCACACATTGGACACCACTGTGTTTTGTTCACATCACACTGACAATGGCAGACGAGGCTCCTCAATGATTGTTTTTGGGTTTGCATCAATTCCACGTGGATTTGAAAATATCCATTAGTGAGGGAGTGGAGAGTGACATACGAGAAAGAAAAAAGGCAGAAAATCTTGTCAGCATAAATATTCATTTGCCGTGCTTTTGTATTTACACAATGATGAATGTAAACAAGATGTGAAGAGCAAATGTTACAAATGTTCTCAGAAATCTTTTGACTGAACTGTATGTATGTTCGTAAAACATAAGTAAATTATGGTTTGAAATGAAAGAAATCAGTTTACAACAATTTCCTAAAACAAACTTTCACTGCAGAAACATCCTTTTTGTTAAATTGTTGCGTATTAAGCATGCGAAGGACCAGATAGTGAATACATTTTAAAAGCTGCCAGTCAATGTACTTATGTTTAATGTTTAATATGTTTGGGGGGTGTATAATTTCTTAAGTGTGTGTTTGACTAAGCTCGAGGCCTCCGCAGGTCTGTCTGACACAAAGCCCAGTGTGGATGCTTGCCAAATGCTGCTTAGCTACCGAGACACAGAGGTACAACAATACGAGCCGGAGCTCAGTGGGCTCAATCTGCTGTGTGGGGTCACAGATTGTAGCTGCATGCTGCTAACAGCACAAAGAGCAACTTCACACTTACACAGATCCTCATAAAACTCACTGAAACGAGCCCTGGTGGCACCTGCCACTCAGACCAGCTGCCAACAGAGCTCAACACAAATAATCCTGTTTAGCAACAACAACGCTGCACCGACACAAAGTTTCTTTTCAGGATTTTGGACTAGCTGAGTTTTAAAATATATGAAGCTTGAAAAGCAAGCATTACAGTAAGTTAAAGGCTGACAGACTTCGCAGAATCACAAGGAAACAAAGTTACAAGAAGCTGTTTGCATTTTTCTTTTGGAAAATCAAGAGCCAGAAGATGGACAAAAAATATGCCACATGCATGTAGACAAAGGAAAAAGAAAGAAAAAAAAAAAACTAGTCAGCAAAATCTCCTGCAGAACAAAGAAACAAAGCAGATATTTCCAAAATAGACCAAGAAAGACAAGCCTTAGGGGCTTGAGCTTTAGGATCAATGTCAATTAGGTCTGAATAACATTTGAACTGACTGTGATCGTTTGGAACCAGTTTAAAAACAGATGTGTTAAACAAACCAGAATATAGAGATAAAAAAGAAAACTGAAGTGCTATGATTGTGGCAATTGTAATTGAAAGCAAGATGTCCGATATATATCAAAAAAGTCTGTAAATGTTTACATGCAATATTTTATGATTGTAGTGCTTTCTGTGTTTTAAGCTATGGTTAGAAATCTTCAATTAAAACTAGACTTTACATATAAGTAAATGTTTTTAAGTGCAAACCTAAATACAAGACGGCCAAAACATTCTGTGTTGGCCTATTAGCCAAAGGACAAATAAGCAGGCCATCATCTCATCTAAATGTGGTCTTATTAAAATGTGGACACAAAACTTGGCATGTTTACATTTTCACATGTTTTCTATTAACAGATACAAGACAGACAATTACAAAGGTGATAGCAGCAAAATCTGATAAGGTAGAGAAGTAACCGCTACCTCCTAGATGGCATAATGTCTTCATTACTGGAAAGTGGTAATGATATCCTGCAGTTAAAGTGAGTTGTAAGATCAATAAATAATTACAAATGCCTGGAAAAGACATGCAGGAGCAATTTATTATCATGCAAACCTGCAGCGATGGGAAAAAACACACTGAACTTAATTTTCTATGTGCAAAAGCAAGGTTTTATGTTTGATTTGAATTATACAAAACAAACAAAAAACCTTTTATTAACCTTTAATTAACCAGGCCGATCCCATAGATCTCTTTTGCAAGAAGGGCATGAAGGCAGCCTAACATGCACATTTTTTAGACTGTGAGGAAACTGGAATACCTGGAGAAAACATGAGAACATGCAAACTCTAAACAAAGAGACATTAGGTCCAAACTGGGGATCAAACCCATGACCTTCTTCAACCAACGTGGTGTCATAAATTTTTCTTTTTTTTTGTCATAAGGACTGGATGCCATTAAATACTTTAACTTTTAACTAACTACTGTAAATTTTCAGAACAGCTCCAGCTTACTTAAGTTGTTTCTTATTAAAGTATGTCAGCAAAGTGATATGCTGTCTCTTGAATGTCTAACATGCTGATTATGTGTTCATTTACTTGTGTTTCATTGAACAATATAAAATGCATTGAAATTCTGCCTAAAATTCCGCTAAATTTTGGTATCAGTAACCCTCAAAATGAAAGTAGATGACAGTTATGTTGCATGTAAGTTAAAACAAGAAATCTGAAACAGGAAAAAATAAGCTCATCTCATAACTTGTGGCTTCTGTGATCTCTGTCAAAGCCTTTTATGAATAAGATCATCAGATATCAACTCATCCAAGCATTACTGGCTTTCACCACATCCTCAAACGCCGCAGCTTTAAGGCATCTCGCACCTTTCATGTTCCCGATGTGCGTCATGCAAGCACGAGGCTCTGAAGCTCCCCAGCTGTTTCGTGCTGAGCAGCAAAATTCATACGCTCTTCAGAAGCTTAAAGCACCAACTTTCCAAAAACAGAAAGCGTGGCTCTAGCTTTCCCTCCTCTGCACTCTTTTCATCTTCATGTCCCTCGACTGTTGTTTTTGTCCTGCTTTTACAAGTGGTTGATGAGAAGAGAGAGGCTTTATTTTCTTCCACCTATGTGCACATTTAGCTGAAGTGTGAACGTCATATTCCAAGGGCTCCTGCCCACAGCTCACTTCACACCGGGGTGCTCAGTAACAGCGATAAAACAAACTGCAATCAGACAAAAAACGAGGGGCAGAACAGGATTTCAAATGTACTTTCCTTTGATTCAGTAGCACAGTACTTGTGAGATGATAAATTTGAAAACCAGCACTACAAAATATGGATCAGCCTTTAGGGATGGTAAGAAACACGAGTCTTTTAAATCTACCATCTGCCTTGCTGACGTGTGTCTGGACAAAATCAAGCAATCACTGAACAAACAGTAATGGAAAAAAAAGATTTATGAAGGTTGAGGACAGAGCAGTCTCAACATGTTCCTGCACAGATATTTATCAGACAAATTTCAAAGGTCTATAAACATTTCGACTTCTCAAACCCTATCCTAACACTCAGCAGCAGAACAGGCCTTCTAAAAGCAGCTGTCTCTTAAAATAAAAAAGTTGGATTCTCACACCATAGAATGCAACAACTGCTGAAGAGTGTGATCTTAGTGATCACTGTGGTAATAATCATCTCAGCAAAAATCATTTGCTGTTGGTATACCAACATAAAATATTCTTGTCACAGTCTATTTTTATGACGGAGAGAAGACAGATAATTTGGAAATCAACTATGGAAAGTACAGAAATCAGTTATTCCACTGAAGACTGCTGAACACGTGACACATTCCTGCTTGTGTGTGTTAAAATTAAATCTATATTTACAACAAACGTTTATTACAGATGGGTTTGAATGTCTTTAGGGAGCAATCATAACTGAAGGCAACAAATCTCAATTTCAATCAGCAGCCAGAATAAAAAAACAGACTGATCTGTAAATCCATGTATTTATAAATCAAAATGTGAGTTCTGTGTTGCAAAGTGGGTGCCCGACTTTTAGACGTTATAAAACAAGAAAGAATGTTACTGTGACCAGCTGACGAGACAAAGGATCTACAATCAGTCAGAAATCTGCAGTGACTTCATGTCAATGTGTAGTATCCCACTGATTCACATAAAACTGCAGCTGAGGTAGAACCTAAGGAGTATGAAAATATTAATTCAATACACACCTTTAAAATCTACAGCAGATAAGCTAAGCCTATGAAAAAGACTGAGTGCCCTTTATTGATGACCTTCACAATCTTCTGATGTGAACATCTTATAGCATTAGTTCATCTAAAAAGAACAGCACATATCAGACTATTTTGGGGATTTGTCATCATTAGATGAAAGAGGGAGAAACCCCAAAACAACAAGTAAAAGATTCTTATCTTGTCCAAAAGCGCTCACAGAATCGAATGCTTTAGGGGACTGACCAGTCAAGGTTCACAAATCATTGTTCTGCCATTCAAAAACAGTAAACGCTGAGTTTAAAATTATCTGTCTCAAAGATTTCTGCCAACTAAAATTGGATTTCTATGCCTTGTAAAAATCTGGTAATTTGCTTTAACACATATATGAGTCTTTTACTATGAGTGATATTTAAAATGATGGACAGATTGAAAACGGAAAGCATACAGTAAAACAGTAATGTGATGCAGCAAACAACTGAAAAATAAATTCTGCACCCCCACTGAAAGTTTCTGAAAGGAAAGTGGTTGGGAAGGCAGTAAAAAAGTTCAGTGTGGAGTTTAGAGTGAACCAGAAATGGGAAAAGCAGCAAGAATCCAGCAGCCTTTGTGTCCTTTAACAAAAACTTTCTTTGTCCATGCCCCACTCCAAAAGGAGCTCCAACCCACTTGACCCAGCTCCTGTCAGTAAACAAATAGGTCTGTCTGTTTGGTGGAAAAGAAAAGGCATTTCCATGTGCTTAACCCCAAAACACTGAAAAAAAGGCCTCACGAGAAAACAGGTGATTGTGGCTAGAATAAGTCCTTCTGGTAAGACAATCAACACAGATGCAAGTCTAACTTTAATTTTCCAGATGTTTTAAATGTTACCAGAATTTTGCAACAACCAACATCAATTTGTAAGACATTTAATTAATAAGGAGTTGTTTTATCTTCTATGACACACAGGTTACTCAACATAATCTGGGAACTATTACAGAGAAATATTAATTTGAGACTCCACCAATAATCTCAAGTGTGGAGTAAACAACTGCAATTAGCCTAAAATATCTGCAATCAGTTTTAATGAGCCAGTCCATGTCAATAATGCCTCAAATAAAAAAAAAAAACTCATCTTCCTGCCACAAACACCAGCTGTGTGGTGGGAAAGCCAAGTACTCAGCGAGCCTGCAGCTCATCATCACAGAACTCTAAATGGTGGCTTTCTGTCACATTACAATGTTTCATTTGTAGAAAAAAAAACTTTCCAGCTGTTCAGCCAGACCTGAATGTGCCAATTTTCAATTTGTGGATGAGGTAGAGTTGCTACTCGTACGGCAGAAATGACATAATGTTTGTGCAGTTAGGGAATCATTAGCTTCATCTTTGAGATGTAAGTTATACCAGGAAAGGCAGCAGCACGTAAAACCAACTAGTTGTCATAGGATTAAGCTACACAGCATTGTTTTAAAGTGTTGTTTGCTAAACAATAAAAACCAATAACAAAGTGTAACCCAACAATGAACAAAATGTATGAGTTTGATGCAGATGGAAGAGAACCAAACAGTCCTACGGAGCTGAAAATTTAAATAATTGGTATAAAAGTTTGCCTACAATTTCTTGTAAAAGGTTTTCACTGTTTTTCCAAGTGGTGACTAAAATGAGGCATCATGCGGCACATCATGTTTGAGACCCAAAAGGTTTGACCACAAACCTCAGTCTTGTTGTTGGTTCTAAAATGTTTTATTCTACTCTGTTACAAGTCAAATCATGTGCTAACCCTGCAATTTATGGTTGTCTTTATTCCTATTTTTTCCATTTGAGAGTGGGAGGTGGTGGTGTTTCTGCGAGAGCACACGGAGAGTTTGAGAGTGAGTGAGGATTTGTGGAGCTTGATTTCAAACGGTCTGGGTCTGGTCTCTGTGTGTAAGGTTGCACGGATGACTCTGGGGGGAGGATTGTTTTACACACTGCAAAGATTAGACTCCCAATGACTTGGAAACTGATCTGTGAGGAGGTGGGGGAGTCGGCAAACTTGATGCCTGATTCTACATCCTTTTGTGTGTGTGTGTGTGTGTGTGTGTGTGTGTGTGTGGGGGGGGGGGGCGTCCTTCTTGGTCAATGACACCTTATTCTCCTAAGGCAAGAAGGAAGGAGAGGCGCTGCACCAATTGAGTGTCTGGTGATGAAAATCAGCTAACTTTAAGATCAATCAGTGACCACATGAAGAATTGGATGAAAATGGAATCGGCAGGTCAGACCTCTATAAAAACTGGAAATTGAAATTGGCTTAGAAAACTATGATTGGTGTGTCTGTCTAGATTATCCAATTGTTTTTAGAAAGGTACTGGTGTAACTACTTTCTGAATTTGTCAGCTGGAAATCAAAATAAAACTTACAAATGAAAGTTGTTTTACATACATCAAAGAAGAGCTCGTTTGTAGAGAGAATCACCCAGACGCTAAATGTCACTTGTGAATGTTTCACATGTTGCCCGCTAGTTGTGAGCTCTGTCATCAACACTAAAATGTGTGAGCTGTGTTTTTAATGAACCACAGGAAGTGTCAATAGCAGCACTTAGAAAGAAACACACCCTGAGAAACAGATAGAAGGAGAAACATTTTGAGTCTGGGCAAGAAATTGCATTTAAGCTTACATAAACCTGTCTCAGTAACACAAGCTCCTTTTAATTTTATTTTAGACAACTAAATACTAAAAACACATCCAGAACCAGAAGTGTTTTTTCATGTTCACACTACTTCCCACAGAAAACCTAAATAGCTGCAGAACTAAATAAAATGTTGGAAGCCAATGATCCCCATTTAAAATAAGGACATATTTCTTGTTCAATAGACTTACTGAAAGCACTGTTGATTTTTAGCCAGAGTGCTTGGATATAGCAAAGAAAATTTCAGATTTGTATTTAGCAAACTATTGCTGTTAATTTTGCATCCTGTTCACACTTTCTTTCACTGGTGTGAAATGGATTTGAAATGTAGGGCAACAACACCTCTTTCATTTTTAAGTTCTCATTTCTCTCTTTATTTTTGTTTTTTGCGTGTAGCGTGATTCTTTATTTCTAGATTACACTTTTGCTACTGTCTCTGTTAAATCTAAAGGGGGCACAATTGTTTCCAGTCACATACGAAATCTGTAGTTTTCTGTACTAAAATGAGAACTGACAGAACAAAATCATTTTTAATCCAAGAAAAAAATGATTTAGAACAATACAAGACTTTATTAAATAAAAAGGACTGGATGATGTAATGTTACAGGAAACTAATAGAGTGAATTACATCTTCTGAATTTCAGCCTGGTGTGGGCACACAGATAAAAATTCATTATCAATACAAAGCTCAGTGTGAAATCCTGTCACATGCTGCTGACTGGCAGATAGAAATACAATTGTTTGAGTGTGCATAACTTAAGTTTATCTTAATTTTTCCAATTTTTATTCTAAACCTGAATGCACAGACATTAGAAGGCCAAAGAAGCAGAGTCAGCTCATAGGTTATTTACTCCAAGTCAGAGTGTCGATGGACACAGGAAGTCCCAATTCCCTGCCCATTCTCAGACATTCTCACTCTTCTCATGCTCACTGGTCCCTGGAGGTCTTTTCCAGTGCAGCTCTGGTTGTGGAGATATACAAGGTATTTTATTTACTTGACAATGGATGGAAACATATTGTACTTGAGTCCCATTACAAACAACTTGAACAGAGGAAGTAAATAACAAGATACACTGAATACATAGAGAGCAACATTCAGGCTGGCTAAATCTGCAGTCTATTGTTCTGTTGTTACACTTAAGATTTAATTTCTAGTTTTAAGACTAAAACAATCCTAACAATAACATCAACATGACTATGAGCACACAAAGAAACCAATCAAGATCTGGATATAAAATCTCTGTTTGGCATTAAGACACTTATAAATGTTTAGGTGGTGAATAAACTTGTCAGTTTCCATGCTCTTGAAGATGTTCTTGAGATGGAATCATCAAAGAGATTTGTGTGAGTATTTGACTTGAAAAATAAGATTTTATGTTTCACAAAGAAAAAAGATAATATAAATACCCAATATCTGAAGGCCAACTCAGAAAGTCCTAACCTTATAAAAACAACCTAACTGCATAAAAGGGACGGTTTAGGCCAGCGTCTCCCAAAATGAGGGGCCCGCCCCCGCCAGAGAGCACAAGGGGGCTCATAACCTTGTCTGCTCAGACGTTCAGAAAATCTGAATTTATTGATTGTAAATAAAAATCACCAAAACAAGTTCTCTTTAACAAGTCAGTTCTTCATGTTTTACTTTTCCAAATAAAAATTTGAAACTATTCACTTAGTTCTTTTATTATTTTGATATAAAGATAAAGGTTGAATGCATCTTTGCGAGAGGTAGGGAGTAGCAAGGGATTGGGGGTGGGGGCCTCAGTATAGCTTGGAAGAAAAAAAGGGGGGCTTTGAGGAACATAGGTTGGGAACCACTGGTTTAGACAATAATTACCGTAAATAGTACAGTTCTGCATTTTGTCTCATTGAGTCAGACACATACTGTGTACTGTCCAACCTCCATCAGTAGACGTGTTGTTACTCAGTTTGTCTGCTAAAATACAACTCAATACATCTTTCTAAGCTTTCAATGCAAATCCTGAACAAATCCCGCTGGTTTTACAACTTGTAACTGGAGCATGGTTAAATCTGGTGTGACCTTGTTCCCAATCTCTGACTTATGAATTACACAGCAAAACCACCGCAGGGAGAGTTGAGTGAGGGAATTCAAAAACCAAAATTTTCCTGCTACATTGAACTGTTTCATTATGCTGTCTAAAGAGTGTATTTTAGATTTACTAAAAGCCAAAGAAGGTAATATTTTTTTCAAATCTCAT
>JAVKLF010000073.1:5888692-5899530 GCA_034783495.1 Millerichthys robustus | reverse complement strand
TGTGTGTGTGTGTGTGTGTGTGTGTGTGTGTGTGTGTGTGTGTGTGTGTGTGTGTGTGTGTGTGTGTGTGTGCATGCAGTTGTTGTTGTTGAGAGGTTACGCCTTCAACCACTCTGCAGACTTTGAGACGGTGCGCATGATGAAAGAGAAGCTGTGCTACGTTGGCTACAACATCGAGCAGGAGCAGAAGCTGGCACTGGAGACCACCGTGCTGGTGGAATCATACACGGTAAATAACTACAGTCTCTAATGGACACATTTATTAATTTTTAGGCACGTCACAATTTGATTGTTACAATTTCAAAAGCTGCAATGTGATTCTAAAACAATTGTTCATGCATTTTGATAAATAAAACATGAATTATTTATTTTCCTATGGAGTGCACAGGAACTTGTCAACCCTATCATAGGTAGCAACCATCAATTAGCATAGACACTAATTTAACTTTGAAGAAGGCCATAGAAAAGCTAACTTGATCAACATTATGTTTATCACTGGATATTTTTATGAAAATCAAAGGTTTTAAATCAATTTCTGACATGCAAATGGGGTTTATAGTCTTTCACCTCCACGATATAATGAATTATAAAAATTTACTTCCATCTGTTCTCCTGTTACAGTTAGCAGAACAGTGATTTCATTAAATCAGGGAGAAATCAATATCATGGAAAAACCCAAGACCGTGTTTGTTTATGTAATTAATTAATTGTACCAAAAATTAAATCCTAAACTTTTTCTTATGAATTTAACAAACCAACAAGTGAGTGGACGAATTTTTGAAAAATAAAATAAAAGAATCGTTCATTTGGTGAAACTGTGACTACTGGTGGTTGGAGTAATACTGCAGTAACAGTTGTGAGTTTGCGCTGCTGTCCTGTGGATCAGAAGATAAGAGCTGCTTGAATCAGAGCACTTTTTTACGACTGTCTCTTGTTACTCATTGTTGTGATGCTCTGTTTACATGCAGATGTTTCTTTTGGTCACAAAAAAGTGCAAAACTGTTGATCTCAGTGGCCATAATTTTGTGTTTTTACATTATCATTGTTGTCTTTCCAATAATGCAAGTGTGCTCATCACAAAAATTTGATGTCACAGGCACTTTAAATCTAAATTTAGTTCTTTCCATGCTCCTCACATGTGCACATGTTCCTTATTTCTTCTTGCAATATGATGATCATGGAAAGAATTCCACTTCAAGGATTTGAAATTTAAATGTATTTTTCGTGTACTCCCATCGAACGGGGTAACTAAATATTAGTTCTGAGCTAAAGGGACTACCACATGCTCGTTGGCTGCTTAAAGACAGAGTAGTACAGCTGATGAACTGTTTTCTCTGGGATGCAGACATATGGGTGTGTGGCGCTCCACCGTCAGACTTGCTTTTCTTTCCAAGATCCATTTTCCCTTCTGAGGGAACCACAGAATCTAAACGTTGGTTCTGAAGTCCGTGTTACTGCACGCCTCTCCTAGCACATGTTGTGTCTCGAAACTGACTGTGACCGTGTGTGTTATAGTTTGTGTGGGCGAGTGAGTGTGTAGTGTGTGCCGAAACAAGGAGAGCAATGTGACTGTGGCTGGAGGGCCCTGAGCTGCGTCTTACATCATTTCCTGTGCAGCCACTTTGTGGCGTGGCTGGGTTCTGCTTCCTCCCACTGCCCTCTGCTGAATGAGGCCTTTTTACAGTCAGACACATTCAGACTACAGAGTTTGAAACCCACAGTCTCTCTTTACTCTAAGTTGCTGTTCATTTTAATATCATCTATCAGCAGTCAAACATTTCTTTCTTAAAATGACAAATTGATATGATAAAACTTGGGTTTTGCACCTTTTTTTGGTGTTTTTCCATTAAGTTCTATACCCTTGGATGTTGTGAGACACTAAACCCAGTTTCCTCTGTAGTGTCATACTCTTTATCCCCTCTATTCATCTCATCCCTCCCACACATCTCCAGCTGCCAGATGGTCGTGTGATCAAGGTGGGAGGAGAGCGGTTCGAGGCTCCTGAGGCTCTATTCCAGCCTCACCTCATCAACGTGGAGGGTGTCGGAGTGGCCGAACTCCTCTTCAACACCATCCAGGCAGCTGACATAGACACCAGGTGAGAACCAACAAGTACATGAATCTACAGTATACTGAAATGTATAACAGCTTTTCTGAGTACGCAACTCTTGGTTTCTGCTGCTGTTACAGTACAAACGCACAAAGCTGCACAGAGCACTCACTGAAAGGGGAAATATAAATATAATATGTATATATAAATACCTAAAGAAGATTTCTCTTCCTCTTGCCACTTTTGTCCTCCTTTTTGTCCACCAGGCCTGAGTTCTACAAACACATCGTGCTGTCGGGAGGATCCACCATGTACCCGGGTCTGCCGTCTCGGCTGGAGAGAGAACTCAAGCAGCTGTACCTGGAGCGCGTGCTCAAAGGCGACGTGGACAAGCTTTCTGTGAGAACCTAACATCACGCCTCTTTTTGTTTCATTTTTAATCGACTTATGTGACAAGTGTCAGCAAGCCTGTCTCAACACTCCTGCACAGTGGTTCTCAGTTCTCAGACTCTGACTTGGAGAAACTGACCTCATTTTTTTGGTCAAGTTAAAAATTGGTTCAGCTGTGACCAATGTGTTTTTAAAAAAAGAATTCTAAATTCAACAGTCCCTTCAGTTTTGCTAGGTTTCTACTAGGGCTCAAGAATCATTTAAATCAGCCTAGGTGGAGGCTTGTGAAAGATGTGTGAAAGGTACAAATTCTTCGTTGTATTTGAATCAATTTAGTAAGTAAACTAAAATAAATAAATGGTTATAAATTTAGTTTAAAGAAATGTGTTTAGAATGGAGCTCTAAAGTTTGGAAAAATTGATTTTAAATTTTACAAAATATGTTGTAGTGTAGGTAGCTGACCACCAGGTGGTGCCAGAATTTAAAGTAGATTCATTTTTGTGAATCAGAACAGCAAAATAACATAAGGGGAACAGTTAGCATTTATGTATATTTACTTTACTCAAAAAGACTTTTAGATTTTTAGCTATGTATCCCTAAGTAAGGATTTTAATCAGGGCTTTTTGTTAACAACATTTTTTTCAATAATTCGTGTTAAGGGCTTTACTCTTGTCAACTGCTCTTGGCAGTAAACTTGGTTATCTCACTGAATGTCTGTCATAAAATTATACAAATATGCTAAAATATGATACAGTATATATTACACTCAGATATAGGATTTTGCATACTAGAATCTAATAAAAACTTGACTCTTACATGGTTCTAAAATGAGTTAAATAATCAATCACATGGCATATTTCATTGTGTCTTTAATTTAAAAAAAGCAAAGCTACTATGTAGAAGTAATGTACAAGTATGGTCTCATGATATGATCATGTAGTTTTTGGTGGTACCGGTAAGTATCAATCAGGTGCTGCTTATTAGCTCTGCAGCACCTCTTTCAAAGTAGCTATTTTGTCAGCTTGTTGCTCTGAAGTATACAGGGTTGTGTTAGCACAATGTCAGTGCGGAAAGCCATCAGCAGTGATATTTGAGAAATCTCTGTTTCTGCATAGGATTATAGGGCCATATCTAAACTATTTACTGCAAAACAGAGGAAAATATTGACAAAAATTCACATTTCAGACCGTACCCTGATTTGAATCGTTGGGTGGAGGGAGATGTTCCTAAATTAACGTTGTAAGTGGGTCAGAATTTCTCTACAGAATGGTGAGAGATCATACAGTGAGGCGAATATGTAGCTGCCAAAGTTGGTTCTACAAGCTGATAAACTGTAAAAGAACTTGGTTTCCCCACTGCTTCTGCGTTTAGGGTTAGTTTTTGTTAAATATGAACGCTTTATCATATATTGTAAACATTTTTTCTTCCCCAAAATGTGCTCCGACATCTCTGAGTCTGGCTCGGACCTCCAGCTGTTTTTGTTTATCTTAGGTTTTTAAGAGCAACAAACAGCAGCTTTATGCTTCACCGTATTTGGTAAAAATATGAGCGTTTGAACACACTGAGCGAATGTAAGTGAATTTTTATTAACGTGGATTGAGGATTTTAGTTTTTCGAACCTGTTGCCACATGACTAAGATGAGAGGAATTTTACTGTCACAGCCTTGAAAGTCTCATAAATGTTTTTAGATATAAAACTGATTTGATGACAAAAAAGTCTCACTCAGGTTATTTTCAACAAAAGTTGTTTGAGTCGCACATCATTTTACCACACATTAAAAACTTTAAATGTTGCTTTTTTTCTCATTTTAGGCTGTTTTTGGAAGATAAACTAGTATAACATTAAAGTGAAATGGTTTGCATTGTGGATTGATTCTATTGCTGCAATCAAACAAGTTTTAGCAATTTGCTTTTGCAATACAATAATCTCCACTTGGAAGTTCAGTGTCATTAGACATTATTATAATAAATGGTTAAAATTATTGATAGTTGATATTTTTGCTCATTTTATGCAACAAAAGCTGACCCTGGTCACATAAATTGACTTAAATATTAGAAATAACTGAGAAAAGTGTTAATAAATACGATTCTGCAGACCTTTTTCTCACTGGAGTCTTCTCACTCTGGGAAGTCTGAGTTAAGACCCATTTGTTTCGTTTTTTTCCCCCTGAGGGCTGGTTTTTGATGCTGATTAAAGACAAGTAAAGACCTTCATTGGAGGACCTTCAGCTCCATCATGAACTTACTACATGCCTTTGTGTGTCCTCCCCTTGTTTTACAGAAATTTAAGATCCGGATTGAGGATCCTCCCAGGCGAAAGCACATGGTGTTCCTGGGCGGAGCCGTGCTGGCCGACATCATGAAGGACAAGGACAACTTCTGGCTGACTCGGGAGGAGTACCAGGAGAAAGGAGTCCGCGTGCTGGAAAAACTCGGAGTCACCGTCAGATAAAGCTCCGGACGGACAGAACAAACACACACATACAAACACACACACACACAGAGGAAAACACAAACACACATTTCGCTATTCGCCCACATCAGAGTTTATATCTATTTATCCCCCTTTACTTTGTTTGGACTCTTGATTCTTCTCCAACATCAAACAGAATCAAGGCCCTGTCCTCCTCCTCTCCTTTTCCCCTCTGCTTCTTCCTCCTCCTCTCTTTTCGAGGATTGGCTCAGAATTTGTCTCACAAGCCCAGTGGAAGTGATTTCATGCTTGCAGATTTCAACCGAAGATCCTTCAGATTCAGAGAGTTCTTGTTTTTCCTGGTGGAGATGGTTAGAACCACTCCGAGAAACCTGCTAATAGATTTATCCTTTGTGCATAATTCGAGCAGGTGAACCCAGCAGCTAACAGCTGAAAGTTTACCTTCCTTTTCCACTCATTTAGGGGAATTAATGATGCAATGTTTCAGACTGTCACAATCACAGCCTATCAAAAAAAAAACAAAAAAAACAGCCACGGCCGCTTTCAGCATCTGTTTCAGGTGAGCGCGAACTGATCACATTTTTATGGTTTTTATGTTTGTTTTTGGACTTATTCTTTTGATGGGTGAAGGATTTTTTTGCTCTTTTTCTTCTTTTGCTGGATGTATGAGTTTAATCTCATAAGTTTGTTTTATTTTTTTTTCTATTAAGTTTTCTCTTGTTGCTGTGCACTCCTATGATTGTAAATGGAGTGCACAAAGTGACACAAATTCCATCGTGCTTTTCTTTCCTTTTTTGGTTAACAATTGAATTAACAGTTGATTTAAAAAAGGGACAAATACACAAAGCAAAAGCCCCAGAACTTGATATGGTGCGTTTGATGGTACGTTTGGGGTCAACGGGAGATGACACGGTTGATAAAATGGGTGGGGGGTGGGGTTACTATTTGTGTATCATTCAACAGCCTTGCATCTGCCTCTTTAGATGTAAATCTTAAGATGAAGAAATGGTTATGAACTGTCACAGCTTTATTTGAAGTTGGGACAATACTTCACTACCTTATGTGTTGCGTTCTCTCTGATGGAGGCAGGCGCAGGTTCAAGATCTATTTTGAGACATCAAACCTAGAAAACAAAACTGTATCCTAATAAAGTTTAAAATGTTGTTGAGACCATATTTAAATTCTCCAGTTTTTGGCTCCCGGCGGTTGACTTGACGCCTACTGGAGGCACTTCTATTTTGATAAACGCGTGTACATTTTTCTTTTCCTTTTTTCCATGAACGTCTATCCAGTGCCAAGTGCAGTTAATGTTAACTGGATCTCATGATTTGATGTCTTTTCTTTTTCTTTTTTGTTACTGTTCTTGTTTTTATTTTCCTGTGTCGTTCATAGCATAACTGCCTAACGCTGATTTAAATAAAGAAAAGTGATTTATAAGGATGTTTGTAGGGTAATTGTTTTTACTGAGCACAGCTGATGTGCTTTTCCTTTAAAATGAAAAACCTACGCGCAGAACGTCGTAGTCGATTTTGTTAAGACATTTGTCACCCTCACACAGGGAAGAGTGAAAATACAGAAAAACAAAAGACGCGTCCACAGAGGAGGACGAGATCTGTGCGAGCAGGAGGAGGAAGAGGAAATGGAACAGTGGCAGAGGACTGGCGCCAGCAGAGGAAGAGGCTCTCTTTCCGTGCCTGAAATAAAGACCGCAGCCAGACTCTTCCGGCTTGGTTCCATTTTAATCCCTCGACTCGGACGCTTCCCTCGTAACCTTGAACTGTCACCTCTGAGGTGCCGCTCCACCTTTTCCTTCACATCACAGGCTTTCACCTAACCGCTGTATTTAACAGAGCTGAGCGTTTCAACAAGTTCTGTTCTATTAAGTTCTATTACTTTTCTTCAACTTTAGATATTATTAATGAAGGAATGAGTTTTGATTTGAGGGAACTTTAAGCTGAAATTTTTCCAAGATAAAATAAGCTATCTTTTACTAAACGGAACCTGTTGAGATTTAGATTTTTTGCACTAAGTTTTGACTTAAAATCTAAAATTAAATGTTTACTGTCCTCAGAATTTATATCTAATATAACAGACATTTCTTGCATCAATACTTTACAACTAATAGGAACAATTTTCCCACAATTTAAACTTGCTTTTGTTACTCGTGTGTGTTCAGTGAGCATTTTAAAGATTGAGTCCTTTCACACAAATCAGCATGTCTACAGTTTTATAGTACCTGTTGGTACAGCTACCTGAGCAACTTTTGTTGTCGGCTCAAAATGACTGCAGCCAACTGGCATTTGGAAATGACTAAACCTCAGCAAATTTTTACAAATATTGAGCTAAAATTTGGTGTGATGGTAGCTGAAGGTCATCTTCAGCTAAAAGAGTTCTATCTTCTGCCACATGTTTCGTTGCGGGTCAGTGAAGCAATTCAGACTTGACCAAAGAAAAAAAAGTTGAAAATGCTACTTTGAGCAAAATTTGTCAAGATGAGGAAAACAAATCTCGCCTATCTGGACTTGAGAGCTTGATCTCCCCATTTCTGTAAACTGGGAGGTGAACGTCTGTACAGAGAGAGAGAGAGAGGAGGGGGGGCCACACTGACTCCTTACACCAGCAGATATCTTAAATGTTTGCACATGTGGACTGGGATGCTGTTTGCAGCAGTCGAGCAGCTTAGCAGGCCCCTAAAAGCCCTGAGGGGGGGACCCCCCCCCACCACCACACACACACACACACACTTCTCCTCCTCTCTCCTTCACTCCCTCCCTCCCCCTCTGCTCTCTGGTGCTCCATCATTATCGCCCACATGCTTTTCCAGAGATATCCAGAGTGAAGCAGTTCCACGGCCTCAATGGCTATCACATGTTCCTGCTGTGGAAAGACATCTTGAAGAGAAGATGGTGCGTGCTAAGTTTTTTCTTTTCCTTTGTACTTTTTTTTTTTGTTGAGAAGGTTTTCTCAAACGTTGGAACCTTTTGCCACAAATTCGTCCTTTCCTCCACCTCAACAACCAACTTTGATTAGCTTTGCAGAAGGGATTGGTGCGCTTCTAACCAGTTTTACTAGTCCAAATAAAAAGCAAAAAATTTGACAATATAGGATATGCTGGATTGTAATAAAACTGTATTTCTAAGATATAATAAATGAAAAAGATGTTGGAGTGTAATGCTTTGGACCAGGTTTTGAATTTTGGCCTGCTTATGTGACTGGGATGATCCCCCAGATTTAAAGCCTCACTATCAACGTGCAAGTCTGCAGTCAAAAGACAATTTAAAATTTGATTTGACTGCAGATTTGGGGGGTGAACCATCCCAGCGAGACTTAAAATCAATCATTGACTCAAGTCTATAATTTTTTCTGTGTTCTCTCAGTTTTTTATTAGAGGCGGAAGGTAAGACACACATTTTACTTCAGCTTCCTCACACAGACCTGGCCACTCCTCAGTATCTACAAAGTACTTCCTTTTTCTTCCCGAGAGCAAGAGCTACATCCATCATACACGTTGGAAACAGTTATTTAAAAAATAAAAAGAAATAAAAATGTACAACATACACTTGATATATATATAATATAATTTTCTTTTGTTTTTACAGAGGTAAAAATAGTTAAGTGTTTAAAAAAACCCAAAAAAACGGGTCCAATTCAGTTCAGAAAGACAGTTCTCTTAATTTTTCTCTCCAATTTTTAAATACACAAAGAGATAAAGAGGATGCGTTAGGCACTTGTAGATGGCTCTGACATGTGAGATCACTGTAAAAAAAAAAGGAAACAAAAAAACCCATAATACACAGAAAAGTTTTTTTAATACAGACGCATTTTCCAATCTGGCCCTGTCCCTGAAACACGGCATCGTTTAAAAGGTTCAGATTCTAATAGAACGCTGTCGGCACGTGATTGTAGCTTTGGATCGAGTTGGCAGAAGAAAGAGGGGAAATGTGGCATCAACACACACACACACACACACACACACACACACACACACACACACACACACACACACACACACACACACACACACTGGACAGGATGTTTTGAACAGATACAGGGAGGAAAAAGAGCTTCCTCAAGCATGTTGGATTTCTGACTATAGTGAAGGACATTTCCTTGGCAAAACAATCAGATTTTCATCTTCTACAACAGATTACATCTTTTTGTCTTTAAACAGCATCTCATTCCAAACACTCGAAGCACCCAAACAGTTGCCAGTTAAGTGTTCGGAGCACTGAAGCAGCAGGTGGGACAACTTTCTTGCTTTTCCTCCACTTGCCTGAGTTTGTAAATCCCCCCTCCCCTCCCCCCCCCCCCCCCCCCCCCAACCACTGTGGGTCCCCAAACTTTTAGCCAATTCTTTCTTAATTCAGTCAAGCTTTTTTGCCTGACATCTGACATGACTTCTTTGTGCTTCTGATGATGCACCAAATCAGGCATGGAAGGGGGAAAAAACTTGCTGTAGGGATGAGATGAATAGCCCACGCCGGTCACATGTGGTTTCAGCAAGTTGTTTCTCATGTTAAGTCTCCCTTTTTTCAGCAGCACATTTAAGGCCTTAAAGGAAGCAGCCAGCTTGATTCTATTTAACCTTAAATAAAAATACACATCTTTCTTGATGACCCTCTTCTTGAAAAGTTTTCTTTAAACCAGTAGAGACTCCTGATGGTGACTCTGCCTTTGCCTTTTATGAAGACTTTACTAACAACTTGTAATTCCTAGAACGTTTTAAGCCACTAATATAAAAAATATTCTTTGCTAGATTCAAGTGAGCAGTTTCCAATGTTTGCAAACTAACTGCCTCTTACGTCAAAAGGTAGCCTGTCTTGTTTCTCAACTTTCTGTTTCTCTTGTAACACCAGAGATGACCTTTAGATTCATTTTTAATAAATAGACTCATGTGAATGTAAAACTGACAACAAAAAAAAAACTTGTCCTGAATTAGTCCTAATCTTAATTTTAGCAATAAAAAAACTTGTAAAATAATCTGCATTTAGGGCGATTTTAAAAACAATCAACTGAAAGGCCAAATTCATTCATTCATAAATCTCATTGTGTTGGGGGGGAAAAAAAGCTTTTGTAGGGTTTTTTAGACTAACTACATTTAGGCATTTTACTGGTCTTTGTGCACTTCAAGGGGAGCGATGCTTAAAAACAGGAGGGGAGGGGTGATTGTACGTCGCAGACAAAACCAGAGTCTATAGCTTAGAAACTTCAAAGAGAACATTTTTTAAAAATTGTACTTCTCGATACAAAAATAATTCTAATCAAGTTGAATCCAGCAGCACGTGGTGAGACTGATTGCTCGGAGCCGTAACAACGCTCCTAATTTTCATCAAAGTAGACATCTTTAGAGAGAGACGGGTGAAGTCCGGATTAAGACTTCACAGATTTAAGGCATACCAACACCCGTTTTAAACAGCCTCTGATTGATTTTTTTTTTTCAGTCTTGGACATGCAATGAAGGACTGCTGACTGGGATACCGCAAGAATGAGGGGAATCAGAGCCTTAAAATCTTGTGCTGCTTCAAGTGCTGACAGAAGAAAAAGAGCAAAAATAAGAAAAAAAAATCTAACAGGAATCATAAGACTTCATTTCTAGGCACCATTTGGAAGTAATGTAAAAAGGAGCAGGGAGACGGAGATGCTCGATTATCACAGCAGAACTTGAAACTATATCTAATTCAGAGACTGAATTACAACCCAGCACCATTTTTTTTTACTCTGGTCGATCAATTCAGTAAGAAAATAAATAGGAGAAAAACACGAATCTTTGGGATTTTAGAAGAGGATTACGATAAGTACCGCATTTTGTTTTGAGTGACCAGAAACGGTGTTGATGGAGAACTATGAAGACTATGTACATGAATTTTGACTAAAAGCTGCAGTAAAGACAAAAACACACACACACACACACACACACACACACACACACACACACACACACACACACACACACACACACACACA
>JAVKLF010000073.1:5867630-5878730 GCA_034783495.1 Millerichthys robustus | reverse complement strand
GTGTGTGTGTGTGTGTGTGTGTGTGTGTGTGTGTGTGTGTGTGTGTGTGTGTGTGTGTGTGTGTGTGTGTATACACGTGTGCATGTGAGAGAGTGGGAGACAGATGAAGTGAGACATTAGAAGAGATATGAAGGGGAAGGCAGAGTGGGAGTGAATGAGAGAGGTGTTATATAATTAGCTTAGACAGTCCCAGGATCTATGGCAAGCACACACACACACACACACATACACACACACATATATCGTGTCTTTCTATCTTCACAGGGACTTTGCATTGACTTCCATTTATTTCTATAGCCTAACCCCAACTCAAAAACAGTGTTTGAACTTATGGAGCCTAGGCTTATAGGGCAGTGGGTTGTCCTAAAGTGTTTTTTAAATGGGCCTTACAAAGTAACAAATGTTAACGCGCACACACACGCGCGCGCACACAGGTGGCAAAACTGGTTCACCAGCTCCCCACCCACACATTCATAAAAGTGACTGAATGACAGACCGACTGACTGGGTGATAGCAGACAAACAGCCAATACAGAGAAGCAACCGCAGGTTCGCCCACAACGTTTGTGCTTTTGTATAACACGTGTACACACACACCCACACACACACACCATGCAAAGTAAGACTCTTCCATTTAGCAAGCAAAGGTTTGTTGTTTTTGGACATTATACACACACTTGCCAGAAAGCCACTTACTAAGTATGATGAAACACATTAGACTAAATATGGAGGCTGTGCATTGTTCCTGGCAGCATCGGCAGTGCAGTTCTGTGAGCAGATACTATTTCATTTATCATGTCAAGCCACAATGGGTGTGGGCAAAAAAAGTCATTCAGGTTCTCCTGTGCCATGTGGGGAAACTTGAAAAGCAGCAAAGGTAATAATAGAAATTTAAAAACAGAAATGTCAGTGATCCAATTCTGTTTCCACTAAACAATTTTTAGAAGATTATGCAGGAAATTGGGAACAGAGTTTCATGCAAAAGAAAATAATGTAAATTTTTCTGCATGGTTGCTTGTTGAGTCAAAAGGTTGCTCTGCTTTTAATACACACCGCTTTATGGTGGCATTCATTTTTTATGAGCATAGTTTATTAAAGATGGAATAGGTACGTGAATGTTAGCACAAATTAAATAAACTACATATACATAGATGTGGGAAGGCTTTTAGTCGGATCATAGTTAAAATTGGCCACATTTAATCAATGTTTTTAGCTTGGAATAAAAAGTTATGTCCCAGTACCCAAAATGGATTACCCCCCATAAAGTGCAAATCCGGCCCACCCAGCTCAACCACGGTGTGAAGGACACCCCCAAAATTAGCTCCTCTTTTCCGCATCTAGACATCAAATCTGAATCAGGTTTGCGTTTCCTTGAATAAAACCAGTCCAGTTAGTCTTTTGAAGGTTGCTAAACGATGTTGAGTTTTCCTCACAACAAAAGATAACAACAATGACTTTGCATGAACAAGAGAAATTCTTCCTTCATCAAACATGAAACTCTCTGAAAGTAATTACTGGATGTACTTCTATGACTGATTAACACTTGGAGTCAACACGATTCAAGATGGCTGCCACAGCTAGCTGACATTAGTAAAGACAAAATTGGCTATAAATGAGCCATTTTTACATTTATAGTCCTTGAATTTGGTGTGATGGTAGCTGAGAGTAATTCCCAAGACATATTCCAACCACTAACAAATCGTGTAAAGATATTTGTTTAAAATTTAGCGAGGGATATGTATCCCATCAAAAAACATGTCTTTCAATTATTCATGGAAAAAGCAAGCCAACAAAAAATAAAATAAAATAAGACACGCTGACATTTAAATTGTAACTACTGATAATCTTTTTTGTTTTTCAGTGGAGGTGTTTGATTTGGAAATCTATACTGTTGTTTTATAAATCACAGCAGCAGTTGAACATGACTCAAACACATGTATGACACATCCAAATATAGCCCAAGCCACCCACCTACAGAAATAACACCAAATTCTGCGCTAAATAAGCACATGCACTATATAAGATACACGACCCAGGCTATCAGCTCTCTGAGATGAACTTGTCACATTTTGGTCTGTCTGGTGGCCCACGTTTAGCGTCCCGTCTGCTGACAGGCCCCTGTAATCTGTGGCTGGAACACCCAGACAACCACAACCAGCAGCAAAGCACTACTTTAACACACTTGGAAATGACTAAACATCTTGGCGCAGGCGAACGCACGCCATTTAACATTTGGGAACTGTGAAGCTAATTCTGTTCAAGTGCATGCTGCATGAGGTACTGATGCTGAAAAAGCACCAACACCCACATCGAGAGATGGTGACTGACAGTTTTTGAAAGAAAAAAAACCCCACCAGAATACAAACTTAAAGGGATAGTCTGGTCATTTTGGAAGCAATGTTCTACCCTGTAGGATTAAGAATTGGGCCCTTTTCTCTATAGTATAGTACTATAGTTTAGGCCCTTTTCTCTTTTTCTATTTTCTACCTGGACGACTGAGATGCATCAGGATATTTTCTCTATAGTATTTGACTGATATTAGGGCTGGTATGGTACTAAGTAACAAAACATCACTTTAAAAAGTATCCAACTATCCCTGTAAATCTTGCATGCATTACAGAAAGCACGTATCGTGTTGGATAATTTAGACTATAGTGTTGTAAAGATATAACACAAAATGTGAGTAACTGAGTTCAGATGGACGAGAAGAGACAAGCCCTCCACCTCTCAGATAAGAGCAGGAGAGCCATGAATCATGTCCTTTTAGAATTACTGCAAACCATCTGGACAAAGGTGCAGGGTGTGTCTGCTTTCTTTTTTTAAGAAAAAAAAACTGTTTGGTGCATTTGTTACTATTACAACAAACACTCATAGAACTGAATTCAGCAGACGTACAAACTTACAGTTTTACTTTGCTGCAGCCTAAAAATTTACCCACTGGGTCAAAACATTGAAACAATTATATCCACAGCTACCAGAGGTTTGTATATTCACAGCTTAAAAATCCATTATTTGTATGACTATAGCCCCTTCAGATATCCAGACAACAAATGAAAATGTTATCAAGTTTAAATGTTCAGAAAAAGCTGTACAACTACAGGTTGACTTGTTAGATTGATCTTGTGAAGTGTTGCAGAAAGCCCGTTTGTATGCATCATGTTAAGTGATTCCTTGGCGGTCTCACAGTCACAGCTTTCTCTGGAAATTTCTTAATCCAACGTATTAATTGGTCAAAAGCAGGAAAAAAAATCTGACTCAAATATGCTGCACTAGATGGAAGGAGCTAAAAATAAAGCCTTTAAACAGTCACTGTTGCCCTCCCAAGAAGACAGTTTTCTTTTCCATAGGATACAATCACTTCATCACCATTCGTATGTCAACATGATATTTTGCATGTTAGGGCAATCAAGCAATCATTCATGAGGTATTTTGCTAACAGACAGACAAATGAACGACACAGACAGAGACAATTGCATGAACGCTCACATATTATGGTGATATAATCATGCTCCACAGTTGGTTGGAGCCTGAAAATACCTTTGGGTGCACCCACCAGCACTGCAATAAAACAGTAAAAGAGGAATCCAGCCTATGTGTGACAGATTACAGGTCAGCCCAGTTGTGGGTGATAAGGCTATTTTATACTTCCTGTGATAAAGAGTGACCGACCACGCCTCTGTCCGATCAACAGCACCACACCCACCCCTCTTGGCACACAGTGCACGCACTGTTTGCTGCAACCAGGAAGTGACTGAAGAGCACTTAAACAATCAAGATTTCTTAATTAACCTTTATTTAACCAGGTAGATCTTGTTGAGATTAATAGACCATTTTCCAAAGGAGTATCGACCAATAACGGACAAACTGATCGTTTCATTATTGGTTTGTTCTAAAGTCCAAATTACCGACAGTGGCTCAGAGTACGGCCTCAATCTCCTGATGCAAAGACATAGTCGCTATCAAAAATTATGCTTCTCAAAAGTCCAGATTTGCTGATTTTGCGTATCAAATTGCTGTAAATTGTATATTTTTGGGTTAGGTCACCACTGATAAAATTTAGAAGGTCTTTTTTTTGCCTTGGGGGTCATGTTGTGAAGGATATTTGTTGTTATTGCGGATTTTGTGCTAATCAGTAAATGATGGAACGAAGCCCACTGGACAAAAATACACTAAATTAAGAACCAAGCATTACTTGAAGATACGCCTATCATGTCACTTTTCATGCCAGCATTTCAAACCAAAATCTTGTCTTCAGAAGTAAGATGTTGAAAAGGGAAATTCTACTTAAGCTGTTATTGCTCGGAGTATGTGTTGTGAACAACTTTCAGCTATTATCATCCCAAATATCTGTGAACTTAACTGAGTTGATTGCTTTCTAAGAGTTCCATATCTTCTCCCCCCCCCCCACACACACACCCACACACACACACACACACACACTTATTTCTAAGACATTTTACTAACAGACAAACAGTTAAGCAAAATAGACTTTCCCAAAATAAAAAAAAAGATCTTACACAATCTGTTAGTGCTCAGTATTGTGTTGGAATGACTGCAGGAAAAAGCGATGGTGGACATTTGGATAGAAAGTGTTCATTCACAACTATTGACGCGGGAGCGTCCTGAGGGCACGTCTGATCGGCATTCTGTCAATCGGCTGCAGTTATGTGGAACATTCACAGCACAAGACTCAATGAATGAGTCCATCCACAGGTTGATATTCTCGTGAAATCACAATGGAGTGCT
Source organism: Millerichthys robustus (assembly GCA_034783495.1). NCBI lineage: Eukaryota > Metazoa > Chordata > Actinopteri > Cyprinodontiformes > Rivulidae > Millerichthys > Millerichthys robustus. The sequence goes on along the minus strand of JAVKLF010000073.1, from coordinate 5,873,985 downwards.
GCGAGAACACAAAATGCAGACGGAGGGGAGGAAGTAAAGTGCTGAGGGACCCGCCGTCTGAAAAAAGGCCCATGCTTTGTGTAGTTTATGGCTGCAAAAGCAATGAGGATGCTTAGAATTCTGCTGAAAAGTAGGAAAAGACTTGGAACATTACTCCCTGTAGCAAGAGAACAAAAGTTAGAAATAGTCTAGTTTTTGTCTGGTAAGTCCAAAATGTAAAAAAGCAAAACAATTTTTGCGTTATTCTCTACTACATTAGTGTACCTGGCTTAAATGTTTTGCTACTTATGGATTTTAATTCCACAAAGATTTCTCTACAGCATAGTTCTGAAGTCTGTTTCCAATGGACTGAGTGGCATTTCTTTTTTTATTGGTTGAGATTTTTCGACTCCACAACAGAATTTGTTTTTAACTTTTTCATCCAGCTGTTTCTGTTTATGATGCACGTACAACAGCTGAAATAATGTTAAGAGTCTCTGTGAAGAAAACAAAATTCCAATTTAAGCGATCAGATCATAAGCAAAAACTTTCATATAATGCATTTCTTTTAAAGCGTGGCGAATAAAAACATCAAATTTAAAAATGCGTTTCTTGATGTTTTGAGATGTCTAAACTGAAAACAGAACTGTGTGTAACAGAATAAAATAATAATTTATTGAAGGAATGCACATAGGCTGCTTCCTTGCGTGCCAAGATTTAAATAAAGAACTTTCACAATCTGTTGGAGATCAGAGGATGCATTAGAGATGACTCTCAGGTACAACCACAGAAAGGTTTAGCTCCATATCTGTTAAACTGACTGAGTTATGGTTACTTTTGAGCTGTGGTGGCCATCTTAACTGAAGACGTTCAAAAGACAAAAGGCTCAGTATTAAACACAATGGGTAATCAATCAAAGCAATATAACCTTCGCCTGGTACTAATGATACCTTTGTACACTGACTCAGCCTCTTCATCTAAACATGAATGTTCCAGAAAAGAAGCAGATTGGCGCTAAACGTCGTATAGACCACCAGTAACTCGTCCCATTCTCTTATTCTTTGTTGAAGCTACCGTTTAAATCAAGTGAAAGCGATGAGAAACTCTCTTTAATCCTCTTTGCATCTCAGACAAGCACCTGACACAAAGTCAGTCTAGGTGTATTTGATCAGGTGGACTTTGTTTACATAAACTGTCATATGTCAATGGCTTATCTTGTAATCCAAACTGTAGTCCAGCTCCGGGGCACCAAACCAACTGAAAAAAGATTTGCATGATGAACACTATGAGACTTGTTTATTTTTTTAGGGCTGCCCTGTTCCAAAATGCGTGAAAATATTTGCAGCTAAGCATGACGAGCTACATTATTACTACACTATTTGACCTATCAAATGAGGAGAAAGCCACATCGGTGGGAATCTCTGGCCACTTGGAAACCCAAATCTAACAAAAATACTTTTACCTTTTCAAATTGCAAGCTACTTTTAACACCAAAGTTTGTTGCTAAGGTCGTCTTAGGTTGCGAAATCAGCGTTTTAGCTGCTTCTACTCCATCAAATTTTAAGACAATATCTGTAAAACTGTCTGACCCATTGACTCATTTTTAAGTCATTTCAATACACACTTTCACACACACAAAAGGGCAAAAATATCACGCACTTTTGGAAGCACATGATAATACCAAACTTGCATTAGGCCTAACACTGTAGGTTAATTTTTGTATGATTTTTCTCTGTTTACAGATACATACATACTTCCCACATAGCAGACAGGTGTGGGCAAGATCTGGTGTCAGTCTGGCATTGCGAACTACCCCTGCTGGCATGGCAAGTGGTTTGTCAATCCGATGAGGGCAAGGTCTGGCAATGAATGGCATTGTTTTTTAAGATGGGGTGATTTGTTGTGATTTAGTTTAGTGGTGCTGGCCCATGCATGGACCACTTCTGGTAAACTTACACTGCAAGATTTTTCTACTGAGTTAAAAGCAAAAGTCCTCCTATAAGCTGAATGTTGTGAAGTTACATCTGTGAAAGGAGGACAAAACTGGGCCGAATGTAATCCAAACACTTCTATGACTCCTCTTCTGGCAGTTTTGCAGTTTAGGTTATCATTTCTAACGTTTGTCATTTAGAAGGTAATAAATCCAAAGTGTTGATATACACATCAATGTTGATGTAAATTTTCTTGCATTTCTGCATTGATAATGTATTTTTGCCTATGTCTTACAAACTAATGTACCCCCATACTAACAGAGAGGCAGGCTTTGTGTGCTGATAACAGGCTGGAAATGCCCATTTCCTTATTTACCTCATTCTTTTATGGTTTGCTAGGCTTTTAATGTTTCTCTTTATAAAAATTGTACACCCTCTTCTTTCCAATGCAGCAAATCATTTAAATTGTTTAACTAAACAACCTTTAAGAGATTCCATTCTAAATTGTTCCCAAAGCTAAAGCCTTGCATGTCAACCCTTAGGGAGAAAACATTCATTCTTTGATCTGAACATAGAAATAGAGTATCATTACACTATCCAAGTGACACAATTTTGAAATTAGTAGTTTTAAACCTTTTCTCCTTAGAAATGTTAAATCTTTAAAAAAGAACCCAGTAAACATGGAGTTACATAGGAGTAATAAACATTAGAAGCCAACGTTCAAGTACTGGTAAGTTAAATAAAAATCATCTTTCCAAATAATGCCAAAAATTGTTAAAGTACAAACTTGAAGTAGTTCCCGAAGAACCAAAACGTTGACCAAGTTTGTTCAAAGAGGACTTGAAGTGAGTGGGAGTTTTCTGAAATCAGCCCTATTGATTTTTGTACACATGGTGTGACAAACACACAGGGAAAATCTCAAGCTATTATAATCTTGGCCATCCAGTCAGCTGACGAGCAACGATTTGTTAAAAAAGAGGCAAACAATCCCCTTCCATTGTTTGGTGTCCTGATATAAACAGCTCTGGCCATTAGCTGGCCTAAAGGCTCTGGAGAGCAGGCAGTGATGAGCCTCACTGTGAAACACAGGAAACACTGTGAAAAGCATCTGTTCCACATGATGTGTGTGTGCACGCGTGTGTGCGTAGAGGGGGAGTACAGAGAGAATGGGAAAAAAAAACACCAAGGGTCTGCAGAGGAAGTTCATCTGTGGACATGTTGCATGTTTTTATGTGTCTGAGTGGGTTGTATATGTTTAAAGAAGACATGCAACTATTTACAATATTGAATATAAAACTGCATTTATATTACGACAATATTAGTATTATGGGCTTTTTAACTTGATACGGCAAAAGAACATAATATTGGTCTTAGTTACAATGCATATGTAAATGTGGTGTAAAAGTTTGAATACATGTTCTCAACAGACAATCTGGATTTTCCAAATAAGGTGTTTTTTTATTATAGAAGAATTATACCATTTAATACAGAGCTGTAAAAGGACTGGTTGCACCATGGCACTAATAACGTGAACATGTATATCACCATTTTTGAAAGACGCATGTAATCAAAGACGACACAAATTCCTGCTGAGAAATCAGATTGTAGTCTTGATCGCACAGGAAGGATCTGCTAATATGAAAAACCCCAACCTGCACGAGGCACAGCACAACACAGGATTATCCTGTAGAGGGGAACGTACAGGTCTGCTGAATCCTCACTGCTTTGTCCGACACCTCATGGCTGCATTTTGTTCGGGGAGGGGTTAGGTTTTTGACTCTTTGATGACCTTAGCTGAATGTCACAGTGCATCTCCTGTCAATACTGACCGTGCACATGCTGACTGAGCGGCAGCTCCCAGCGGGTCAATACAACCTCTGCACATTGTGTTACTCTCTTTTCTTTTTTTTTATTTGGTATGGGGAAGGTTTCTATAAAAGGTACTAAACATTCTGGGAAGCAGACAGAGGGGGTTGGAACTTGCAAACTGGTGACTATGAAAATAAAGATTACTTATACCATTTGATTTACATTTATGAATAAATTATTTTAAATTTCCTAAAATTAACATAAAAAGGGAACGTATGAGATCATCTTATCCCTATCAGTTCATAAAAATAGGTAGAAATGAACAACATGACACATCATACAAATGTCTTTATCTAATAGGATAAACTCTAAAATGCTGAAGCACTGTCTGAAAATCTACACCTTCACTTTTTCTACTGAATTAAAGGGATTAGCCAGGTGCGGCTAATCAAACACAATTGATTAGCTGATCATTTACAAAAGCAGAGATTTTGGCCTGTTGCTTGTATGGAGGAATCAGTTGTGTGTTAATGAGCAAAAAAAGGGACGAACTTAGATAAGCAACGTTTACAGTCCATTCATCTACGAAGGGTTGCACTGTTTGTGGTTAGTCACGATACGCAGCACAGGGTTTGGAGTAAATGGGACTCAAAATTAAATTCAGAACGCACTCCTCATTTGTGAATTAGAATCTTAGAAGGAAATTTCACCCCAGTGCATTTGTTTGTGGTTTTAAAACTAAAGTTCAGTAACCTTCCAAGAAGAACAGACGTAAGATTTGTCCCATCTACACCACCTAAGATTGGTCCTACTTGTTGACATATTAACCGTTGCCTCATCAGATCTACTGCCTTCTTCTTCCAGGTCTTCCTTCTTCAGGGGTTGCCACAGTGAGTCATCCTCCTCCATCTCACACTGTCCTCACACCAGCTACCTCCATGTCCTCTCTAACTGCATCTATATGTCTCTTTGTCTGTTTCCTGGCAGCCGCATCACCAACATCTTTCTGTCCCTCCTCTGGACATGTCCAAACCATGCATCTCGGTCTCAGTCATTCAACCTGAGCTGTTCCTCTGATGATCTCCTTCCTAATCCATCCTTGTCACTGCCGAGGAGAACCTCAACGTCTCCAGCTTTGCCACACGTAAAAGAACACAAGAGCAAAAGCTGAATAATTTCTGGACCGACGACAATCTAGCACTTTTACCTTTCTGTTGACTGGGAGTCGTATCAGTTCAAATTCAGAGACACAATGGACAATTTCATGCAGAGTATCTAAAGTGGACAGCTGGGTAAATTATACACAAGTGTCAGTCTTTTAAAAAAGTATTCTCATTGTCCAGTTTTTTTAAATGTACACCTTGTGAAGTTTGTTTCCTGCTCTGTTTATTTTCTGTTATGTTCACAGTCCAATAAAGTGATGTGTCATTATTGCTGTTACTTCCATCATCCTTGGGGTCGTAGGTGAGATTAAAAGTGGGACTATGACACCTGTTTTGAAATAATAGGCTGGAGGGAACATGGCCCCTTGAGGATTTTCTCATTCTGGAACTTGATTGTGCAAAGAAATATATATTTTTACTGTTCTTGCGTTTGTCACACATGCAAACATTTGTTTTGCTGATTCAGAGTCACCCAGTGAGGATCCTTGAGTACTCGGTGGGTGTGGTTAGGTTTGCACACCATCTCATGACAAAGGAAAACTCTATCTGAAACATGACTCACGACAAGACCATAAAGGTACTATTAGCTCCAGGAAACGCTGGAGAAAAGAGGGGACTGCTGGCCAAAACGTTTAAGAACCTGTCAGCACTCTAACCTGGGCTGGACCAGGTTATTATTGGGAGTCTCTAGCTCCCTGTGGAACCAGACTCTCAGACGCTGGCTGTGTCAGAGCCGAAGAACGTGGGACAGCAGGCATGAATGGTGTAGAGAGGAGGGAGGGGGTGTAGAGAGGAGGGAGGGAGGGGTGCGCGCTGAAGGTTAGAGGGCTTTTATGAATGAGCCGGCGTCACGCCACCAGCGCGCAGCGCAAACATCCCCCCTCCCCCTCCGGTGCCCTTCGCCCCCTTCCACTCACCCCACCCCCACCAGACAGCTCTGCAGGACAGGCGGAAGGACGCAGAACTAAACAAGTCGAAGGTGTGATTAGAAAACCCATTCTTTCAATGCAACATTTCCCCATCAGGATGTGGCTCTGCACCGTTTGGTCCCACATTTGACCTCCTCCTCCCTCCCCACACACTGGTGACACACGAACAGCTCCGTGGGCCTTTTCGTTTTGTTTTTCTTTTGTAAGAGAAGATGAACAGGTTAAAATAAAAATAAAAACACATAAACGCACGATCCCAGGCTGCGTGTAAAAAAAAAAAACCCACAAACACGTGAACTGAAGCAGACGCGCATTTTCCAGCTTCCTGTGTTTTTATTTTAGATTTTAGGTTGTTTTTATGAATGGAGCGCGGTAGGCTATGCAAATGAGGGCGATTGAGAAAGAGATGGCGGATGAGGCATATCGGATATCTCATATCCTGTGAGACTTCCCCCTTCGGTTGGACGCAAGCGCGCGCGCGCACACACACACACACACACACACACACACACACACACACACACACACACACACACACACACAC
>JAVKLF010000073.1:5844805-5867530 GCA_034783495.1 Millerichthys robustus | reverse complement strand
ACACACACACACACACACACACACACACACACACACACACACACACACACACACACACACACACACACACAGATGTGGCAAGAAAAAGCGCCTAGTGCGTAAACGCCACCGCGTTGTTTCGGTTTTACTGGCTAAAAAAACAACGTGTTCTCTCTTGCTGCTGACCGTGTGTGTGAGTGTGAGTGTGTGTGTTTAGAAAAGGTGGAACTTTGCGTGTTTGAGTTTCTAAGTTACGCTGCAACAGGGGGCCTTCTCTCTCTTTCTCTCTTCAGGTCCTTTCAGAAAATGTTTCCGATCCACCCACGCTTCTTCCCCCTCCTCCCACCCTTCTCTCTCTCTCTCTCTCTCTCTCTCTCTCTCTCTCTCTCCCTCTGAGACTACGCCGATGTGGGGGGGCTTCAAAATAATCATAATAGTAACACTGCTAATAATAAATCCTCCCCTCTCCAACACTGCTCATGCATTTGATCCACAAAGATACAAGACTTTTTGGTTTGTTTGCTTTCCTGAAAGAAAAAAATGTTTCAGAAGAGATTTTTTTTTTCTAATTTGCAGGGGGGGTTGCACATTCCACCAAGTTGCTCTTCAAGAGACAGAGAGAGAGGGAAGAAAAAGAAAAAAGGGGGAAAGCAAGGTTGCAGTACTTACTCGTTGGGGTGTGTTTCTTCTATCATTTTTCTCCCCCCTCCGGTTTCACCTCAGGTTTTGGACCACGGCGGTTGCATACTTTTCACTCGTCATTCTCCGATTCCGCATAAACCCCCCCACCACCCCCCTCTTCTTTTCTGTCTGTCTGCCTGTCTATCCTGGGCGCCTTTTGTGCGCGAGTGGTGTCGACTGTTGGCTCCGTCTTCTTCTTTTGATTTTTCCTCCTCACTTCTCCCCCCTTGGTTATATATATAAATATATATTTCCTTCCTCCCCCTCCACGGGAGACTCGCTGGCTTTTCTGGAACCCAAAACAGAGACAACAGCCGCCCCGCCGGTCCCCCCACCCCCCACGGCCCCGTCCGTCTCGTCTAGAACTTTAATCCCACTCCGCACCCCTATCTCCTGACAATTCGGTTTGCCGAATCCCAAATCCAACACCGCCGCCTCCTCCTCCCCAAAACACGCTCACTGTCTCCCCAAGCGCGTGCACGCACGCAGAGGCACGCGCACACTCCGTTTTTAGGTCCTAAGGCGCATGCTTTTTCGCCCGACGACTCCGCTTCCAGTTGTGCGTAAAGAACAACAAAAAAAAAGAAGCGCCTCGTCGCTTGTTTGTTGCCGAGGGGTGGCCCCGCTAGAGCCCCATCTCTCTCTCTTTCTCTCTTTCTCTTTCTCTCTCTCTCTTACTCCATGTTGGATTGCAGGCGGACGAGGAGCTCCAACGACAGCAGGGGGAGGGAGGGAGGAGGAGGGGGAGGAGTGCAGAGCGGAAGCGGTGACGTCGTGGTGAAGGGCCCAAAACGGCTGCGAGAAGCTGTGGTGGCCCCCTCAATGAAGGCTGCACGGCCCACTCAACTCCCAAATACACACCTTCCCTCATTTCAAATCCCGACATGTCGCCTTTGTTCTAATAACAAAACACAACAGGTCCGTGCTTGTCGTTACCTCCTTTCTCCTCCCCAACAACATAAACGGTGTGAATTAAATTTGAAGCGGAGTTTGTATTTTGTGTTTGATGCTCTTGTTAAATGTTGCTATGATAATCTCTCTGCAGCTTCCAGCCTGAGCTCCTTAAGATCCACTGATCTGCTAAAAAGTGCAGAAGTGCCAGGATTAGACACTTTAGTTCGCAACGAGTGCTGCCAGATTGGTGCTTCTACCCCCTAAACAGTCGCCACTACTTTTTTATAGGGGGGGGGAGCAGCAAAAAAGTAGGAAAAAACAAAAACATTCAATTCTGGTTACAAATAGTCTTGCAGCGCCCTCAACTGTTCAGATGTGTGTATTACAATTTTCTCTTTCAATGGCCATAACTTTGTAAAATTAATTTTTATTTTATGTTTTTAAAATGCAGCGTTTTTTTAACAACCTAAATTTAATAAGTTGGGTTGTTTTGTAAGATTTAAATAAAAAGAAAGTGCAATTTATGCAAATCTTAGAAACCCACGTTTCAGTCACAATAGAACATGGCAAAGATAAAGAAAGCTCATCTGAAAACAAACCAACAAAGTAAAATGCTGTCTGAGTGTTTTACCTTTAATTGTAAATTGATTGGTAAAACTGGAATTTTGATTCAAAAATGATTTTTTTTCTTGACTTTTGCTGCAACAACCTTTAAATTTTATGGGACACAGCACTGCCTCCATGTGGTCGGAAGGTGAAAATCCTGTTGAGGCAACAGTTTTCAGCCCCTATATAGTCCGAGGTTTTAGACCTCAACCAGACTTGTAACACATGACCAAGGACAAGAGATAAAAAACCCCCCAAAAAACAGCCAATTCTGGTTCACCTACTTTGATCTAATGTTTAGTAATATGCACTGTCCTTGTTAAACAAATAAAAATGTAACAAGTGTGGAATGCTTGCTGCAGGGTAGGGGTGACGTCTGAGGAAGGAACTGAAGGTGTTGTTCTAGCTTGTTGTTTACTGGTTCATTGCTGTTTCATCCCTCACGTCTGATCAAAAAATTGTGGACTTCACTCACAATTGAACAGACCAAACAAGTAAAATGGTTCTTAGGATTGGTAAAACCTTAAACATTACATGACAAGACAAGACACAGATTCAGATATCTTGTCTGATAGTTGAAATATTTACTAACACGGATAATGCTGGTCACGTTTTCTTTTGAACTTTTACATCGTAGCCAACATCTCCATGGGTTTATATTCAAGTCTGTTTTTTTGTCAATGGCTGTTTGTGTCCTGTTCCTATCCCAATATTTCCTTTACATCCTGTATAAACTAAAATCTACAAATCTCTCCTCCAGGTATTGAGAGGTCATTCAAATCACTCCACTGAATATACACACTAACTAAGACCACTATCTGTGCACACACAACCCACCATTCATCAGAACGGTTTAGAGCAGACATTTCTGATTGGACATTTTGGTCATTGATAAAGGTCATTATTGGTTGGATAAACACACCGTTTGGTCAGTTTGGCATAAAAAAACGTGTTTTTTAATCTTCGAAATACTCCATAACATTACAGGTGCCAAAATCCCAGTCTTCTGTAGTTTTGATGATGTGGTGTTCATAACTTAGATCATGTTTAAAATTGATATTTTCTTTGTTCAAATCCCAGCAAGGGTCATTTACAGATTTAAAGGTTGGTAAAATCTGTTCTGTCAAGTGCACTAAACTGTGAGCATAAATCTACAATACTTTTAGCAGCTTGTTTGGGGTTTTTAGAGCTGAGAAGCTGGATCTAAACAGGGAATCAGAAGGAAATTAAACTAGCCAATTTGGGCAAATCCTAATGTTGCAGATGTACAACAATTAAACACTTTATGATAGTTTTATTCAAACCCATTCAATACTTCATGACATATTATGCTAACCGACAGGCAGATTATTTCAGTAGTTATAACCTATGCAACACAGAAAGGACAAGGAAGTTGGTAGTTCAGTCACTGTTGGGATTTAACCCTCAAACAGGAAACTGGAGTCAGACAGAGCCTTAAAGTGTTGAGACAATGAGGTGCTGGGAATCACCTGTTGAAGATTTGCTCCTGGCAGCGCTTGCAAATAATAGTGTCCAGCAGATGGAGACAGTACCACAGATCCTGATTATTGTTGAAATTGTAGTTCAGAATACCTGCATTTGAAACTCATCAGTCTGGGATAGATGGCAGAAGGTGACTGGATGCATTTTAATCTAACAGTTTAAAATAAACAGAATTAAAATCTTATATACTAATGATATAAAACTAATGCTTGTGCGTTTCTCTGCAGAACAGATGTGAACAGACGACTCAAGAGAACATTTTATTTTTTTAAACATACCTCACTTCAAAAAATAAAAAAAGCAAGGTGATTGAAAAGGCGATCTTTGAAACATTTTCCTTCCTAGAGTTTGCACGTTGAAGAGAAAACTCCTAAAATCCATATTCAGCAAAGACAGACAGAGTTCCCTGTATCCACACCTCTATTTCAGCTTTATGCTTGGATAAATACAGACAGTTGCAAATTGACACTGAAACTGGCGTTAAAACAGGCACAAAGCAAGTAAATCTTTCCCCTGCCATAAAAGAGAAATCATGAGTCAGCATTTCTTTATCTGATATGCAAAAAATAGCAATTCTACTCATTCTCCTTCAAACACAAAACCCCTTTCAGTGATCTGATCTCTATTCTTACTCATACATGACCCCATTTTAGATTTGCTTGGATTGTACTTACTGCAGTCCTTTTTTGTTTTTCTTTTCACAAGCATTTCAGTAAATTACTATATAAAAAAGTATAAAATGATTGTTTTGGGCTTTACAGAGTTCAATAACGTCATAAATCTGCTGATTTGGAAAACTACAGTCTTTTAAATTTTCTGTCTTCTTTGATCTCTCCATCACTGAGTGTTTGAATCTACAGCTAAAGCCCAAAAAGACAAATCAAAAAGGGGTTAATTTGTCTCTAATTCAAGATGTATCACATGATGTATCTACTCCTCCTGAGTATCACAAAACATCCATCAGCCCTGACTTACTGACCTCCAGGTACTCACAACTCTCCTCCACCTAATCATGATCAAACCAAACAAAGTCTCACATTCTGTTACGTGTGCATGCCACAAAGCATCACCCACCCCTAAAAAATCCAAACCAACTCTGGCACTGCCTTACACACTGATGCCCCCCCACCCCCCCAAAAAACAAAACAAAAAAACCCTTTAATAGCCCTCCACCCCTTACCACAACACTCCACGTTCAAATGATAAATGAGGTCACGTTAGAGTACACTGTCAGATCAAAGGTCAACCCAACAAGTTTTTTAAGGTTTGGGGGCAAAATGGAGTCACAGGATCTACTCCCATGTCTGGATCGCTTTCTAACAAGTGCAGATTTTTTCCAGCAGAGGGAGACAGACACTCATGTTCTGTCTCATTCCGAGGGGACAAACCAATGAACCAAAGAAACAGAAACAACCTCAAAACAGTAAAGACAAAACCAAAAACACAGATTGTGACAGCATTGGAACGTCCTTTGGTGGTATGAAAAAAATAGTTGGAAAAAGAGTTATTGTCTCCCAGCAAGAAGGTAGCCGGATCGAATCCTGGCCGGAGATTCTTCTCGGTAGAGTTTGTATGTTCTCTCTGTGCTTGCGTGGGTTCTCTTCAGGTACTCCGGTTTCCTCCCACAGGTACTCCGGTTTCCTCCCAGGTTAACTGGTAACTCTAAGTTGTCCCTAGGTGTGAGTGAGAGCGTATTGTTGTCTCTATGTGTCCCTGTGATGGACTTGTGACCTATCCAGGGTGCCCCTCACACTGTGACTGCTGGATATGGGCACCAGTGACCCTGAAAGGAAGACGAGGGTAAAAGATAATGATGGATGGAAAAGAAAGTTTGGTCAGCAGCTTAAAACAAATAGATAGTTCTAATTGATTGAAGTTGAGGTTCTAGGCAGAACATCTGAGTTGTCAGTATCATACCTGCACCAAACAGCTGCCAGATCAGCTTGGAGGATCAGGGAGATGTTTTTTTTATTTACCTTTTTTGCAAGGAAGCCCTGGACCTGAAGACAAACTAACATGCGTGTATTTTGTCCAGGTACTGGAATACCCAGAGTACCTGGAGAAAACTTTCAGAAACCACCTAATATCTTTTTTACAGGGCTAAAACATACTCATGAATCGATTTTAAGAATAGTTGCTTATTTTAGCTTAAAGATTTGTCTTGTGCAGCACTATTTACAATCAAATCCTTGTTTAATTCTACGTCAGCAGAAGGTTAGACAAAGCTGTGAATTGTGTGTGTGTGTTTAAGGTCAGCTCACAGGTCATGACTGTTTAGTCTGCAGGTTTCTCCTGAGTGGCGACAACAAACTTTCTGTTCATGTTGCTGATTTATAGTTGTACCGGCTCAACTTTGGACCTTTGTAGTTCTGTCAAAACATCCATGCATGTATAACTGTATCAACTTGAGGAGAGGTTAGGTTATCCAAACCTTCAGTCAACCAAACAAAGTCCAGAAGGTCACCCTGGGAATTTCGCACAAGGAAATATACAGTATACATATGTTTTATTGATTTTGTATCATTTATAGTGTTATAAAGGAATGTACTTATTCATTTATATCAAGACGGGCTATATAAAGTGACAGAGAGAACTCAAGATCTGCATGAGGCGATGAAACACCATCAAAACAAGACTGCCTGCCATCGGCCTTATATGATGCACCGTGAGTGGTGATTGGTTGACATCCTGATCAGGAAAAATAAAGCAAATAAATAATGGCTGCACATCATTTAAAGCCCAGCTGACAAAGCACATATAGGCGGAGTCTGAACACTCCTTCAACCAGCATGTCAGCTGATGCCCCTGTCTGTCCACTTCAGCAAAATAAAGTTGTTTCAATCACAAGTCCCAAGTTTGTATTTATATTGTCATCTGTGAAATAATGTAATAAACTTTTATTGTTATGACAGGTCATCTATGATTTAAGGCGACACATCATCTCATCGGCAGATGCTTTACTCTCCATTTAAGAGAGAAAATCTGTCCTTGTTGCTCATTATTATTTCTACCTGGGTCTAAGCCCAGATGACTGATGACCCATAAAGGAAAAACATATCAAGATGGCATTATCATGCATTGTGTGCACAGAATTCTGTTAAAAATGACAAGCAACCCATGGATCTGCAACTTCATATCCATCCATTGACACCCCCCCAAATTTAGCAAAATACACATTTCCTCTCACACACACCGCCTGGCCTCCATGGCCCTGCCCCCCTCTGCCCCCCTGTCGTCACAACGATGGCTCCAGCCTCAGCTCCAGCTTGTGTGTGTGTAACAGCAGACGTTTTGTTCATGTAAAAAAAACACAACAACACATTTTAAGCCTCCACCACACATACAACATGCTCACACAATCCAGCCAGTTCTGAAATACACAGAGCAGTCGCATCCAATTAAAACTCACTGAACAGAATGACGTACAGTCCTGTTAAATAACCAGCAGGCCCTCAGAAGGAAAAAAAGCCTCCTTTTGTTGACTACAGCTACTCCCCTCCTGCATTATTGTAGCATTAAATACAAACTAAAAAATACATTTTTAAGAAAGTCCTTGAATTATTAAAAATGAACGTGCACCACGCATCACCTTTAGTGCCACAGTTTGAGATTAAGAAAATCTTATGTTGAGAAATAATGCAATTCTGGCTGTTTTGGTCAAATTTAAAAAAATGTTCCGCACTATGGTGTGACATTTTAAGCTCTTGTGGGATCCGTTAGTGTTCAGAATGGGAGCTGTAAATAACTCTCAACTACTTTAACGCCAAATTTTAGCTCAATATGTGTAAATTCGACTGAGTTCGAGCAATTTATTGTGTTTGTTGAAGATTATTTGCTGTGGCATTAAATTGTTCATGTTATATTTTGCTAACACTACAGATAAACAAACACCCCACCCCATTATCACATTTTGATGTTTGGAAGTTTTTCTACCTTCTGCTATTTGAAACAGACAGAATAGTTTATAATTAGATAATCAGATTCCATCATAACTAGAACGGCCTTTTTCATACACGGAGGTTGTTCATTCATCTCTAAAGACCTACACGGTGTGAAGTTATTTTCAAACTCGATATACAATTTACCGATCGCTTATCTGCACCTTCACAAAGCCCCGTCACATGTAAGGTATCAGCTTACACATGCACCAGGAGGCCCCAAAACATTTCCAATTATTCCTGACAGGTTTGACATAAACAGCTTATCATCTCCGTCTCTAAAAAGCCAGCTGTAAACAAATCCACTGGTGATCAACCAACCTGATTTAATCTCCCTCTTGGATTTCCAAACAATCCCTCTTGCAGGCACTCGGATCTTCATTTGCAGACGGAGAGGCAAAGCACGAGCGCTTCACAGATCTTAGCTCCGGGTCTGTCACCAAAGAACAAGCAAGATTAGACATTTGGCGTTGGCTATCAAAGCGAGCAACAACAGAAACACTGGTCCTTTACAAAACATCTGTGTGTGTTTTGGTGTGTTACATGTGTTAAAAGGTTGGGGTGCCATCTAAACAAGCCCAGCTCCTTCTGTTGGTTGAGGAAGAGAGTGTGTTGATGGAATTCTATTGATGTTTGGATTAAGGCACGCCTCTGTGATCAAGTACTCAAACACTAGATAAGAGGGTCAGAAACACGCTTTAATCCTTTCTAACCCCTTTCTAAACAGGACGGCACAGTGTCATGTCAGTGAAGGGTAAAGGGAAGCTGGAAGAAGCGCCATAAATTTAGAAAGATTTTCAACTGATCAGTTGTTGAAGGGACTCAAGGGCGTTGAAGGACTTCATATCACCCGTTGCTTTGCATGTCAAAGTTTTAAATGAAGTTGGTGTTTGATCAGCTGACACTTGATGTGTGGAATGAGGATGACTCTCAGCTATTACTGCAACAAATTCCATATCTGTAATATCCTGATGTAACTGCAATCGCTAAGGTCAGTCTGCTGTTATGGCCGTTTTAAATGGAGTAAACTTCAAGGCCACGTTCAGACTTGGCATTAACACTCGTTCTGGCTGATTCTGTCACAAACGGACAGCTCTCAGTGCAGGTGTTCCCATCAGGCTCAAAGATTAATTAGATGAGCGTAACGCTGCTCAGACGGTTGTTGTGTGATAGTTTGCTTCAGTATGTGGCGACAGTGGGTCAGAACAAACTTTAAACTAAAATGAAATCACCACGCTACTTTCTGCTAGCCGCTCGGATGGATAAAATTTCAACAAAACAGACATTTTTATTGACAGGGATTTTATTAAACAACTGATTCAAAATCTTTTGGTTCGTTGAAATGAAATGACTTCTAGAGGTTATCTCAACTATTCATTCACAATTAGGCTGAAGCTTTGTAAGCTTTACTAAGGACACAAAAATCTGCATTTTGTAAAAATCGAGGAACTAAATACTCATGCCTATGCAAGAGTTTACTGGTTTAAGCACTCAGTTAGCCAGCTCATTTACTTTTTTGTCTATGCCTGATTTCTTCACAGAATTAAGCATATTTTATTGATAATACAAGACTTGACAAACCAAACAGAATGAGCTTGTGGGCCAAATAAGGTCCAATAGATAGCATACAGTAGATGACTACTTTTACTTAAATGCATCTTTCAGTGCCACATGCAGTGACTTGTCAATGAACTGTGGTGGCTCCGCCCCTGAGCTCACAAAAACGCTGAGAAATGACCAAATTTTAGAATATTGTCCATAGCACAGATTAACAGGAAAACAAACAATGGTTTGAAAGGTTTTGGTGTGTCAATGTTCTTTAGATTATTATAAAAGCGTTGGATCCCTTTTTGTCTCCCTCCATTTTCATTTTAACTTCAAGTCTGTTCAGCTTTGCTACACAACTGTAGACATTAGATGTTCAAATATCTTTCAGCTTCATGCCGAAGTGTGAAAAGGTAATACATGCAACGCTTTCACTTAGTAGCCCTCCTCCCTTCCTGCCACAATATCTGCACTAAATTCACACTATTCTGCTCCAAACCGTTCTAAAGCAGAAGAGAACATAGCCCAAGTTTTAACACCTCATTAGAGAAGAAAAAAGGATAACAGCTTTTATTGATGGCACAAACGTGAGGTGACTGGATTCATTCATTTGGTTCCCAGGGTGACGGAGTTCCCAAAGAGGGAGTTGGAGGTATTAAATGTGAGAAATTTATTTCCCGCTGGCATCACGTCTACCAGAAGGAATCTGCAGGGGGTTTGACAAAGAAACACCTTTTTGCGTTACTTGAGATATGAGATATTTCGCTAACAGTCAGAAAAAGTTAACTAAAAGTTGAAAATAATTGAATTTGAGTCACTTTTGTGGTTGCTAATGTGTGTTAGCTGTGTCGGCCATCTTGAATGGGGAAAGCTCCAAACATTAATCACTGATAAAAGTACATTCAATGATTATTTTCCGAGAGTTCTGTCACAAATGGGTTGTTTGTTCATGAGATATTTTGCTAACAGACAGTCAGACACAGTTGCCAGTCATATAGTTAGAGGCTGTTCTTTTGAAACCACAGTAAAACTACTTACTTTTGGTACTTCCTCAACTCTTTAACTCTAAACATTTAATTACATGACATGAGCTGCTGATTAGGAAAACAACACCATTACATTCCAAACAAGGCAACCCCCGAGCACAAACTAGGATTGTTAATTCCTGTGTTTCGATTAAAAACACCTGTTGGTAAACAAGACAATTATTCTGTGGAGTCCAAAAGGGAGCAGTACATTAATCATACATGCATTCTGCCGTGTTAAAAGGCAACTCAATATTCCCCCACAGAATTGGCGCTGATTAACTTGATACTCCTGACTGCTTAAAATTCATCTCACCAGTGAACAAGAAACTGATCTCCTGAGTATATGTGCATAAACACAATTGCGATTTTTGTTATAAATATAGATTTTGAGAAACACAAAGTGTACGCATAAACTGTGGCAGATTCCTGCTCCCAAATTCTTTTGAAACAGTTTAATTAGACAAACCAGTCAACAGTTTTTACAGAATTGAACATTCCTGTTTGCCTGAAAACACACAGAGAGAGAAACTCCCCAGGGTGGAGGAGGCACGGAGTTGGGAAACAGAGAAACAGCAGCAGTTTACTCAAGAAACTAAAAGATATTTTCAATGTTTTTCTACATTTGTCTCAGCATTTACATGTAGAGTTTTTGGTCTATATAAAATACTGTATAATATATTATATCCATTAGTTTATTGATCAAAAAAGACTTCATAAACAGTACAAATATAGTACAGCTGAGCTTGTCAGGCTGATAAAGTTTTATGTTGATCCTCAAATGGTTGGATTCTTTATCAGGTCATTTCAGAGCAGCATGGTGGATCAGTGGTTATAGCCATCGCCTCACAGCAAGAAGGTCTCAGCTTCAGGTAGATTTTAGTTTTATTTTTTAAAGGTTGGAATAAAATCTGTTTATATTTATAACTCCTAATTGCTCTGTTGGTTTTAGGTTTCTGAGGTGCTAGCCCTAAATATCCAGGGGAAATAAAAAAATGCGCATCAAGTAAAAGATTGGGACTTGAGGATAAAACTGTCTGGCCAAGAACTGGGGGTGGTGAAAAATACCAACAACATGGTTTGAAAAACAAACAAAAGTATTTCAGGACCAACAAGGTGATTCCTACACAGTTGCAACCTGAAAACAGATGATCGACTTAGTGTCAAAGCAGCCCAGGTCTGAAGAAAAACTGAAATTTCTCCAGAAAAAGAACGAATTTTGAAGCAAATGAAAGTCAGACGTGGCTTAAAACTTTTTAGTTTTTGTACAGCTGATGCTGTATTTTTCCAGGTCTGTTTTTGCTTCGTTGTGTCGTTTGCTTCATGCCATCTTCTCTTAGTTCAGAATAAAGATAATAAAATGATAAATCTCAAACAGTTGTACTTGGTTTTCCATGCAGGTAATCCAAACCTGACTTCTTTTACCTCTCAGTCTTGAGCCACCTCAACACTTTCACATAAAACACATCACATCAAGTGTTTTTTTGCTGTTGTTTCTGTCAGCTGTCTCACATTGTTCCACAAAGAGCCACCATGAGCATTTTCTCCCACTGAGTCACAGGACTTCTGGATGTTTTACTCCGTGTCCATTTAGCCTTTAAAGTGACAACTGTCCTGCTGTCATACAGTAACATGTGATCACGGTCTTTTAAGAACATTGTCAGTCACTCAATCCCCAACAGCCTTCATTGTTCGAGCTCAAAAATCAAACTGGGCTGCCAACAAAAAAAAAAAAAAATGACTTGACCTGACGTTGACATTTTCGATTGACATGTTTTGAGTGGAACAGCGAGTTTGCAGAAATGCTGTGTTTTAAAATATTGAAGCTGAGTGTCATGATGAGATTTGAAACAGGAAGGAAAAAAATCACCCTATTATTCCAAACGGACACAAAATGTTCTCATAGTAAAATTTTGTATTTGCTACTTTAGCTCTTACTTACTTGTTTTTGTGTATTCTTATACACAAAATGTGAGAATCCTTAAATACAAAACAAAAACAAAACTTTTTAAAACATGAACAACTCCTACAATAAATATACTTTATATCAACTGTTTAACTTCCTGAGTTAAGTTTTGACAAAACACGCTTTGTACTTGTCAGGTTTTATTTTACTCACCTCTGTAAAAGGTTTAGATGAAATCTTGTCCACTTGGGGGCAGTATAAGCTCAATGTTTAGCCTCTGTAGACCAACCTCAACTGTCCCTGAATGTCCTAAAGCTTCAGGCTGCCCTCTGAAGGATGAAGAAGAGGACAGGATCTAATATTTAAATGTTCAAGAGATAAATAATTGATAATCGGTTGAAACAAACTCATTTGGGCCTGTAAATTGCATTAAATGAGTAAAGTGTAAGCAACTTTTTATGAACTCTTACAAACAAAACAAAAACAAAAAATCCGCACGTGGCCATTAAAGAAGCATTTTCTATCTCCTTTCGTGGATCTCTTAACGTATCTTCACAGCAGCTTTTTACAGACCCAGAGTTGGAGCTCAGATAAACTCTTTTGATGTGCTGCAATCTCAGATCTCCTCTCCGTGTCTTTGATGGGAATGGGTTTAGGCACGGCAATCAAGACGAATTCACGTAAAGGCCACTGAATGATTCTTAGACTATTTTTCATTGTCAAAGTTCAAATTTCTTTTTTAAAAAGGTTTTGCTGTGAATGAGGCAACAATCAACACATAAATAAATAAAATAAAAATGTTTTTAAAAAAGCCTATTCCATGGTGTGAGGGGAAAATGTGGATTTAAGTTGATGGGTTCCCAAAGAGGGTTTATGTCCTTTTTTGGAAATTATTTCTGGCACTTTTTAGGGACATTTGTGTTTTCATCCAATGTTATTAAACTTCACCGTCTATGAGTGATTTTGTCGCAAAAAGCTAAATTTGTTCTCCTTGTGGATGCTGTTTTAAGTTCACTTTTTGTTGATAATTATCACCTTCCACTGAAAGTACATGTCTTTGAACTGAACATCTCCTAAACCACTAGACAGATTTTGAATTTAAATTGCCAGACAAAATATTGAGTGTATCTCTATAACTGATTAACTTGTACTTCAAGATGGCTGCCACAGCCAACTGACCTCACAAAACATTAAAATGGGTATAAGTCAATCAGATATTGACCTAAAATTTGTGGAGTGTTTAGTAGCTGAGCTTGATCCCCAACACACATTGGCCAACTCTGTCAGTCTGTTAGCAAAATATCTGACAAGCCATGAGACAGACTGTAATAAAACGTTCAGGAAATATTCACTGGATATGCAACTACGTTTGATTAACTTTGGAATTTAATCCAATTTAGGATGAGTGCTACAACCAACTGACATCAGAAAACACAAAAATAGTGATAATTCAGTCGATTTTATAGATTATGATTAAATTTGGTGTAGCTGAAAAGTATTCACAATACATACTCAAAATGCTACTATGTACATTGGAACATTAGCATTACCTTTTGGTGTCAATCCTGTATGTCTGTTAGCAAAATATCTCATGACTCACTCAGCAAATTTTTATGAAACTGTATGAAATTAATCTTTGGTTATACATCTACAACTGATTAACTTTTGAAGTCAATCAACCCAAGAAAGACGTCACAGCTAATCGGTATTAGCCAACTCAAAAATGGCTACAACGCAGTCGAGAGTTATTGACAACACATATTTTGCTGTCATATAAGAGCTTAAAACAATTCTGTCATTTCTCATGAAAAGATGATCTTAGTCCAAAACTGGCATGAAAAGCAGCAGGGTGATATGCATGCCTTCAAGGGGTTCTAGGCCTTTAATTTCAGACTGGATTAGAAGCTTAGAGGCCAAGACAATGGCCGCTTCGAGCTGCAAGTTAAGGTATCAGGATCCAGTGACAGATATTGTTTTTCAATACTCTGTGGGAGAGTCGGAGAGAGATACGGGTGTGCGATGGTTCGTCGGCCCAAACAGAGTCATAAAGTGCTGCATGGTTAAGCCTGATGAATTAATAACAGGGAGGCAGATGGGTCCCAGGGGCACTGTGGGAGCGGAGCAGCACGGAGAAGCTGAGCGAACACATGGTGATATCGCAGAATCCTTTTCTATGTCTGCACCCGCATAAATAGCCACGTACTCATTTGCATCCACATAAAGTGTGGGGCGAGGGGGAAGTACAAACGCACTCAAGGTTAAAGCAAACCCAACTTTTCATTCAAGACCCGTGTCTCTTCGAGATTTGACCCTCTTCGTTTAATTTGCGCGTATATAAAGGGAAGGGTCTTCTCACGCGGTTTGAGGAAAGTGTTGAGCATTATCTGCCGAAGCTGTAGCGTGCTTAATTAAGGCCGGCCGAGGTCAAAGCATTAATGAACAAACCCATCTAAGAGCGTCGATACAGTATGTGGGTGTATTTTTCATCTTAATTGTCTTGTGCTTTGCAACAAGCTCAGCGTCTTATAGCTTCGGAGTGCTCCAACGTTTTGTTACCAACTTGCAACCTTTAATGTCTGGGAGTGAGTGAGTTTTGCATCTGTGTAACAATCATCGTTTAAATCAGCCTAATTGCTAAGTTCGGTTCAAGTTGCTTGGGGTTGCAATTTATTACAGAGACAAACTTTTCAGACTAAATGATGAAAGTGGGACTCTTTTTATTACGTTGTTTGTTTCTCATTATTGTTTTCTTTTTGTCTTTTACCTGGAAGCTGGTTATTTGTTTCCTGCTGAATAAATCATCAACATTCTTAAATAGTAGAGGTGTCCCAATACCAGTTTCTCAACTTTTACCCGTTTTTCCTCGAATACTTCAGTTTGGGTACGCGTTGATACTGAGTACTGATACAGAGTACTTGCTGAGCTAGAACTTAAACATTACGCAATAATTTTAAAAACACATTTGACTGTATTGCAAGATTCTAAACTAAATAAAAATAACAAATATGATTTTCTTTTAACTTGTAAAAAATCCTAAACATGGAACTGAAAAAATGTTTCACTTGAAATGGATTATCCATATTAGTATCAATATTGATATTGGGGTTGGTTCCGGGTATTGGGAAATTCTTTGCGTGTACAAGTACTTGTTTAAATTCTGGAAACCAACATCTGTATCAGGAAACTACTATTAAACAGTGTTTGTAACTGATTTTAGATATAATCTGGACACCTTTATTGTCAGTCAATTTAATGCCAGATCTTGTGGAAGTTGGTGGATCAGACAGGAAAAAAGAGTTCTCATTGTTCCCTCTATAGTAAACCATAAAAACAAGTATGTGCTATGGTCTCCTATGGTGGTTAATAACTGATATTGTCAATGTTTTTCTCTTTCCAGATCCAGTTTATACGATTTAGGATGTAGTCCAAATCTGAAGGTCCCTTGAATGGCCGGTTTGAGGCCTTAATTGTATTTGGAACTATTGCATCTGTCTGGTATCTAAATGTTATTACTCTGCTGAGCCAACTTTACTTTAAAGATCTTATTTGGGATTTTTAATCATTTGCAGACATCAGGAAAAAATGATTGCACTCTCAAAGACCTAAATTATTGGAACCCATGTAGTGTGTAGATATGTTTGTGTGAGATGCAGCTTTTGTAGGAGTCACAAGATGACATCTAGAGGTTTACTGCCTTTGTCACTTCAATTTTCAATTTGCCCTTTGTCATTTATTGGGTCAGATCTCAGGTTTCACAATGTGATAAAGACAAACTAATCTTCTGGAAAAGAAAGCAAAAATCTTTCAGCATCTGGAGGAGGGTGTTTTAGCATTGTCACAACAATCTACATACTAAAAGCCTTTGCTCTGCCTTTGGCTTCTCAGTGCACCGAGTTGAATAATTAAATATCTTTTCGCTGACTGTCAGACCAGCAGCTGTAGAGCTGCGGCGCCATCTCCACAAGTCTTCCAGCTTTATGTCTTTTGTTTGCTAAAACACTAACAAATGACTCCACAGCTGTGTTCGAGGGGGACTTTTCAGATGTGCTATACATGGCAGAGGTATGGGAGTGTACTAAAACTTGCAGTTTTCTTTTTTTGGGGGGAGGGGGGGGGGTGTTTGCCAGCAAAATATTTCCATACACTTTAAGGATAAATACAGGCAGATAAATGAAATGCACACAGTATGAATTAGGCAAAGCTTATAATAGACTCCTGCTGGCAGATCTTTGGCTGAATGGAACAAACTCTCTCACACATCTGCAGGCACTCACACCATCTTGACCATGCTGCACAAAACCTGCATATTTGGGAGTATGTATATAGGCAGCAATCACGCATGTATGAGTTTGTGAGGATTGTTTACGGACATGTGCCAGTTTCTGTGTGTGTATGCATATGCATGTGTGTGTGTGTGATGGCTGCCAAATGAGGAAAGCAGGAAGAGGAAGAGGCGAGATGGTTAGAGGGGATGTTTATTTATTCATTACTCGGTGGCCTTGGTGGTTTCAGGGGGGACATGGCAACACTTGTCCTGGGCCCTTTAGCGCTGGTCTGTTTGTGGCTCCATCAAAGCCTTCTGCTTCTCGCTCTCTGGTCGCTCAGCTTTGATACTTATTCTTTTGCCTCTTTGTCAAGTTTTCTTTGTACGCGTTACATAACCTCATTATATAAAGGCCCAACATTTCCCATTTTATGTAATTTTAATAAGCTGTAACATGTTTAGACAAGAATGGCACATACAAATGTTCAGTTGTTTTTCCCATAAATCACCAATTAAAGGGCTCCACGTCAGTTACCTTGACTGACAGACATTTAAAATGTAAACGAAAACAACTAATAAATTAAAATTTTGCTTTCGTGTGAGCGTTTTAAACAAACATCCTCTTACGCTCAGAAGGGAGGCGATTTTCATGTCACACATACGTCTTCAGATGTGAAAGTGTTTAGAGTATGTGTTGTGAATAAATCTCAGCGATTACCACATACATTATTTAGCCTAATACCCATAAAATAGATTGAGTTATTGTCATTTTTGTGTCTGCTAATTTCAATTACCTGTAGTGACAGTGTTAGATTCAGTGTCCACAATTGATCAAATCAGTTGTAGAAGTACAATTACTGATTGTTTTCCAAGAGTTTCGCTTAAATCTGTTCAGTGGTTGATAAGATATTTTCCTAACAAACAGACATAGTTATGAACGGACAGAGGAGAAAGAGTTCCCTGGGAGTTCTTGACAGACTAGCCCACTTTCTACTTGTAGAAAACAAATAGAAGACATTTGTCCTATAAATTACTCTAATGAATCAAGCAAAAACATTTGATTGAAACAAGATGTTCACTGCAGGGAATCAAACCTACATCTCTTGCATGAAAAGCAAAATAACTTGCCACTAGACCTTGGTAGGTGCTACGGGAAAAGATTCTGCTTCGTGTAAAATAGTTGATCTGTGTCAGGGGTTCGGTGGACCAAACTATTGTACAGTACAAGTACACTCCATGACCAGTGGTTCTGGTCCTCAAGCTGCCGTACCCCTTCTAGAGGCCAGCAGGGTAAACAGTCCATGTAAGGAGTGTAAGGCAGCAACTGAGACTGACGTCTTGGATGGACAGGAGAGAAAGGTTTGTTATCCTCTGCTCTTCTCACCATCCTTCCACCTCAAACAGAGATGCAGCTCGATGGTACCCTTGTAGAAGGTGGTGAGGACAGGTGGTGGTGAGGACAGGCGGTGGTAGGTAATACGCGCCGCCAGGAACCTGTTGCTCTCCTGCACCTTCATTATTCCATTGCTGTAAAATGTGAGGAATTGATGGCATGCTTGTAAAATTGCTTGAGCTATATATAGCTCAAGCCCAGCTAAAGCTGTTTTTTTGTTTTCTAAGATGACTTTGCTGCATCTGCCATCTTCAGATTAATTCCAAAAGTTAATTAGTTGTAGATGTCACTCAAATGATTATTTTCTAAAGGTTTTATCAAAATTCATGTTAGTTTGTGAGATATTTTGTGGTACAGACAAACACAGACATAACCATTATGGTCCGCCTTTCTCTTTTATCGGCGGGCGATCTCAAAATACAGAGGACAGATGCACTATACCAACCTAAAACATAACATAAACTCACGCTGTGCTTCTCTTGTGTCCTGACAGGGCTAATCTGCTCCTTAGTGGGAGACCATCGATTTCTTCAACAAAAGAACTGAGCCAGGAGCACGTCTTGCTTCAAACCTTTCCTTCCATTCTCCACCTGAGCGTGTGTTCAAACCCCCACCCAATCAATGGCTTTTCTCCAGGATCAATTCCTCAAGCTTTGGGGTGTCAGATGTGATATGGCGTCACTTTTGGGCCGACGGGGGTAAAGCTACTGATTCTTCAAAGCTTTCACTTCTTGTAATTATTTGAATCAAGAACTTTTAGATGTTAAGAAAAAAAGAGACATTAATCCAGCTGTCTGTCCTTTCTTTGATTTCAGTAGGGTGTTTGATATGTACTGGTGTCCCTGATTTTTTGAAGAGTTTGTTCCTGATGTAATAAAACAGGCGTGAAAAAAAAAAAAAAACCTCATGTACTCTGATGTGTTGCTGTTGATGCTGCTGATAAGAACAGCAGGAGTCACAGAATGACAGAATATTATATTGCAGAGATCAAAATACATCCAAGTCCGTCTTTTCAAGGTTTTAAATTTCAAAACAATCTGACTCTTATTACAGTTTTATCCGCACTACAGCATACTTTTAGCCAGTCATTGTGCTCATGAAGTTTCTGTTCCAAACAAATTCGTGTAGCTTTCTGAAGGCCAAATAACTTTTAAAAAGGGCAGTATCTGGCCCAAGGGCTGCTTGTTGTTCTTATTTTGTTGTTAGTAATCAATGTAATCCATTTTGTATTCTATATTTTTAGTTTCTACTTTGACATCCTTTCACAACAATCAAAGATCTAAACAGTTCGGTTGTTTTTTTTAACCCAAAGAGAACAGAGAAGAAACCATCACAGTGAAACAGTATATGAGGAAAACAGCAGACCTTAAAAAAAGAAATGGAAGGAAAAGGAAAAACACAAAAGTATAAAAATTTAATTGAAAAATAAAAATGATGTTATTGCGAAAAAAACATTCTAAATGGGTTTGGTAGGGCTGTGTAAGGCGGGAAGCCGCACGATGTACCTAAGGCACTGCAAAGTGTTAACATGAAAAACACATCAGGGGAGGAGGGGCAGTGGCCTGTAGGAGTGTGTGTTCGTGTGTGTGTGTGTGTGTGTGCGCACATGGAAATGCAGACATGTGGCTGATATGTCCCACTTTGCAATTAGTTTGCGTGATATCACTGCATGTTCGAAATAATGTGGGTCACTGTTCTTTAAACAAATTTTGGTGTATGTGTGTTTAAAATGGACACAACTAAGTTTAGGTAAAAAAAAGAATAATTTGCTACATAAGCTAACACGATTTACAAATGCACTTCAATTGTTTTGGCTTCACCTTTGATTAGAAAATGTCTCTGTGCCAACCAGAACCATTTTATGCCTTTTCAGTTTAGTTGGGAGAAAACAGTTTCAGATGCAGTCTCTGATTATCTGAGTGGAGGAGCGAACAGAGCTGACACTTGTAAGACTTTAGACAAGCCTAATTGGAGAAATTAAATGCTCTGAGCAAAGTTGTACCAATTCTTTCTGTTTGTTAGGTGTGTATGTGTTCCATCTTGGCGCCACGCTCACACACTCCTCTTATAGCGTTTCTGATGATGAAGGAAAAGAGGGTGTTTGTTTTGCAAATCCCAGATTCCCCGTTTCTTCCGCTACAGTGGTGCGACTGAGACAAAGTAAAGAAAAAGAAGACGAGCAGAAGAGGAAGGACGCGGAGGAATTAGTCAGTTAAACATCTCAGGGACTTTTCCATCGTTGTCTCCTCGGAGTGCGCACATCAAACCGACTAAGTATTAAAGAGCACAGGAAGCCACAAAGGACCAGCAACACTGACAGGAATGCCCTAAAACTATTAACTCCTCTTTGTAACACAATCACACGTTACCCACACACTTTCTCACTCTGTTTCTCCATCCCATGTCTGTCTCACAAATGTATTTAAACAACATAATAGCGCTGAGGTAATAACTGAGGTAAACACTGGCAGATGTGTGCAGCAGATAAACTGTAAGAACCATCGGTATTTAAATAATCGTTGACACGGTTTCTGTAATTTCCCCTCTACTTTGAATTTGGAACAAAGCAGTTGAGAAGTGAATGAAGTGAAGATCTTCCGCTTTAATTTAAGAGGTTCAACAACAAAAACATAAAAAACATTATCTGTTAAGGTATTGTAACCACTTTGTATATATTTTCATGTCCACATGCTGGGATGTAATTGCCCCGTGCACTGATAAGCACTTTCATTACCAGGTGTGTCCTGTTTTGTCATTACCTCATGATGAAATAAGTAGATGAAAGATGCTGAGCTGATGGCAAAGCCAAAATCAACAATTTGGCGCATTCTTAAAAAATAAATAAATAAATAAATAAAAAAAAAAACAGCAATAAGAAAGAAAGTGGTCTGATAGACTATTCATGACAACTAAAGTGGATGATTGCAGAATGCCTTCACAACACCTAGCCAAGTCTGAACACACACACACACACAAGCGTAACACAACAAGGTGCTTTGGACGGATTATGCTGGGATTAATGAGTATGGGTGCACATACAGGAGATCCCAGTGGATTCTCGAATATTCAGCCACAGTTGTTGGAGTATTCTTCCCTAGTAGAGTCAGTCAAGCTGATCAAGATAAACACTGAAAACAGGAAATCTGTTTGACTAACAAAAATAACTCAATAAGTACGTAAATAAATTAACAAAATAAAATGCATTTCCTGTGAATGGCTTTTGCTGGAAATTGCAGAAGAAGCTAAAGCAAAACTGTTAAAGCTTCAGCTACAGAAGCAGAACACTCGTTAAAAAACAACAATAATAAAATGCTAGTTAAGATGAATGATAGCAATAAAGTAAAGTAGCATCCATTTATCCATCAACCCATCCATTATCTTAACCCACTACTTCATTTAAGTCACGGGGGTCACTGGTGCCCATATCTAGCAGTCACAGTGCGAGGGGTGGGTACACCCGTGACAGGTTGCAAGTCCAAATTTAAAGCAAATAAGGCTAAAAAAATGACAACCAATGTCATTTTTACATAACTCTCCTGAATAAAAGTTCTGTAAAACAAACAAAGAAGAATCCTTGTGCTGAAGTTTGCCAACAATTCCACTCAACCCCAACAACAAGTAATTGTTAGTGATCTGGTAGAAGACTGAATATCTGAGCGACTGATCCACAACCTGCAGCTAATATCCACCTCGACCCCCTTGGCTCAGAGACTCATAATGGAATGAATGGAGCTGTGGACTCGCTGCCTTTATGGCCTGAGGTGGTAATCAGTTTCCCCTGATGAGGGGCCACGCAGTTCACTTTTTGCTGGGTTAGATAAGAGGAAGCAGAGCAGAGACCTTTAGTTTGGCCTAATGTTAGGTTCACCATCAGATAAACAGACTGATTTGATCTCACTGCTGCAGGGTAGAGAGGACTGCTGCTATACACTCACTGGAATTTGTACTTTGTGGCTTTGAGTGTGGATTACAAACTAAATATTATGTCTGTCTGGCTGTGACCGTGTGTCTGTTTGTGTGGAAGTGAATGTGTGTGAGTGTATGTGCTAATTCCTAAATAAACAAAAACATGTTTTAAACAAAGGGGTACTTGGGAATAAATAATTGGCATAACATCAGCCCAGAAAATGTCAAAGGACAATTAATTGACTCATTGTTTTAGTCTAGTAGTAGGAACAATAATTGTCATATTTAAGAATCCTTTATTCAAGCATAAAGGACAGAAGAGCTGGGGAACAAATGAAAACCGCCTCCCTCCAGGACATTTACAAGCAGTCTGTGTTCAAACAAACATAAAAAGTTTTGCAGACCTCTTCACACATCTTTCACTCTGAAGGAAGTTTCCAAAAATGACCATTTTGTTTGAAAATGAACTTGATCCCAATTCAAATACAGTTTAAACCAGACCAGACAATATGTCTGTTGATACTGCACTATAAAAAGAGCCATGAAAAACTGTAATTTTTGTCTTTACACATTTATAAACAGTGAGCCCCGCAAAGTCATGTTTCCCAGTTCGTGAACTCAGCCTTTGGCAGATTTTTTCATGGAACCTAACTACACGTAGTTTGCGATGAGCCTGTAACATCATGGAAACTGCAAATGCAGTAAATGCTGTGCAATAAGGAATATTATTTTGTCATGTGCTTTTTCAAAGGTTTTCAAGCTAAATTACTAAGTACAATATGATTGACATGATTGACTAATTTTGTAACATAAACATTATTGTAACTTCAGTTCCATGTAAAAAAACAATGTTTTTGAACATGGAAATTATGCGATATATTCTACTGGTAGATTATATTAGTTAGTATTATCTAAAACTGTAATAATATATTAATTGTATTTATTGTGTCCAACCGATCCAGTGTTCCACGACCAGGACGAAAACCACACTGCTCTTCCTGAATCCGAGGTTCGACTACCCGATGGACCCTCCTCTCCAGAACCCCTGAATAGACCTTGCCAGGGAGGCTTAAGAGTGTGACCCC
>JAVKLF010000073.1:5821881-5836494 GCA_034783495.1 Millerichthys robustus | reverse complement strand
CACACACACACACACACACACACACACACACACACACACACACACACACACACACACACACACACACACACCATCTCCTGCGGAGCCCAGGGAGCTTCATTTGCATTATGATGGCAGGCAGATTAAGTACATTCCACTGCACACTAAAGGGACTCTGAACAGCTCACACACTCACTCCAACACATTTGTCTGTGGGCCAGTAATGCAGGCCTCGAACAAAACTGGTACCCAGTGCAGAGTCCCAATCCCATTCCTTTCCCGGTCCTCTGTTGTCCCCCTCCCTCTCCAGAGAACAAAGGACAGCGACATTGACTGGATCTAAATTTCACTAAATCAGATGGGGAGGAGGAAGAGGAGAGCAAAGTGACTGGAGGGAAAACAAAAGAATAAAAAAAGGGAGGTTTTTCAGGGCTGGTGTTGGAGAGGGAGAAATAACTCTGACAGGCAGCTAGAGGGACTAAGCTTATTTAGATAAATTGACATCCCCAGCTGAGATAAAACCAGCGATGATTTGTACTGTATCTTCAGGGGATAAAAGCCGTTCTATTGGATTTCAGAGGACGGCGGTGTCTTGGGATTTCCCGAGCACCGAGTGACTGTGTAGGTTTTCAGCATATGGGTAAGAGGATGAAGAGTGACTCCTGCCAGGAGAGGGGAATAAATTCCCATCAGCACTGGGAAAAGTCAAAAACAACACATAGGGGCTGTGAGAGGTGATGCCAGGGTCTCTGTTTTTTCTCCCTGTGCAGGCGGCGGCGGTGGAGGGGGTGGTCCTTTTATAATGAAACACAACACACACTGTGTAATCTGAAGGAGTGTGTGTAGGGCTTAACATTTAGCTACACTCTGAGAAATAAACTATTACTTTATCTACTTCTGTCAACCACAACTATAATACTTAATAACTACATATAAAACATACAAACTTGAATTAAATCCAACATCATGTAATTAGTTTGAGAAAGTTTCATCTAAATTCCACTGAATTTGCTAAAAAATACCTTGAATAAACTTAGCTCTGATTACATGAGCCATATTTATAAACTGGGATTGTGTTGCTTTAAACTAACAGGATTTAATCTAATGCAATTTTAAAATCAAAAAAATTACAACTCATCTGATTTTTTATAAGGTAAACAAATGTTGAAGACTTTTGGGTTGAATATTTGGGAGCACCATAAATTCTTCGGTGACATAAAAAATTTCATCAAGTTGAAAATATGTAACCAACATTTCTATTTGTCAGGGTTTGTGTGCCGATGTGTTTTTCTGTGAGGTTTGTGATTCTCATGTTTCTGGCTTCATGTGTTCTCTCTTGCCGCTCCCTCATTTTACTATCTGCTCATTATTCTCACCTGCCCATATAGTCTCCAATCAGCCTTGTCCCCCAGGTGTTGCTCATTTACTTCTCTCTCTGTTGTATTTAACCGGTCCACTTCCGCTTCCTCCATTCATTGCTTTAGCTTGGTTCCTCCTTTGTGTTGCTCAGTTTATTATTTGTTGCTGCCACACCAGCTGTTTTATTTAATAAAATGATAACTTTGTGAACCACATTTTTATTCCCACGTGCATATTTTGCTTCATTTTAAATGACAACTACAAAATAAGAAATAAATTTGGGCTCAGGAAAGACTCAATGTTATAAACTAAGATGACAAGGACCATCATCATAGATTTTGAGGTCTTCAAACAAGAAATAACTGATGTTAAACTAGCTGTATAAGTTTACCAAACTAAATATTTGACTAATTTATTCAACATTTAAAAAACCTAAATGGACCAAACCTAAGTTATTCTCCTCAGGTGTGATCAACCAATGAAGACAAGTTTAGCACAAAGGTCTCAAGGGTTCATCATACAGAAAGAACTACACAAATGATCAGTTGGCTTGAAGAAAGTCAGTCAAAAAATATAAAGTTAACTGCATTTGAAAAAAAGTTTTCACCCCTTTGGTTCATGTAGGACTGGTTTAGATTTAGATGAAACACAGATTTCTGAATTATTTCAACACATTTTAAAGGAAAACATCAGAACATCTGTACTTAAACTGAATTCTAAAAGAAAGTGTGTCAAAAACCAAGATAAGAATAATGAAATAAAAAAACTTGACATTTTAGGGCGGCCAAGTCAGACCTCTGACTCCTAGAAACAACTCAAAAAGACCTAATATGAGAAGATAATGTGAGAAAATTCGTTTTCAGATTCAAAGCTTAGCTGCGTAAAAAAAAAAAAAAATGCATAGCATTGCTAAATTTTTCTTTTTCAGTTGTTCAGTCTTAGTTTCACTCAGCTTTTTAGGTCATAATTGAATTAAAAGTAGATAATATCAGTGCAAGTTTAAAAAACTTTACCGCACTTTCCTACTGTTTGACATTCAGGTAAAAAACCCCAGAAAACTACAATGTTTTTCTCTTCATTCAAAGACAGGATACATTACTGAGAAATGTTCCTCGGGGTCTATTTGGTTTTGATGGCAGCGTTGCTTTACTCATCAATAATAAAGACTGTGTGATACTTCACTGCATTAAAAACTTCTACATTTAGATTAGCTGTTCCAGCCTCACCTTTCGTAGCTCCAGGTAAAGAGCCCCGGGGTCTGAAAAATTCAAGAGTCTGTAAAACATTACAAATTAAAAAGTCATTAATGTCTCTACCTTGGACGTATAGTACCATCAGTTCATTCTCCCTGAAAATGTGGCTGCTTCATGAAGCGGTGCCTTCAAAATCCTGGTTTCAGTAAAGGCCTGGAAACAAGAAGACTCTACCTACCTTGAAAAAAAAAAGAAAAAGATCTACTTCATTGCATTAGTGCAATTAGACCATCCTGGTCTAAATAATAAACTTAAAACCCCACAGTCTATGTTCAATATTTCATCTTTTATTCAGGTACCGGGAGTGCTTTTATAGTGAATACACTTACTCCACAGTGAGGCTCCGTAATGCAGGTATTTTTCTTGGGAGGCTTTTAGGGGGCGGTTAGGTAAAAGCCATTGGAGAGGCCCTTTCCTGCCCATTGCTGGGGCTGAATAATGAATCTTTTACCTGCATCCTGTGCAAATGTTTCTTAAGCAGATATGGCTGAGTAAACCTGTGCGTGAGTTAATATGAGGTCATTTTCCTTTAAAGCAGAAAACAAAAAGAACTGCAGCTTGTTGTTGTTTTGAACAAAGGCACGAAGACATGTATTTACAAGGTGTTGTTTAAGGGTAGGGATGTTTTTAGTAGATTTTCCTTTTTCTTTTTTTAAAAAAACCATGATGGTTTGGTTTAGTCTAGATTTTTGGTTATAGTTTCAGGCTTCCTGTACTCTACTACATTTTTAATTGAACATGTATCAACACACCTTTCTGATAGTACCCCAAAAAACAAATTTATATTGATCAGTTTTTTCCCCCCACTATTTCTTGAACAAGAAGAGTTTTTTTTTTCTTTGTTAATTTGTATTGAACTTTTGTATCTGCTTTTTGGAGAAAAACTAAAATCCTCTGCAAAGTACTTATTATCTTATTATTATATATGTATTGTTATTATAAAAATACTGCCTAAATGATTTTATTACTTTTCAGTATATGGTATTTGCAGAAAACATATAGCAAATATTTTGGATATCACAAATAAACATTTCTTTGATGATTACTTTCTTTTTACACTGTATATGATGACATAAAAAGCCTTTCAAGACTTTACACCAGTTTACTTTTGAAGCTGTCATTAACCCTTACCACACCGCACATTCAGTCCACCCTCAAATGCAGGTTTCCTTATGGATTCTAGAGTCTCTTGGGTCTGATCAGCAGGCAATGCTTTTAGTTATCAGGCCTTAGCTTCCTGCTTGAGTTTGGACACAAACACACTCCCTGCTTGAAAATGCTTGTATTTAGTAGTTTTAAACATCGCCTCAATAACCTGTTTTAATACGAACATTTGGCATTATACAGAGTTTATTTTAACTTAGTTTGCAACCTTCAACAACATATTTATTTTCTGAAATTTTGAAAAGGGAAATTTTATTTTAAACTTGCCTTACTGTAATGCATGTTTTTTTTTTTTTTTTGTCGTGTTGATATGACTTTTATTTTAAAGAAAAAACTACATAAATGGAGATGAACTGCACCGATGAGCTGGACATGTGACCCCTTTAAATACCCAACTGTGAACATTTTCTGGTGCAGATTAGAGTTTCCAAAATGTGACAAAGCATTCAGTAACTTCAAATGGTTTTTCACTGAAATGCTGAAAAGATGGACGCAAGATGTCATCTTTAAAACTGCGAAATGTGTCATTTTTGGACACCTCAAATCTACTACTTGACAAAAAGATTAGCATGTCAGCTAAAAGTTGAAGACAAATTCATCTGACACTGACTTCTGGTGATCAAACTAACATAAAGATCTCTCTGAAGCTAGCTGTAATTAGCACCGGTGGGTGCTCCGTAAAATTGAATTTAACGACAACACAGCAGTCTTTCTGAGTGCGAACTAATCCTGGACTCTGGAGCATTACGGTTAATGGGCCTGAAAGAAAATGATGGCCTTTCAGAAGCAAAACCAATTAACCCAAAGTGGAGATGTCTACTGCTGAGCTTTCCAAATCTCACAAGAACCTCTGCGCTCATATTATATAACTGGATTTCTGTTCCTTTTGTAGGAGGCAGGGATGCATGACATAATGTTGCCACCACGGCCAAGTCCAAAAGAAAGAAGAGGGGAGTATGTTTCAGAGAACATGTTCGCAAAGATGCTCAAACATTCAAGTTATAGTAATGTTACTAGGATAGATGTTTTTTTTGGTCCCGTAAACAAGCAGTTGCTTCACTTAAAAAGTTATGCATTAGATTATTTAGGAATATTAAAGGAATATTGAAGATGCAGATGCTTTAGAATTTTTAAAACCAGCTTATAGTCATCAAGAGCAAGGATAAAAAAGCATGTTTGTCATTTGACAAGAATATGGGAGTTAGGGAATTATTTTCTGATATACATAGGTCTTTTAGTTGTTTTCATTTTATTTTACAGTTGACTTATTCAGAAGAGCACTGCCAATACTCAACTTACTGAAACTTGTCCCCTTATAAATTTCTATTTATAAAAAGAAATATTACGCAAATAAGCCTACTGAGACATTGGTTTCAGACCAGTCATCCTTATCTAGGGGGACTAGATTTTGAATTTAACATTTAAATTTGAATAAAATATATACCCATATTTTAAGTACTAATTGCTCCAAAACAATGTTTTTATGTTTACATGTTACATTTAGTTGTGGATTGTTTCAAGATAGGGTAGGACCCAAAGTGCAGATGAAGTGGATGAGTATTACTATAACTTTATTAACAATACTAAAGAAAACAAAACGCTGACGTGTCGGCAAATGATCAAACAGTTAACTCACTAAACTATGACCAGATAACAGAATCACTTATTTGAACCTGGGGTAACAGCAGGCAGGTACAATGCCATACTGACAAACCAAAGCAAACCAAAGTCATTTAAAGAACTCATTAGGTGCAAATAAATAAACCTGTGCATAGAACAGAGAAGGCAGGTGGGCATGGCCGAAGCAGGGTCAAAACTGAACTGAGCAGAAAATAGACTAATCATGAATACATACAAGAAACAGAACTACAATATAAATAACTGAAGAAAAAAAAAAACAGATTTTAACATTACAGGGTTTTATAGCTAGGGCAAATTAAAAATGAACGCTAGCAAAAACCTGGGACTCAAGAAGATAAAACCATCTGGTCTGGGTGAAAGTGGGGGTGGGTGGCACCAATTTTTTTAGGGGTTGCCAATGCCCCTTTGATCTCCCTTCATTTGGTGGTGCCCCCGATGCCGCTGATATTATTTCAAATGTGTTTAAAATTCTTCTTCACTTCAATTAATCTCAGAGTTTTACCTCCTGACTTGCAATTTCTTTTTTTTTTTAGTTCTTGAACTTGTCCAGAATTTCTTTCGCCCAGCTGCTGTTTGAATTTTACTACGATTGAAATTTTAACTTACCTTAAACAGTGAGTGCAAAACAACCCAAAACAAACAAAAAAACCCTTGCTGCTCCTTGTTTGTGTAACTGTGAAACCCTAACTACATTAAGGAAATGTGCTTATGTGTGTGCTGGGAGTGTAGGAGGCTGAAATACGGTAAGACTTGGTGGATTTCCGTGGCATGGAGGCCCGTCCCAGTCATATATCAATGTAATTAAAGGCTGGTTTAATGATGCAGGGCCTCAGCAGCATGATTTCTGTCTGATCGCCACGCTGCTTCATTAAGACCACTCAAACTAACGAGCTGTGGCTGTAATAAAGTCCTCCCCCCGGTCTGCTGCGGTGATGAAGGAACTACCCAAAGTGAGCTGAGCCAAGGCCCCGGAATAGAAGTAGGACTGGACAGGTTTCATCTAAAATTAACTCATGTGGTGGCCTGGTAGAAGAATCAAGACTTTTCAGTCCCACTTTTTTTGAGCATAAACAAACTGAAATGCACACAAAACGACCAAAAATTTTTTCCACACAATGCTACAGCTTGATTTCATAAAGAAATTGACACAGAATAAATGCCTACATCCCTTTTAACTGTGTGTGGTCTGGGTTGATGATTGTAACATAACAAAATAGAAATAAATCAGGATTTGCAATAAATCTATGGTACTTGTGTTCCTCAGTCCAATAAAAACACCCAGATATCCTTTTCTCGATATGGCCAGACATTGAGCACTATAACCAGGGCCTGGTTCTTCCAAACCAGTGTCCTGCTGTTCCTGAGGGATCCTGAGGTATTCCCACCCTGGCTGGAAAATGTCAACCTCTTCAGCATGTTCAGGATCTGCCCCAGGGTGTCCTTCCGGTTGGATGTGTACTGACCACCGTCACAATCTGGAAAACATCTGCTAGCTTCTACTGTACATTAGTTTGATTTTAAGTGAGCGCTATTAAATAAAAAAGCTAATTCTGAGAGGAAAACATCAGTATAGACCTTGGAAGCTACAGAAATTTTGTTTTCTTTTTTCTTTGGAAATTCTTTTAGGTTTAAATGAATTATTTACAAGGCTCTAACTTAAAATAGTTTCCTAACTACTTTATTTTTAAGATGATGTAAGGTTTTATTTTGTCAAATCCCTACTCAGCAGCTGAACTTTAACATTTTTTCAGCCATCACTCTAACTTATTCTACTTGCTTGAAAGAGAACAATGCAATGAAAAGTATTCAGTGATTAGATGGCTTTGGCTCTTGATGTCTTGCACATCGAACATCCAAGTGTTTAGTCGAATTTAGCTGGGAAAAAAATCTCTTTCTGCTCTTGTAAAAATATTTAGGGGTTTTATTAATGGAGGTTTATAAAACTGATACTTCTGTAAATAATAATCAGTAATGTCGAGACATGACATATGTCTTGGTGAACTTGAGAGTATGTTACATGAAGAGACGTGTATTCTATTGGTTGAAGCTTATTAATATGGATGCTTCTAGATATCCACACAAGTGTTACAAAATGCTCTTTGAATCAGATGCCGTTGGCAAAAAGACATGGGTTGGGCAAGTCAAAACTGTTACATGCACTTGGTTGAAATATGTGTCTGGGAAGTTCAATGTGTTGGTAAATGTGAGACCTCATGCATGGTACTCAGGCAAAGAAAACATCCAAAACCTACAATATTATTTACAGTATAAACATGTCCATGAACCAGAAAGGTATTTGCTTAGCATTAGAAATAAGAACTATAGCAGGTCTTTAACTTTACTAAGATGTTCAGTTCAAAGTTGGTAGTGTATTATGTGTACATATTGTTGTGGAACTATGGACCAATTGGCCTTGTACTCTCATAACTTTGCAATGGTTGTTGTAAAGTGACTGCATTCATTTATTTTGATAAATAAAAATTTAAGCATTTATTAAAAGATGTTCAAATGCTTTCAAAGTTACAGTGTGCGCATAAGAGTTGTGTGGAAAATATATCTTTGTATGTGATCAAGTTGTCTTCCTTTTTTTCTTTAATAGAAAATGAAATGAACAAAAGTTTTGTAAATTTTCTTTTTCAAAATAACATCATTAGGTTTTGAATAAATAGTTCAACTTCTCTGTGATCATCAGAATCCATTATTTCTGATTTAAGACAATATATTTTTAGCAGGAGAGACTCCACACAACATTTGCAGTTGGTTGCAGCAGTCTATAATTTGCCCAGCCTTCCATTGGTTCATCGAAACGGTTGGCCGTGATTAGTCACACAATATGACATTAACCTGTAAATTAAAATTCTTCCATGCAATTTGATGGGTGATTTAATTCCAGGATCGTCCCATCCCTCCTTCCCTGCATCCTCCCCTCCCTTCCTCTGTCCACCTCTCCTTGTCCTCATCCTCCAGACATCAACCCCCCACTCTCTCGCTTGTCTCTGTCTTTCTCCACTCGCCGTGGGCTAATCCCATTATGAATTCTTTATATAGCCTTTTCCCTTAATGATCAGTGGGGCCTGCTCCAATCCTGATTACTATTGTACACTTAGCACTACATAAAGCAGGGGATTAATATGCCCCGCTAGGATTGTTGCTATGGATCCACTCGTTGCCTTCCGAGAGATGTTGCTGCAGCTTCAATTGGTCATAAATCGCTCTCTCCCTGTTGGCTTCCCATGTACCAGACAAGGCGTGGAAGAAAAGGGGGTGAATCTTTCTCTCTCTCATGTGTCTTGCTCACTCTCCCTGGACTCAGACAAAAGTGATCTGCTCTACAAGTCGTGTTCTTCTCTTCTCACTTTTTTCTGTATTTCTCAAATAAGCTGTAGTAATGATTCTTAGTGGCCTCTGACCAATAGGGATTTATGGTAAGAATGGGTGGGCATCATACAAGAACACAACCTGTTCAGAGAGTGTTTCAACTATAACTTGGAGATAAAAGTGTAATTACAAAAGGTTGTTTAAAAACAAAGACTCTTTTTTCATCTTTAGAGTTTTCTATAAAAGCTGGATACTTTGACTTGTTCTCTTTGGAGTTTTACTTTCTTCTGGCAGTTTCTAAAGCTATTTTTACTCCACTGATTTGGCGAATGAGTCATTTTCAAGACAAATTCCTTGTAGGAGAGGGAAAAAGACAAAAACAGTAAAAAGGAAAGAAAGTACAAACCGTGGAAAGACGTCGGAGAATCTTCCTCAAGCAGTTACAATGTTATTTTGTATCCTGTAGGGGCTGAGGAAAACTCTTTCATTTGGCGCTATCCCCTTCCTTTTTTCCCGGGTTTAAATTGAACTCTGAAACAAGTCAAAAACTGTAGTTTGAGGCGAAGCTTAGTGAGCTCTGGGGACACCTGCGGAGAAACAGCTAGACACGTCTTTATGATCCTTCTTTCTTTGTAGTTACAGTTTACCAAGTCAGTGTCTTTATCACAGATCTTTTTTTCTCCCCTGAATATCCTTTTGAATTGAAGTGGAAATTCTAAAGACTACAATCTTCAACACTGATCTCTTTGTTTTACATTGGTATCTTATTTTCATAATTTACAATTATAGCTTTGTATTACCATAAATGAAATGTGTGTATATTGTAGCAGGCAAAAACAGTAAACAAAAAAAAAGAAGTTTAGATTCTTGAGAATGAATATATGTTACCCATCACCTTTTATGCCAAAGTTTTAACAAAGATTAAATGTATTAACTTTGTAAATCTGAAGTATAACTGTACAATTACTACTTCAAATTAATCAAATTAGAAATCCAATCATGAAAACTGTGCACCTGATTGTGTGTTTTATTTCACACAGTTAAAATGAAAAATACTCCCCTTTAGGTTGAGGGTGGTGATGGATGTGGGTGGAAGGCATCTGTTTATCTGATTTAATTATTAGACCAGACTGTTTTCACAAGATACAACCTCAACCTGCAGGAGGGAGGTAAAAAGGTGACAAAAATGCGCTCAAAAAAGCAACAAAATTATTATTAAGCAACACATTTTCTTTCCACAGGACACTTGGTGCAAATTGTGAAATTTTTGTGGTAAGCGATTCAGGATTTGTCTAATCCATTTATATCTCTGCTCAGGAGCGACTACGGAAATTTACCATTTTTCTCTGCATCATAAAAAGTGGGCTATCGTGTGTTTCATTGAATCTGTTGCCAAAATAGCTCAATGATTACAAGATACACTTTAACAAAATACTGAGCTAAACTTTAGTTTGTTAAAAGTTGAGAGTCAGAGATTGTGTGAGGTGTTCCCTTAAAACATAGGCAGCACATTTGCTTTCTTTTAAGTTTAATTTTATTCCTTTATTCAAAGGAACTTCATGGATTGTGCTTATTCAGTTCTTCATTCCTCAAAGTCATTATTTGTATTCACTCATTCCGCTCTTCCCTTTTGCACCACCACAATATTGGTCTTCTAAGCCAACAATGTCAAACTTCTTTAGTGTGTTTGAGTGACCGATGTACAGTTGTGGTGATGCCTTACAGTATGTGGAACATCTAGTTGCACACACTCACAAAAGCTCAACCCCCCCAAAAAACACTTTGAGCGTCATCCTGGCCAGGCTCACCACCTGGCCAGGCCCTCCCTCCTGTTCTCCCAGCCAAAGATTCTCATGCCTGGGCACTCTGGGCAGCAGACCAACCTTTCACATCCATGGCCAGGGCCAAGTAACAGGGGCCAACAGCTGGCGGTGTGCAGAAGGAGCCTGGAGGCTTCCACTGCAGATGAATCACCACAGATTAATATTTAACTTCAAACTTCTGCTTCCCTCCAGCATCTCTGCTTCCTTTTGCCCCTTCCATACCATCTTCAGTCTCCCTCTTTCCAATAGTCGGACTAAAACTCCTGCAGGTTTGTTGGTGTATTGGCATATACTAAGGCACATGCTATGAATATGAGATGAGGGAGACTCATATTAAATTTGACTCCTAAAGCACTTAGTTGAAATTTTCTCAAGCAAATATGAGAATTCCAGGAGAACATATTTAACATTACCTTACATTTAAAGTATTATCTGTTCTTTTAAAAAAAAATATTCACACACCCATTTAAAATGGTGAAAACGTAAAACAAACAACTTTTTATCCTTCACTAGGTACTAGAAAGCTTTTTACAAAGTATTTCCTGATATTTGAACTACAGTACTGTGCATATTCCTGACCATACCTGTTGTATTTACTGTTTTTATTTTGTTTCCAAGCAGCACTTGTTGAGATCTTTTCAAGTAAAGTTGAGTAACAGCTTCTCCAGGATTTTTTTAACTTTTATTTTTAAAGTTGGCTGTTTGGTTTTAATGTTTTTTTATTTTTTGTAAGTTACAGTTTTCATTTGGTTTGTTTATTAACCCTGATTCATGTAAAATTCCAGAATAAAATAGGCCAGTCAATGTAACAAGAAACTTAACAAAGACAATTCTTATTGATTCCCAACACTTTATTGCAGTTACAGACAATATGTCCCATTTTTTTTGACTGTATCAATAAAAATGGAACTGGCAAAAAACAGGTGATTTTGACAGTGCTATTATCCAGGAATGTGGCTAATAGATGAATCACTTGGAGAGCTGTGTTTTCCAGGTCCTGTCTCAGGTTTTTGATGTCTATTTTTACCTTGTTGATGTCTATATTTTTTTTTCATAATTCCTAATCAGACATTGGCACATAATTAAGTAGCAATTGCTTTTTCCACAGATTTTAAAAATGTATTAATGTCTCTACTAAAATGATTTCCATTACCAATTATACAGATTTCTGATTTTCTGTGAATTACCACCCTTATTTCTAAACAGTTCATAGAAATCGTTTTTAACAAAAACAACAAATTCAAATTCCTAAAGAAACAAAATCAGCTTTGTAATTTCATTATGAAACCACACTTTTGATAGGAATTGTTGCTCTTTCAAAATGTTTTTTTCCAGTTTTATTTTTACTGACTAAAAATGTCAAAAAATGGTTTTAGATGAAGAGAGCAAAAAACAAGATTTCTCGTAATGTTTTGAAGCAGCTGCTTTGGTTGCAGCTATGCAGCCTGGGAATCAGTGGATGCTCTGATATTAGAAGCTTTCTTTTTTGTTGTTGTTGTAACAGGTAGTAAGGGCAGGTCATGAAGTAGAATGCCTTAGTGTTTCGATTGTGAGACCAGTAGTCAAAATGAGAGCCAAGCCTGCAATAGCATTCTCAGATGGGATCTGTTATAGAGGCTGCATACCTGCCTCGCTCCTCCAGCTCTGATTTTGTGATTAAAGCTCCAGACTGCTTTTCTTCCATTATTTCGCTCCAGACTGTCTCCTCCTCCTTCGATCACCCCCACTCCCTCACCCCTTCTGTTCCATACCTGCATCTTGCTTCTTGTTCTTCTTTATTTCAGTTTTTATATGTTTTCCTCTTCTTTCTTACTCCATTCCTCTCTTTATATATGTGCAGATCTGTTTGTAAAGATATATTGGTCCCATGTGCTTCTGCCTCATTCATATGCATGTTCTGTGAGCCTCAGCCATTCGAGTGTACATAAAACCCACTCTTTATGGCCGGACATAAAAGTGGAAGGAGGGGTAAAGAGAGAAGAGATAGATTTTCTTCTGTTCCTTAAAGAAGGGATGCTCTGATCGCACTTTTAAAGGATTAACCTTTAAAGCAACCCCAGTTTTCATATGACTTTTTGTTTTCTTTTTCACTCCTGTACCTTCAGACACAAAAGCAATTTTATCGTGACTTAAAAAAGAGCAATCTACCGTTATCTGGGTCATGTTGTGTTGGTGAAAGAAAAATCTTTTTTTTTTTTTCCATCTCTGTCTGTCTGTCTCGATCGTGGCCTCCCTTCTGTTCTTTTTCTGACCCGGTTCAAGGGGAGTCCGGCGTTGTTCCGCTGAATACGTAACCAACCAACGAGACAGTGGAATTGTGGGAATTTATGGGAATCGCCATAGGGACGGGGGTTTCTGCAGGACAACTTCCTGTCTGTCTGATTCAGGAACACTGAGGGGTGCTGGAGCTTCCCTCCACGCCACCGTCGACCAGGCCTCAGCGGAAAATTTGTGTCTTTGTACAAGATGGGGTTGAATACACCCAGAGGGGCCTGCAAACTTCGAAGTCCTCATTGTCTTTCACGCCGACCAGGGAACACATATGAATATGCATATTTATAAGCAAGAGTTCAGTTTCACGCCTCCTCCCTAAGACCACCCCCCCTCTAATTCATTCATCTTTTTATAATGGTCTTTTTTATTTTCATTTCTTACTGCGGCGTTCGGCACATGAAAGGTTACTGTGTCACATCCCTAAAGGGTTTACAATGGTAGAAAAAGAAAAAAAAAAGTTAAATAATTATATCCTTTGTCTGTGTAATTCTGTGATTAGCATTTGATGATTATTTCTGGAGATTGAACATGTGTGGGTTGATTTCATGAGGCGAGTCTCATTGGGCTTTATCGAGACAAAAGTACTTAACTGCTCAATGTTTCATGAGGTCAGAGCGATATTATTTCCTCTGAACTCATTTCGGTAGTTAAACTGTGAGAGATCAAATCAAAGCGCTGGCTGGCATTGAGAGCACTCACTGTCTTGTTCACGCTCAAATTAAATGCTAACAAACACTTTAATAGATCTTGAGATTTTACATTGATTTTGAACGAAAAAAAAAAATCCAAAATAACCAATTGCATGAGATGTGTTAGGTAGAAACGATGAGAGGAGGTGAAAAATGGTGAAAATAGATTGTGCTTAGTCATAAAGCAGTATCATCTCCATGGAACAATAAAAAGTTGCTGAATGGACCTTAAAATATTTAAAAATACAATTTTAACTGAAGGCAAATCAGGTGACTCTCGTAAAGTATAGACAGGTTTAAGTGCGTGTATGTGATAGAGGAACATAAAACAACAACATTTTTACATTGAATTAGAGACTTTAAAACTATTATACTGATTCTAATTTTAATTAAAAGTTTATTAAAAAAATTACAGTCTCAATGCAACTATCATCTTTTAGCCCCTGCTCCCCTTTAAGATGATGGTGCCCATAGCCAACAGTCACTGGATTCGATCCAGCAACTTTCTTGCTGAGAGGCATCGGCTCTACCAACTGCAGCACCGTGCCACCAGTCCCAGTCCCCAAAACATAAGGAACATTAATCTGCATCACATTGTATTTCCTATTAAATCATTCAAAGTGGCTCTAATTGTTTAACACTGATTTAAATGTAGACAGACAGACTGAAAAATAAGACTTAAACAAACAGAGGCTGTTCAAAAAGTTAAATAATTTTAACTTTGATAAAAAGTCTAATTGAAACAGGACAAAATAGTAATAAGGGTGCTTTAACACATACATTTGAACCCTTAATAAATAAATGAAAGACCAACATGAGCAACCATGTAAGAAATTATGACAGTTAATTACAGTGTCAAGATTTTGATGCCAGCGA
This sequence comes from Millerichthys robustus, assembly GCA_034783495.1. Lineage (NCBI taxonomy): Eukaryota > Metazoa > Chordata > Actinopteri > Cyprinodontiformes > Rivulidae > Millerichthys > Millerichthys robustus. The sequence continues at coordinate 5,822,118 of JAVKLF010000073.1, read as the reverse complement.
GAAATCTTCTTCATATTAGAACTGATTCTGTATTGTGTTGAAAGAATGATAAATGAACTTAACGGTAAATCACTGTTATTTCACTGTAAAGTATTTAATTTTTTTCCCATTCTCGCTTGGGTTTTCTGCAGATTTCCATATAAAACCAGTTTGTGGACTTGTCTTTGTTGTGTCTGGTACACAGAAAGTGACAACAACCTGCCTTTGTTGGTTGGGTTTGAAGGTAGTTTATGACTC
>JAVKLF010000073.1:5791412-5801414 GCA_034783495.1 Millerichthys robustus | reverse complement strand
ATCCATCCATCCATCCATCCATCCATCCATCCATCCATCCATCCATCCATCCATCCATCCATCCATCCATCATCTGTATTTGTTGCTTCCTTTCAGGGTCACAGGGGTCACTAGTGCCCATATTCAGCAAATCAAACCTGGTTAAAAATTTGCTTTAAGATGTAATGAATAAAGGTAAGATACTAAAAACAACTTGTAAGGAGGCAACAACCAGGGCATCTTTAAAGTCAATACAAATACAACTCCAGTTGTTATAGCTGCAACATATGTATAATGCTAAGAATCTTCATGCAAGTGACTGAAGTATGCCATTCATTCCTATGTTAAAATTCAATGACATTAACTCAAACTTCTCAAACATGACCAACTCAGGCTCAGCTTTTTCACCTGGGAATTTGTGGAGGTGGATGTAAAGGAATGAACTACAGTTTGGATTCCAATGTCTTTCCATAATTTTCTGGGTTCTAATTTTTTTTTTTCAAACAAAAAAGGACAAAAAAACCCCACAGTGCTTAAAGATTCCAAACCCTCTGGGGTGAACTCCAACTCTAATCAATGAACTTCATCTGTGGGGAGCTTGTATCCCTGGTGACGCAGTTACAAGACAATTTTTTGGCAACCCAATTTCACCATGGTGACAAGTTCCCATCAGATTATTTCATTTTGACTTTTTATCGCAGTTGAACTAACCAAAAAGTCATTATGCAAACTTTTTCCATTTCATTAAACATGTCAGCGCATTTTGCTTGTTTCTTCGCCAATTTCAGAATTCCTTTAAAAACACGAGTTAGGAGATACATTTAGAACAAATACGGAATATAGTCAGAAGTGGGGAATATGAAAAGGGCGTTGACTTTAAAACAATCATTTTAGTAGAAAAAGAAGAAAAGTTTAGCACCTTGAGTGATGACCTTTGCTGTGTGAGAAGCTTCTTTTTTTGTTTGTTTGTTTTTTAAATTTACACTTCTGTCTCTTATCTTACATTCATCATCTTTTTGGTTGCTTAATGTATTTTTTCTTGCTAATAATTGAAAAATATGTTGCAAGCACTCGTTTTCATTTTCGAAAGCACTTTGTTTTTGCTTTTATGCTCATGTCTGTCAGCAAAGTTCTCCTCTGCTAAACAGACTTGGAAAAGCCTCTATAAAGGGTTAGGAAAAAATAGACAGAGGAGAATTTTCCGCTGCTCCTCTCATTGATAAAATGTTTCCTCTTTCTATTCAATTATTCAGGTCGTTTTCATTGGAGAAGTCCCAGTGGCACCCGGTTAGATTTGCATCCTGATTTATTTGTCATATATCCTTTATATCTCTAAATTCTTTATACCTCTCCAGTGGCCCCATGCATCTTTTATGGGCTCCTCAGCAGTGTTTGCAGGTCAGATCCAAACACATTTTACACGTCATGCTGCAGCTACAGCTCGCATATTTCACCTCGAGTGTGTAGCGTGGATGAAAAATTTATTGTCTCGTGCCGTTAATTTTTCTTTTTTTCACCTCACACCACCAAGTTTTTTTGGCGATGTCAGGGTCGAGCTGCAACCTCACTAGCTGTTCTCTCTCCTTCCCCTTCCTTGGTTCTTTTTTTGGTTGTTGTTGTTTTGTGTTGAACTTTGAAAATTGCACAAGAAGCATCTCTTTGACCTGGAAAGACTGTTTCGCTGAGGATGAGTGACTGACATAATTAGGTGAATATGGAAATATGTTGATGCTCCCCACAGGGCAAGTCGAGTCAAGACAAATTTATTTATGGAATACGTTTAACAAAAGAAAGGTTTGCCATCAGAGGGAGTTTTAGGAACCTTCATTCACAAATTCACACGTACAATCCCCCACCCCCTCCCAGCAATATCGTTTTGATGCCTGTTTGACTTTTTATTGCCTTCGACTGAAGGCAGAGATGGGATTAATTTTAGTCAGGATGGCCAATACAGCAAAGCAATTCTGGCAAACACAAATGATGTCATAATATATGTTTTTTTAGGGTTTAGCTTTATGTTTTGAGGTTTATTTTCATGATTATCTCTTGATATTTTGTTTCTTTTTTTGTACTCAGTTTGTTGCTTGTGTCAGTCTATATAACTAACTAACTATAACTAACTATAATAGTCCATTTTATAGATGCTGAGTTAAAGTTTGGTGTGGTAGTAGCTGAAACTGTTGTTTTTCTTCTTTCTTCTTCTGCAGGGATCACCACAGCAAGCAAACCCACATGAAAATTATGGGAACTGTTTTACATCTGATGCCCTTTCTGACACAACCTGGACTTGAACCTGCAGCCTCACAATTACTTGACCACAGCACTGTCCACTGAGCTACCAAAACTCCCCTGATAACAGAGGCTGATGTCCAAACTGTACTCTAAACACTAACTGCACAACGCTTTTAGTGTTAAAAATTTAGCTAATAATTAGACTCAACTCTGCCTCTTTGTGAGCAAAATGTCCCATGAAGAACTTAATGAATTTTAAAGATAACTACTAAGAAAATTGCTATTTCAAAAATGCTTAGAAATCCAGTTACCATTTGGGCTCAACTTAATTTAGGATAGCCCCAACCAACTGACATTAAATAACCTTAAATAAAATATCTATAACTCATTTAGTTTTGTAGATGTTGAGCTTCAATTTGATGTGGTAGCAGCCGAGCATCATCTCCAGCACGTTGAATACAACACATTGGAAACTCTTGAGCAGTGTGTGAGTTAGCAAAATATAGCACAAACAATTGAAGAAATTAAATATTGTCTATACTACATCTTCAGCTAATACATTGATGCAGTCAAGTTAATTCATGGTGATTGTCACAGCTGATCAACTTGTGCTTGCACAAAAAGGGCTATAACAACATCATTTTCATAGATACTGAGCTATACTGAGAGTAGTTCACAACACGTACTCTGAGCACTGACAAGATTGCAGATGATCATGTAAAATGTTACTATGTAACATGAGAATGGATGTTGAGAGGGTAGTGTCCTGCCCATACTTTTCCCAACATACGAGTACGACTGTTCTCAGCTTTTGTATGCGAGATCATACATTATGCTATATTTAATGTTTGGCCGAAATGGCTAAAACACCACTCCTCAACAAAAAATGGTTACAGTTTAAAACTTCAATTTCTCAAGAACATTTCTTTTAGAAAAGAGCTTTAAACTGTATTAGAGAGGAACGCTAACGCACCTTTGTTTTTTTTAGTTTTGGCCTGGACTGATTCCTTGTTTATTGATGCCACTGACAGACAATGACAGGAATAATCCTGAGGGGGATAAGTTTGTGACAGTTAAATGTGACGAAGCTTTGAACTGTCGTCACACAGACTTCACCCCCACACCACTGAGCACAGGGATGAAGATAAACGTGTTTGTGATGGTGCAAATTTAATTCTCTCTTTGGCCCGCATTGTAGTTCTTCTCCGCCACACAGGATGTTAGGAAATAAAGAGCATTCTGAACTGATAAATTGCCTAACAATTACTCCCACTTTCTGCCACGCTTTTCAGTCCAAGCTGCTCCACTGATTTTTATTTTCCTAACATGAGCTGAAGCCCGGCACATGTGAGGAGCAGGAACTGGGAACGGTTCAACCTCTTTTCATCCTGGACTGAGGTGCAGCATGTGGAGACAGATTGTGTTGCCGGAATGGGTCACCTAGCCTCACAATCTCCATCTGCTTGGGCAAAGATGTGGATGAGCAGAGGAATGATGGAGGGATGGAGTGGGAGGAAAGAGGCAGAATGATGGAGTGGCTATTAAATATACAGCAGGCAGTGAGAAGCATGCAGGGTGTTGTTGGGAGATGCCCTCATCACTGTGCAACATCTTTATTTTTTATTTATTTTGGATTTGAAATTTAGGTTTTCATTTACTTTATACAGTATTTTACTCGACTTACTTTCTTGCTCTTTTCTTTCTTTATGAAATTTTTCCATTGTGTTGCCTTCATCTTGTCTTCCATTTACTGATTTTATCTGATCAGTGTCTTTATTTCTCTTTTCTTACTTTCCCACTTTATTTGTCATCATTTTGGCTTTCTTAGCTCGCTGCTCATTTGAATGTAAGACCACCTACGTACAGTTCCATAAATCAGTGATGAATTCCGACACTCCTACAGGGTTTAAAGGAAGATGTTTTATTGGAATAAGTGCTCTGATACACGGTGGTGGGAATCAGCCTAGGCTGACCTGGATGTTAATTCAACCTTTTACGAAACGGCTCTCATGGCGGTGGGTGCGGGCAGCGTCTTGGGGCTTTGTGACAGCTCGCTAACGCAGCTCGGCTGAGGTGTCTCTGCCACATTTTCTCCTGTTTGCCATCTAATTCACACCTCCCTCAGTCACACGCTGAAAAAAAAAATTGGATGGTAAAACATTGTGAAAACATCTTCAAATGACAGCCATACCACGGTTGGGATGGGTGGGTGAATCTATGTTCCGATCAGTTCTTCTTTTCTTTCTTCCTCTCTCTTTTCCTTTCCATTAAAAAAACATTTTTTTTTTGCATCAGGCTGAGGCCTTCTGTTACAGAAAAACACTGTATAGAGGAATGGTAGAGGGTAAAATGGGGGTGAGGGGAACTGACTGGAAAGCTATGTTTGTTTATTTTTAATTCATGTGATATCACCTGCCTAATGGGGTTTTGGGATCCACCTTCCAACCCAGAAGAGCACTTGTTTCAACCGATGAGGCCTCTACCAAATGCACTAAAATTATTCATGGAGCCTGCATCATGAGTCGGCAATAATAATGTTAAAATCCTAAAACAGTTCGGAAACGTCAAGTAGCATTAGCATGATCTCATGACAATCCGAGCAGCTCATGTAAATTACATGGGAAACTTAATGTTCTTTTCTTGTAAAAATGTACATCCAAATTACACCCTATTTTTTAAAAAATAAATATATGTTTCTTTTTATTTTGTATTCAAGTAATATCCTGAAAAACATATTATGCAAAATGACTCGATTCAGACAGAAAAGTAGAACTTTTCTTTTGCCAAACATTAAGTCACTCCTCAGTCTCACGGGTGCCTTTAAAGACATATTGCTTTATCTAAAATTCTCCCCTGGAGGATCATAACATCGTTGTGATGTCAACATTACAGGAAATACTAACACAGTCATAGTGAACTTACAGTAACACACAGACCACTGATGTTATCCTGCCCATTGATTTCCTCTGTGGCCATAAGTACTGACGGCTTCAGCTTAAGATAGCATGAGACCATAAAAGGCAGATTGACCAAACACAACATCATATGATTATATGAAATATTGATAAGAGTGGTCTCCTCTCCCATCAGGCCTTATGGACAAGTAAATGGACAGCTGACCGGCTGGACTGGACCAGCTTGTGTAATGAACTAAGGAGCCAACAAAGTGGAAAAGACAACACAGATTTAAAGTTCAAAAGATTGGGCTGATTTTTGGGCATATTAATTAGCAAAATAATAAAAAATAAAAATACAATTGTGTTTAAATCCTAAATAGTTTTTTTTGGTCATTTGTTAAATGCATTTTATACACAAAATGATGTATATAGCTGTGTATAACAAGGTTAACTCATATATTTATTATTTTATTTTTCTTTAAGAATCATTCAGCTAGATAAATTAATATAAAAAAGGAGATGTCATTTTGGAGTTATCAAGCAAAAATGGAACAAAACTGAGCCTTGATCAAAGGGAACCAGCATGTCCAAACACACAGGAAGTGATAGACCCTGCTGAGAATTAGCCTTCAGCGTCTTTTAATAGTTTTGTTCAGTTAAAAGACACAGATATTTTTCAAAGAAGATGTCTTATCAAAGATGTTTATCTTGATGTTTTTTTCCCAGGCAACACAGTAAAATCTCAGATGAAAGATAAGGTTATCAGTCTGAGCAGGCCTTTGTTTGTCTGAGCAATTTTCATTAGTGCTATCTGCAGCGTATCCAACTTTATGGCATTTGTGCAAAAAACACACACTGATTCCAGATTGGTAATCTCAAATTGTATAATATTTTGATGAAGTTTAATACCTTTTAAAAACCTGTAAGGATTTGAAATTGATTCAGGCTGTCTCAGAAATAAGTCCAAGTGAAAACAGCTACAATTTGTTTTCTTCAACATCAAAACGAAGACAATTTCATCTTCCCAGACAACGTGATTCATTAGTTGTACACCCATTTCAGACAAGAGAAGGGGGGAAAGCAGTTTTTAACAAGCCTTTAGCTGCTGTGGGGAATCAGTGTAAGCAGTCTTCCATCAGCTGCACATGTTTCTCTGATGACACGCTAGCTGCTAAGACATTTATGCAAAGATGCAACCTCACGCTTTCAACTTTTGCACACATGAACAACAACAACTTTGATGCCATATTAGATGAGTGGCAACGAAAAACTTGATATGGGTATTTACCAACAAAGCCTCCTCCTCACTTGTGGCTGGTGCAGAGTAAGAGGATTAGTTTCTTGTTTTTTTTCTTCTTCTGGGTTTAAAGAAAGTACAACTTTGAAAATTAATTGTTGTTTCGTTGACTTAAACATTAGAGTCTGACTTCATGCTGTGGGGCATAAATACCTGTAGGAAATATGTCATAAAAGGAAAATAAAGCAACTAATCAGAGCTTTAAATGAGGGTGCACATAAACACAAAATAAGCCACTTTTATCTAATTGGTAACTGTTTAAAGAAGTGGAGCTTTATGTACAAAGTTTTTCCCCATTTTAGATGCAATTTTTTAATTTGTAATTTGTAATTTTTAAAGAGATTTGCCATTTTATATTTCAACCATTCTTGACATGTTTTTTTAACTATAAATTGTATTTTGAAATTTTGTTTTTATATATTCCACACAACACCAGCTTCTTAGATGTAAACCTTTGGACTTCTGCAAACATGGAAGCATGACAAAAAAGATTGGAAAATGAAGATAAAGAGAATCAAGAGTAACAGAGAAGAGATGGGAGGTGGGGTGACTAAGGAAAGGAAAAGGAAGGTTGGAGCGGTGGCATATTTACCTTTTTTGTTTTTTACCTGAAGGCAAAAGCAGGCAGAGGAACCCAAAGTTTCAACGTGGAGCAGCCGAGTCTGCTTCAGTTCCAGGAAGGCCCCTTCCATTGTGATCCATTATTCAGCAACAAGCACAATTAGCCTCCGCTGAGCTATTTTTACATGCTCTGATAAGATAGATTCGATGTACAAAAGAATGTGCAACATCTCCCCCTCTTTGCCCTCCCCTCTTCCCCTTGCACATCACCACTTATTTATTTATTTGGCACTTTAATGCGTTGGAATGGTATCGATGTAGCTTTTATCCCTTCACTTATTCATCAGGGCTTTGAAAGAGTTTGTTTAGAGCCGTTTAGTGAAGAATCATCATCAAAGGCAAAGGGATGAGATGAGATGAGGGTTGAGCTGACTCCTCTTTTCTCCTTGTTGTGATATATGCATTTGAATGCAGCTGGTTGGCATTTAAAAAGTGTTTGACCTCAGAAACCCGAGCGAGCACTCAAAGGCAGAGCATTAATGCAGCCACGCTAAGTGCAGGTGGTCATTTATATGACGGGCTGACTTAAGTTGTTTTGAGGTGGGCTTGAATTAGATAAAATATGCATTTAGCAAGGACCTTAAATGCCAAAGCAAAACAAAACCTCAACATGTGGAACCGCTGACTAATAGCGTCTTTAAATGTGCAACCACCTGCCTATAACCGCTCCTAAAGGGACAATTAAATGTTTGGGAAATATGCTCATAAGGTTCAATATAAAGATTGATGCCACCCTTGTGTCTTTCTTTTAGATATTAAAGATGGTTTAGCTTGGTATGAAAAAAAGAGAAACACTCCAACACTCAAGGAACAGTGACAATGATGGTGCCTGCAAAAAACTGAGGGTTGAAACAAATTGACATAAATTTAAACAGAAATATATCATCCTAAACAAATTCTAAAAGTGGATTTTAGATAAATGATCTTATGAATATCTTCAGTGCAAAGATAATTGTCACATAAGCATGATTTTTGTGTAACTGTGCCAGAATAGAGAATAAATGTATATTAAGGACAGGCTGATGAGCAGAAAGTGCCTGAGCTCCCTCACATTTTACAGCTTTAATGTGCAGATTCCACACTTATCTGTTCGGCATAACTCAGACCAAATTGTCTCACCTAACGTTTTCACGAGGAAAAAAAATAGTAAGAACGAAAAAAAGCTTTGGTTATAAGACTTAAATGTCACCGCCTCCCTGTTTCATTTTTATAACAAAAATTTGCAAATTTACTTCCTATAAAAACTCATTTGGTCATGGTTTTGGGCCTCGGGCACCGTTTTTCCCCCACTTCTTCCATCTTGAAGAGGGGTGAAGAATTTCTTTGCCGTTGTGTCACACATTTCTATCAAAGTAATTTTATCTTAAAAGTGATCTTATGTTAATTTGATTAGATAGCAGCTGGGAGACTTTTCTATCTGTGATCTGCTTTGATATTATGGATGTCTAGAAATACATTTTCTGCAAATTTCCAATTTTTTATGCTATTAAAAAGATGCAGTAATGATTTACTGATTAGGGAAATATGGTCATTCAAATTATATTAATAAATATATTAAAGTACAAAACCTAAACATAAGTTTGCAGGGTGTAATCAAAACAAATTGTTTGAGCTTGAGTAACTTGGAGAGCTAAAGGGATTGTGGCAAAATAAAAATTTGAGTTTGTAAGAATCAGTTACCTAAGTATATTAAAAATTTATTAACATAGGGATTTAAAATCCTTCCCCTCAGTTCAGTTATCTATAGATCTGCTGCCATGACATTCTAGTTGAGAGCAACAGATCAATAACATTAACAATTTGGACAATTTCAAATTTCTGGGTTTACTAACCTTTTAAACAAACCATCAAACTTTACAAACTTTCTGTCAGCAGACAACACACACAGACTAATTTTAAATAAAACAAGTGAAACTCCAAACTGAACAAATGTTTAAGGAATTGTCAATAAGTAGCCACTAGCTTTTTCATCCTGTTCTATTGCATACACAGTATGTTTGTCACATATCAACTGCTGTGCATGAATGCAGGTGTTCATTTAGTTTTGTTAGACTAATACATGGGACCTGGAAAGCAGCTTCCACTGCTGTACTGCTGCTAAGATGAAAAGGTACAGCCTTATGAATGCAAAACTACTGATCTTTAGAGATCACATGCTGCCCTTGTAGCATGAATCTGCAGCTCTCATTAACAAGAATATTTCTTAACAAGGTTTTTCGCACATCCCAATCACAAGCTTTGCTCCCTCTTTGCAGGTGCCCTCATCGCACCAGATCAATTAGGTAATTAGTCTAATTAAGTGTGTGTGCGTGTGTGAGAGAGCAAGGGGGGTATTGGTCGGGTTTCTTGGTCGACACCCCCACTTTTCCACCTCTTTACCCAACTCCAGTTGCTCTTTACAAGACCCTTCTCTCCTTTTCTTCTTGGCCTCCTCTTTCTTGTTCTCAGTAGCGTTGCCCCTGACCCCCTTCAACCTACTTATTCCCCCCAGTGTTAGGGTGGGTGGAGTTAGGTGGTGTGAGTGTGAAGGTACATACACCAGGGTCTGCTGATCAAAGCACCCGGGATCCCCGGGAGGATGTTTTCAGAGGCAGGAGGGACTTTAAACAGTGGTCTAAGCCAGGAAATCAGAGGTGAGGTTTGAGGTGAGGTGGATTATTGGGGTAGTTTGTAACCCAGAAAAAGGGGCAGTCTTGTTCTTAATCCTCCTAATGAGGACATGGATCACTCTGAGGCTGCTTTCACCGGGAAAGGGTCCTAATATGGTTTGCATAGTGATAACCTCTGAAAAGTGTTTTCGTTGTGTTTTTTTAAGTACGGCATAAGAAGTGTGCAATGTCAGAAATCTCTGGATTTGTAAGAGCAGCGTGAAGTGGATTGAGGATGACAGAAAAATCCGAAACAACAAAGTGGTCTCTAGAGGCTGAGAATATCCTGTGTGTGTGCAGCAGTGTGCGATGATGCATGTGTGCTTCT
>JAVKLF010000073.1:5677792-5688582 GCA_034783495.1 Millerichthys robustus | reverse complement strand
ACACACACACACACACACACACACACACACACACACACACACACACACACACACACACACACATGCACACACACACATCAAGCTCCTCCTTAGTTTATGTGTGTAAGTGGCTTCCCAGCCTGTTGCTCCACTCTGTAAAACCAGCTTTGGTGGTGAGTTCATGACTCTCATAAGGGATTCTAGGCTTGTAGGTATTGGAGCAACAAGGACTGTGCATGTGTGCATGTACACACTTGTATGCATTTTATGTGTGTGCAGTAATGGAGATGAAGTGACCCCATGTCTCAGGCTAAAGCTCCTTTTAAATTTCTCACTGTTTTTCAAAGCTTCCCTCAGTATGGATTTTACTAATCCACCTCATGTTATTAGAAGGTGGCGCTGCAGTCCTGCATAGACACAATGTGTGCAAGTGTGTGTGTTGGTTTGTGTTTGTGTGCATAGCGACGGACGCATTTGGAGACTGTTCAGGACCGATTTGCCTGCCAATAAAAACTTGTAAATTGTGCTGACTCAAAGCGCAGGACTCTTGTCTTAAAGCAAATTATCTGCTGCCAAACAACACTCGGAACCAGTGGTGGGATTCCAAGACGACGTCAGAATCCTCCATTTGTTTGTGTGTCATTAGAGTGTGTTTACATCTTTCACACGGGCCTCTGCTGATCTTGAAATCTTCTTGAAGTTAAAACATCACCACACCTTTTTTACAGAACTGATAAATATAGCTGTTTTCTATAGGACAGTGTTGAAAGACAAGTTGAAACGTGTTTTGTGTAGGAGTTACATACCTCGTTTAAAGTGTCTTTATAGTTGGTTAAGTGGTCAAGAAGGTTTTGTGAAAAAAGTGAGAATGAGGTAGTTTGCTGACAAGTGTGAGCACGTAGCACATCTTCGGCTGCATCGCAGGTTTTGTAACAAGGATTCCAGGTGTTTGTGCTTGCTGAATCTGTCCAGACAAATTAGGAACAATACATAATCTTCTGGCTCAGCGTTAAATGTGGCTTACTGATAAATGTGTGCCACATTGATTTATATTTTACACAAGCCATGTCTAAACTCAGGGCTTAAAATTCAAAGAATCAGTTGCTCCCTTTTTGTGCTTGGTATTCCCACAAGTGCTTTCAAACTGCAGCTGAAGTGGTCACAGGTCAATAAAGGAGCTAAATTTTAAAACCTATTAATTAGTCTAGAAGTAATATTTTTACAGCTCTAAGATCAATTTTGGGGTGTCAAAATTTGACAAGCTTTTTCATCGTTATGAAAAAGATTTATTTAAAAAAATACAAGGATTAATAAATTCATCCACTTTGGCAAAAAAGTGATATAAGGTATATGAATTCAGTAAATACCAGACTTTTCTTGCATTCATTTTAACACCTTGCTGTGAATTTGTGCACATTGCAAATAAACTTATGCCAGCAGCTTCATTTAGTTTAATTAAACTAATCTATCTAATGCAAGCACCTGACCTGCAAACGACTCTGAGGAGGAAAGAAAAAAGACGATTGAGGGAGAAACCTGTAGAAAATAATTTATGAGTCGATTTGTCATTTGAGTAAAAGGAAAAAAAAGTCATAACTGCAATTCTTTCACATACACAGACACACACACATACCTGCAGTATTCTTACAAAACCCATACACAAGCATAATGATGTGAATCTGCATCAGCTTTACAATAGAAAAATAAAATTAATAGGTGGTGGAGCAGAGGATGGGTTAATAAGACTTTCCAAAAAGTCAGAAATGAGGTGTATAGCATTCTATCTTGATACATTCTTGACTTTTTTTACGATTTATTAGTGGAAACTGCAATTATGCATGTGCATAAGTGCAAATATACAATGTTTGACATGACTAATGCATGTCAAAATCACATTCCAGGATGCAGGGTTTATTTAAACCTGTTACTCAAAGAAAGGAAAGACATAAATTGTTTTATTTGGTATTCATGTGTCTGCTTGTGTGTGTAGCCAGCGTGTAGGAAGGATATATGAGCCGGGCGTTAATTGTGGTTGAGCAAAAGACAATTGATGTTAGCCACGCAGTGACAACCTGATGATAAGTACACGACTACCCGTCAGAGCTTGCTTTCTCTTGTTGTCTTTTAAATCACATTGATTGGCAGCCAGGAGGAGTGTGTGGTTACACAGTTATTTTAAGTGGCTCTCAGATATGAATATGCATGCAAACCTCTGTCCGCATGCACTGAAATTCACCGACTGCTCCTGATGAATGTACGTGACGCTGACATATCCAGCTGTGTGTAAATCTTAGGTTTGAGCAAGCTGTGAGTTTGCAAATTTTCTCAGGTTACTAACTGGTATTGAGTGCCGGGGATGTGTGCACATTCGTGTGTTTCAGTGTGTTTCATATTACTAATATAATATTGGTTGTAGGCTCTGGAGACGCGCACGTGCAAGTAAGTGCACGACAGATATTGAGAACTCCACATGAATTTAAATCAATGAGCTCGTGGAGTAACCTTTTGTATATCCAATCTGCATCTTTCCACCACTCGTTATTAAATTATCCCCTAATTGGTCACGCAACAAAGGCAGCTGATGAAAAAGACAATTTCTTGCTTTTAATTGGGCATTTCACGTGCGCTTTGCGTACACCTGTGTGCAGCTGACTTGACTCAGTGTGTCTGTGTACGTGTGTGTGTTGGGTGTAATGAGAATAGGACATTAGCAGGGGCTTGGCAGACGCCGTTGCAATCAGTTTCACTCTTCCCGCTGAAGGAGGGAGAGCAGTTGGAGAATTAATTCTGACATTAGCAAAATCAGAAGGAGGAAAAAGTTGTTGGAGACGAAGAGAATAAAACTCACCCAATCTCCTTACATGACTTTAGCGGATTGAATTCTGGCAGGAACATATGGCTGGCATGTTGTTTTGATTCACTGTATGATCCGTTTATGCATATGTCAAACATATGTGCCACTGATTGGAATCCTGCTCCTACAGTTTTTGAGCTTTACAAGTCATCTTTCTTTTTCCATATGTTTGGTGTCTCTTTTTTTTTCTTTTCCCTTTTTACCAACTTTAGCCGTACCACCAATGGTGCTTGTCACCAAAAAAAGCCCAGCTATTGTTGCTCAGTGTGGAGCTGAATAGTGAAGCACATTGTGTTGTGATGAGAGGCAGGTGAGTGAACAGGCCATAAACACTGGCCCACCCAGGGGTCGTGAAAAGGTGAAGCCTCACTCTGGCTTTCTTTTCTTCTCCACTTTTTTCATTTTTCATTTCTCTCTCTCTCTCTCTTTCTCTCAGACACACGTACACTCTCTTTATCCCTTTATGAGTTCTCTCTTTTTTTTCCTCTCTTTCCATCTCCCTCATCACAACCCTCTCCTCTAGCTGTCTTTCTCTGAGTCAACTTATTATTGGTCACAGCAAGAGTGTCTGGTTTGCAGAGCGGAGCCCCTTGCTCTCTTTCTCCTCCTTCACTGCCATTCTCCTGCTCTCCATCTCTTCATTCCCTTGGCTGCTATTATGAGAGGCATTTTATCCTTTGTTCCAGGCCCCATGGTGCATCTGGCCTCAGATATGAGGACAACAGGGACAGGAAACCGGCAACAGTTTTTGAGAAGGGGGAGGTGGTCAGACTGCGGATTTGTTGCGCGGAGTTGGACTGTCGTTTTCCACCATAAAGGGAAGGAATGATAAGAAGGGAGCCAGTAAGAGAAGGAAACAATATAGAGAGACACATTCACTGTTGTTTAGTAATAGTAACACTCCTATTTTTTTTAAGTTTACCTCAAGTCCAAAGCGAGTCTGCTAAAACGACTTCTTTTGTTTCATCAGAGCATTTGATGCGAGGTAGAAGACCGACATAAATAAGAACACATACATCAAGAGGAAAGAGGTGAAGAGATAGAGAGGTCAACAGTTAGTCGTTTTTGGCCTTGAGTTGACCTGTTAAGGGTTTGGAGAGCAGAGTAGAGGAGAGTAAAAGGAATGCTCGGGCCTCCTCAGCCCTCTGTGCCCTTGCTCCTCCTCCCCATATCTCCCTCAACAAAACAGGGTAACAGGGGAGGAAGGGAGAGAGAGAGCGTTGGTGATAAAACTCCAGACGTTCCCTCATTTGATGGTGCTTTGCCATGTCAGAGCATTCTTACATTCCTCTCTAACTCTTTTTTTTCTCACCCCCATGAAATTCCAATTCTACATACTTTATTGTAACAAATATAGAACTAAACAGCTAAAGGCTCAACATTCGGTGATAAGATCCTCTTTATGTGTCTATACAACATATTTGTTGCCTTTGTCTGACAAAAGAAACTGCAGCTTAAAACTTTTAACAAATCAAAAACATATATTTTTAAACAATTGTGTTGCTAAAAATATAGGCTGATCTTTTTTTTTTGCTACCCATTTCTGTCATTCTCTGTTTACTCATATCCTAACATCTCTTTTCAAACTATCTAATGGACGAATCACATAAAGCAGATTTGATTAGGGATTATTAGTTAAATCTAAACTAAAAGAAGCTCCATTCACTTTTTGTGGTAACAGATGCTGCGTGTTTGTATCCTCTGGTTTCTATTCCCCCTTTTCTCTATCCCTTGAGCTCATAAATGGTCTGTTTTCAAGCTTTTTAAAACTCTAGCAGAACTATTGTTCTCCTTAAGTTCAGCTAATGCTCCCCTTTTCAGAGATGAAATAGAAGTGTCCGGTGGGGCAACAGCAGGAACACATAAATCAAGTCAGAAGCCCCAAGAGTCCTCTCTCCTCGGGGTCATTACAGGCCAAAGGGTCATTTCAAACAGGGTTAGCCTGAGCAAGGCCAGAGCAGCTCTTATGTGAGGGCATTAATGGGTGTGAATACACATAAGAGTGGGAGAGGGAGGGATTAGCTCTATGTGTGTGTGTGTGTATGTGCTGCAGAAAAAGTGAGAAGCTGATTTGAATATGACTGATGGTGTGTTTGTGTTCAATAAATGGTTTGATTGTGTGGTTTTATAGGAGGTAAAAAAAAATTGCCTCATTGAAAACAGACACACTCTAAATAAAGTAGCACAGGGTCACCTGTCGTAGTCGAGTAACGCCCAAAACAATGCCTCCCACCAGAGGCAACATGACATGTTTCTGTCAGCAACACTTGCCACACTGCCACATTCGAAGCCGAGCGAGCGCGTGAACCCGTCAGCAATCTCAGCTCGTTGTGAGGTGGAACATCTCCAAAAGAGAAAAAGATGGGCTGAAATGTTTCAGACAGGCACAGAGAAAATCCCAGTAAAGCCTCGCCCAACAAAGACCCCGGTGTTCAAGCTGTTTGTATGTTGAGGCAAGTTTGCACAAGTTGGGAAGTCCTGAATTTTCAAAGACAACTCCCTTGGTTGTTAAAATTGGTAAAAGTGTGACTTTCTCTGTAGCTCTACGAGAGGTTTACTGGGGCTCAGTGATGCTTATGGGAAAGTAATTATTCCTTATCATTGTTATGGTTATCTAAAAAAAGCGGTTACTTTGGAAATGTGGTTGTTTTTGTGATGGATGCCAAGGTTTCCAGGGTATTAGTCAGCATTTTTTGTTAATCTTGTTTTGAGTAAAGCTCTGACTGTGTTTCTGTGCTTTTTGTCTCTTCCCCTTCCTTTGCTTTCACCCTTCCCTCCCCTTCCTTACAATCCTGGTCCTCCTCTCTCTTTCACCCTCTTCAGGTTCATTAATGCGAGGAGGAGAATAGTGCAGCCCATGATCGACCAGTCAAACCGTGCAGGCAAGTCACCTATAGTTACTGTTTTCAAGTCATGCAGGCGTAAGCCGTCCACACTCCATGCACCCAGAGGCCTCTCAGCTGGTAAATACAGGACGGATGTTTCCTCTTTGGAATGTCCAAATCTTTCAGGGACTTTCCATTTCACTACCAATACTGACCAAAAAGGCAAAACATTGCAACATTAACAGCAACTTTTAATTAATATGACGTGAGGTGAATATCTGCCAATTGACAAATATAGGTATTGAAATAAAATGCAAGCCAAGCAAAACAAAAAGAAAACAACAATCATTTCTGCTTGGTTTAAACTATAACATTAAAAAAATGGCTGTTTTTTGGTTTTTTTTGGGTGTAGGTGTGGGGCGGTGGGGGTTGGTGACTGTTGATTGGCATTTTGGCTCCAGACCTGTTTTGACCCTCATCTTTTCCCACACCTTTAAACACCCTCCCTCAACCCTGCTTATGGCTGTTTTAGGGTGCGAGGGAATGAGTGAGCAGTCCCCCTGGTGCATGGCTTGGTTTGGACTGCTGTAAACTTTATTACCTGTAATAGGGGTCAGAGGTCAGAGTGGCATTAGGGGCGCGCAGTAAAGTTCAAAGGCATTCAGTGGGGGCTGAGGTCTTGCTTTTGCTTGACTGACCCCCAAACAGCCTAAATCGAAGGTAAGTGGTCTTCTATGAGAGCAGAACAATGGAGGGAAGCAAAAAATAGGACCCATATCAGGTTTCACTTATTCTTGCTGCTCAGTTGTACGCAGTATTTATGAGAAAAAGCATTTAGATAGGACTGGATTCTGGGACCAATCAGTAAGAATGACTTTTTGCTGAAAACTGGTTGGAGCTTCAACCTGGAATTCATTGTGTATCTTTAACTATATACGTGCAATTATGCTTTGAGAGTAGTAGCAGTGGCATTAAAAGCCTTTTAGCATCATGTGCCAACATCTCCTTTATTAAATATATTAGGTAGATGGATATTTTAGACTTGTCAGTTTGTAATAAATAGGCAAAATACTTTGAATAAAAAAATGAAAATAGCCTTGAACCTTAAAGTGTACATGTTGGCTGGTCGTGCAAACAGATGACGTCCAAACACAAACACTGGATCTTCATGATTAACAGTGTGAGTGCTATCAAGCAGATATACTGCATAGTATGTTCTGACTGAATGTTTTACATTTTAAAGCATTCATTTACTACACAAGGACTTTGCTAAATTGGTTTAATTTTGGCTTTCATAATTAAGTAATTATGTTTAAACCAAGTCCTTATGAATCTACCAAGTACCATAGTGTATATTAAACTCTGATCCCTCTTAGGGCATTTAGCTGCATTAAAGTCTACTAGGGGCTTACAGTGAAGAGCCAGTACAGAGCAGAATGACGCTGAAAGACAACGATGGCTTCCTATGCGTGCACCAGCCAACAGATGATACTGCTCCGGCTGCTGAGCTTTAATTAAAAGGACTAATTGACCACTCTGCTCCCTCCCTCCAATCCTCCCACCCCTCCCACCTTGTCTTCTCCGTCCATAGTAAGTCAAGGAGCTCCCTACAATCCAGATGGCCAGCCAATGGGTGGCTTCGTCATGGACGGCCAGCAGCACATGGGAATCAGACCACCTGGTAGGTCTTTCTGTCTGTTTGTCCTTTTTCTATTCCTCCTTAGTTCTTCTGATATTACTTCTGTCTTGTGGTTGTCTCATGTTTTTTTGCTATCCCATATCCTGCTCTATCAGTGCTTTCTTTGTCTCCCCCAGTTCATTTCACCATCCACATTCATTTAGTCACTTTCTGTTTATTTAGTGTAGTGTATTATACAGTGTCTCCCATGTTGACGTATTGTACCGTCCGTCATACTTAGGCAAACATATTGCCTGAGGTCCAGAAATAGCCCATGGACTGTGTCAGTTCATTCTCAAACAAAAACCAAACTACTTGTAACCAATGATTAAAAACCAGAATTACTTAAAACAAAATCTTGTGGAAAGAAAAGCAAGTTTTGAACCAGTTTACAACAGAGATGCAATCTGTTTTTTTTTTGCCTTATTTGTGAAAAACTGTAAGTATGCATACATGTAATGCCATGTCTAATGTAACCATCAGAAGTATTACATCACAGGATGTATTATTATTTTACTAGTAGTGCACTGCATTTTAGTCATGTGTGCAACTATACAAGAAGTTTCAGATCTGTTTTTTTTTTTACAATTTACTCAATCTAAAGATTTGAAGTAAAAGCTTTCTAAATGATGCCACACGATGTCAACAAAAAGCCTTGTGCTCATTGTGTATTTTTGCAGATGATAGATTATTATTGCAGAAAGCATACCATGCCTGTGTTTCCGTATAATTCTTAAAATTAATTTACTAAATATATAGCTGCCTGTGGTAGATGACAGTATAATCTGGACTTTCAAACACCGTAACAAAGACACACATAGTAATTCTTCACCCAACCCACCCCCCACACTAGAACAGGTGTGTTTTATCTCATTACACCACCAACTCTCTCACTCCCACTTCCACAAACTCGGTCGCTCTCTCTCACGCCATCGGGTTTAATCCCAGAGTTTGTCCTTAAGCTCTACTCCTCCTTCTATATCCTCTGTTTTCTGGGATTCTCTCAAGTCTCTAACCCAATCTCACCCTTGCTTAAAGTCAGAAGGTTTTGGATAAACTACCAGCCGACTTAACCATCTTGCACTCATCCTCAACATCTTCACACACCTCTCCTTGCTCGAATCGGAGGGCTTCATTTTTTTACCGTGTTTCAAATCGGCGTCAAAGTGCAACAGGGACAATTCAAATGAATGTTTTTTTTGTAAATATTCCTATTTAACTGACAAAGCAAATTTAAACCATTTAATTACTTTTTGTAATTTTATTATTATGTGTTTGTATATATATATATATATATATATATATATATATATACGGGGGAGTATATAAAACACTGATTTATTTATTTTTTTATAGGGCCCATGGGTGGAATGGGCATGAACATGGGCATGGAAGGTCAGTGGCACTACATGTAGCCCTACCCGAGCCTTAACAATCACAACACAAAGGGAAATGTAAGTACATGCTTAAACACATGGTCTTGAACCACCTTCATACATTTTTTGGGTACTTAATTGATCAAAAGAGTTGTATTTTAAACATTGTGAAAGCACATCTGTGACTCAGATACAAAGTATTATCAAATGATCTTTTTTAGCATTCACTTCGAAGTATGCTTTTTACAACTTTAGAATCTATTCTCACCAAAAATTTGATTACACTGTTCTTGTGGCTAACAGGTTTCCTCCAAACAATTATATCTGGAAACAATTCACTGGGATGTTTTTAAATGTCTAAATGGGATTTGCGGATACAAGCAGGCTCTTGTTCTTCCCAAGTGGGTTTTCGTCTGTTACTTTTCCTCCAACTATCCCACCCTCTGCATGGTGATAAGAGCCTTTGATCGCATCCATGTAACTCTTTGAGTATGTAAAGTCTGTGCAAGCGTGAGCGTGTTGCTCTCTCCCACATCCAGTAGATACAGAATCAAATGTTTTTCACATCAGTCAGGGGAGGTGAGAAAAGGAAAAACAACAACAAAAAAGATAAAAGGGTGATAAACAACAACAAAAAAACACATTGAAAACAGCTTTTAATAGTAATAAATTTTTCACTATCAATGTACATGAGAGATGGGAGAGGAGGAGAGGGGCAATTGGAAAGAAAGGAGGTGAGGATGGCATTGGGACATGGGATGGGTGGGGGACTTTAGGTTGTGGAGGGGGGGCAGGTAGAACGTTACTATGGCAACAGACTGATTGTCAAAAATGTAAGCAGTCAGTGCTGGTGCAAGGAGAGAGAGAAGTGAGCGCCCCTTAAGTGTCATAAATCTGCCGGGTTGCTGTTGATGCATGAGCTACATTAATACACACACGCTAACCAGCTACAGGACAACCCCCCACCCCCCACTCCAATCCACACCCATCACCACTTTCTGCCTTTCCTACGTATGCTTGCTCTGTCTGGCGTACCTCTTTGTGATTTTTCTCACTGTCAATTTTCCTCCTCCATCTTCTTTGCACAACACCTTTTTTTCTTTTTTTTTTTGCTTTTTTCCCTTCTTTCTCTCACCCCCCCTCCCCTGCCCCCTCCTCTTCCTTTCCTTCCCTCACTCTTGCCCTAGGGCAAAACAGACTCCCACATAATTCTGGATGTACACAGGCTTGGTGGTGTCACAGTGCAGTGTGTTTAAAGTGGCTCAGAGTCCAATCTTGCTCCAACCTCATTGTTCTGTGTGCGCACACCACTATAGATGGTTACATGTATACCGCACAACATGTCTATGTGAAATAGATGCTCACGCTGATGAGTGGGTGTTTGTACAGCCATGCAGATCTGTAGAACTGTACAGTATATGTATATGTGCATGTCTGTGTATGGTAATAGGATTACTCCTGGCACAGAGAGGGGACACAAACTAGTGCAAAATGGAGGAGGTAGCCAGCAGGGTATGGAGCTTAGCTGGGCCTAATTGACTAGATCCAAATTAAATATGCCATCACTTGAGGTGTGACCAATGGATTTGACTTATTCAGTTTACAAAAATAGGGACCATTAACTCACCACACAGTGCGCGTGCATTGCCAGAGCCCCACACTGAAGATATGCTCCCCCATGTTTTATGTCACGAAAATCAAAAATGAAAACAAAAGACTGACAATCTTACATGGAGGGACATCTTTCAGATTGGAACTGCAGGAAGTGGTGAGGGGTGGTGGAAAGGGGGAGCCGTGCTATAAAAATGGGACGTGTGTGTCGGGGTTTATATGCAAGTGTGTAAACACGACGGCTGGTTCATGCGTCCAAGCAGCTGCTAGCCTTTCCCAACAGACTTTGCTTTAAACAGCCTCAATTTGCCTGCTGAATCTCGTAATTGGGCCACCAGAGGAATTCTCTGTGAGACGGGTGAAAGCGCAGGGAAGACGGGCAGAGTGAGTGAGAGAAAGAAAGAAAGAAAGAAAGAAAGAAAGAAAGAAAGAAAGAAAGAAAGAAAGAAAGAAAGAAAGAAAGAAAG
>JAVKLF010000073.1:5667452-5677692 GCA_034783495.1 Millerichthys robustus | reverse complement strand
AGAAAGAAAGAAAGAAAGAAAGAAAGAAAGAAAGAAAGAAAGAAAGAAAGAAAGAAAGAAAGAAAGAAAGAAAGAGGGAGGGGCAGCTGAAGAGACAGCGATTAAACGACAAGAGGGAGGGGTAGAGGGAGGCAAAGGAGAAAGGAAGGAGGAGGAAGGGAAGAAGAAAAGATCCCAAAAGAGGGATGATAACAGAGAAATGTCTACTCTTCTTTACAACTTGTCTTTCCTTTACATATCATCTGCTGCTGCTATCTCTAAACTCTACTTTCTTTTCTAGGTCATTTAAAAGTAAGTGATGTGTTATATTCTTTCATGACCAATTAAATTAATAGGTTATTATGTGAGGAAGGAGGGGGACAGTTATTTTATTTGATTAAGAGAGTGCAGGTTCATTATATTTTATAAGCTATTTTCATTAGCAGAGTTGAGATTTTGTTACTGCAGGGGCTGAATTGAGCAGTTATTGTGCCGGGGAGTACTGAGCCTTGATACAGAAGGTGTGCCTAGCAGTCACACCGCAACATTAGTTAAAACTAAAGCCAATTAGTCCTGCTTAGTGAAGAGCGTTATGCTTTCCACCCAGTGATGATTACAGAGCTTATAGCCCCATGCGAAACAATACACCTGTCAGCAGAGATGAAGCCCAGCAACTGAAGCAGAAGCGAGCGGGGCTTTTGATAGCAACGAGAATGACTCCCGGATGACCCTTACTCCCGTTTCCCCCTTCTTCCCTCTCTTCTGTTTTCCCTCTTCCACAAAATTAGCCATGTGTGGCCCCTGAAAACTGTAGTCTTGAGTTTTATGAGCATTATCACTGAGTGGAAGAATTAATTATGACACAGAGAGTATGGAATTCTTCTTGGTCTTGCCCATTAGAGAGCTTTTCCCAAAATCTTGGGACAGAACGCTTGAATGAACGAATGCTTTTGCTACCAGCCTCGGCTGGAGACCCTTTGTCCCAGAATTCATTGCTGCAATCATTAAGCCCAAATTTGTTAACCTTTTGCTGAGAGGTCAACATCCCTTGCCTCAACCCCAACTTTCACAAACCCTCCCACTGTCACAACCACCCTAAAATTCTTTTTTTTCCCCCTGTTGGACGAACCTTTACTATTAATGAACAGTTGAAGAAAAGAAAAAACAGGCCCTGATGGGGATTGTGTGCCCTCTTGTATTGTCCATGTGAATGTGTGTCCCTGTTGATTTGGCCCCTGTGGAATCCCCCCTCAGAGTCTAGGAAATGAGACTCACAGCTCAATGTATTGATTGGATTATTAGGTGAAAAACCCTATAAGCAATGTTGTGCTCTTTCAAGCACTCATAGCATTATAAGCCCCTTGACATGAGTTTAACATAGTAATCAGACCACTCTTGTTAACCAGGGGTGAAAAAACTCAATCCTCAACAGTTTGAAATGACAAATGCAACAAACTGTCTGCGCTTTACTTTTAGACACGTTAATACTTTAGCTCGGCATAACTGTGTAAATGTTTTCTGACAGGCCACTAGTAACAAAGTGCCTAAAAACTGTTGTTGTTGTTTTGGTCCTTAGAGTTAAGTGACTTAACAAGCAAAGAAACAATAACAAAATAGTCAGTTCCTGAAAATATCAGAAGGAGAAACGAGCAGCTAGAGACAAAAAAGACAAAACAAAAAAAAACTGAAAGACTTTCAGAAATCCTGAAAAAAGTCCAGCACCACAGAAGAACCTTCAGGAAAAACAACAGCTCTCAATAGTTTTGAACACGTTGCTCTTTCATTTGTGCTTTGCTGAATATTGACTGATAGCTCTTCCCTTCCTTGTGCTTTTCTTTGCTCACTTTTGTGTCATCTGTAATAGTCCTCTTGAGTATTTGTGCATAGCAAACACGTGACTAGGCCCTCTTAGGTGACAGGCGCCTGTTGGCCTCACCTCTCCCTCTTCACTTTTGACAACAATATCGGCCGGGTGCCCTCAGCGGTGATTTTCCACCTGCTGAGCTTGATGACTGTTATTGCTGCAGCTTTTAAAAAAGGAATGCAAAAAGTGAGAAAAGTGTACAGATAGTTTTTTTGTATATATATAATTTTATTTTTATTTTTTGTATTCTCTATTGTCTATGCAGGTTCGTTGACACAGCAGGTTGCACCAGTTTAAGTTGTTTCGGCTGAGTGACACAAATAGGCTTGAGTTCACCAGTGTCGCTTTTAAAGAAAAAAATCTTGACTTCAAGCATTTCACAGAGAAATAATCTAGGACTAATTTTAGGTTTCCTCTCCGTCCAGTTAAAGGGATTATCCTGGAAATGGTTCGCACTCGGATCTCGGTATCACTTCAAGTTGATCGTGTGTGTTTGGTCTTTAAGTCCCTTCCTCCTGTTAAAGTGGCATTACAGTGGGTGTAGGATTAACTTACTAAAGCCCTCAGTGCTCGCTCCGTCTCTCTCATGCAACGGTTTGTGTGGTGCTAGCTTTGGTTACTGTTCTGACCCAGATTACCATAGTTTCTTTTGCAGTAGCAGACACTAGAAGAGGGTCTAACAGCAGGTCCCGTGGGGATCAGTGGGTCAGTATGAAAATAAACCGGACAGTCAGCTTAATGAAGCTCAGCTGTTGTATGAGGAAATAAAAATAATTTAATAATAATAATTTAATAGAGTTTTTTTGTAAATGATTCCAACCTGTTCAGAAGTGCTAAGACAAACATCAAGACGCAACATCATCATTGCACGTGCCTCTGAATTGCTTTTAGCTCATGTTAAACTTTCCTTTTGAACAGTTTGTTCCAAGCCTTTTATGACATCATTTTAATCATTCTAACCTTCTCTCCTCAGTGCTGCAGGGGAATCATGTGTCTCACCGAGGCCCACGGAGCTCGGGAGTGGGACGCCCCGACTTTCTGAAGACGACACCCAACAAACACGAGACAAAAGGCCCAATTACATTTGATTTTGCCAATGCCTGATACATTGAAGCCTTCTTTAACTGCTTTTAAAGAAAGTTGAGCGCAGAAAAAGAAAAGACCCACCTCTTGACAGACTCCTGCTTCTTCTCTGGTTGGCACAGGACTTCACTCATCCCTTGTTGCTGTCCTCAAGCCCCACACAGATTCCTCCGTCAACGTGATTGTGATTGACTTACTGGGTGACTTTGCCACAGCGAATGTGGCACCTGGTGATCTATTGTTAACTTTTCAGCAAACAAAAAGAGACTTCCTGTGCGAAGGACTCCACTCTTTGGGACGATGGAATTGGACCAAAGAGAAGCCAATGTCTGTATCTGAGAGGACGCTAGCGAAGCAAAAAGGGGTGCCCTTTAAAAATATTGTGGATTGAGACCTGGAAGGCAAAAGAAACAGAAATAAAAATTATAAAACTATATCAAGCCCTAGTTTGGGAAGTGAGTGGAGAAAGAAATTATACTGTATACTGTTGTAAAATTACGCTGGACTCTCACACAAACTGAGAATTTAAGTATTGTAAATGCTATTGTATTGTTCTGCATATTATGTTGTTTCTAATAGATTTTTTTTAAAAAAAGGATGTGAATTTTTTTCTGTTTCTTTTTCTTTGTGGTTTCTTTTCAAACTTTGAGTGTGTGTATGCATGTGGGAATGTGTATGTGTGTGCGAGCGTGCCATCTACATCAAATCTGACCCCTCCCCCTCCTCTCAATCAGTTACAATTCTTTTTTGTGAACACAAGTAAATAAACAACAATTGGATCTTTTTTAATATTTTGTGGCCTTTATTCAGATTGTCAAGACATGATGGCAATCTACATTGGGTGTGTGTGTGTCTGTGCGTGCGTGCGTCAGCCTCCTCATGCATATGCAGGCTGCAGAAATGTGTATTACTGCTTGTTTGGGACACCTTGTACCTCCAAATTGCGTAATTCTGTGATAGTTTTCCTCTCATTTTGTCATACAAACCTCTACCAGTTTAAATATTTTACCAGAGCAGAAAAAACTTTAGCAGTTTGGGGATAGGGAGGGGGTCGTGAAGCTCATTGCACAAACCCCAAACACAATGAATACACTTTCTAAAGACAGCAGTATTTGATGGACATCATTGTCCAGTTTTCTACTTTTTTCCATTTTGTACTCATGACAGCCACATAATATAGTTGTGGACATAACTAACAAGAGATTTATGTCCACAGACAATTTTCAAACTAAGAAAGAGATTTATAGAAGCTACAAGTACAACATGCAAACATTTGTTGTTTTATCCACGTGTTTCTGTGAAGGAGGACCTCGGAAAGTCTGTCCCAGTGTCTGATTGATGTGTTTAATGTCACATGGCTGAACACTATGGCCTATGGATTCTCTTGCTTTCATCATGTGAATCGTCCTGATCACAGGAGGGACAGCAGACATGGTGGGGAAGCTCCATTTATTGACATTCATTGTCATTTAAGCAGCTGATGTAATGCTGATCATAAGACAGAAAGGAATATAAACATCACCGTGTGCGTGTAGAGCTGTGTAAGGGGCAGAGTTAATGTACCTGGAAGTGTGAGTGTGTGTTATCCAGGCTTTCATTATCCATTGTTTTTGACATGTATAATGCACATATTTTAAATTCATTTGAAGACAAGTCATGATTATTTTACTTTGAAGGGTATATATATATATAAACATATATATGTACACCTGTGTTGTAAATAAATACTTTTGTTCAAATAAGAAAACTCTTAACGAGTCTGAAGTTACATTCCTATGTAAAATTTGGCTCACTGTAACACACAATCCGGGCAAAACCCTGAAAATCCATGCGATTCAGTGAAGCTGAATCAGGAACAAACCTGTTTCCATTGAAGGAACCCGCTAAGATATAAAGTTCAGTGGAAAATGTGCAGCTAATGCCTGCGTTATGCTGTCATTTCCTCACCCTGTAAGAAAGGGGTGCCATACCCTTCATTTGGCATTAAAATTCATTTAGGTAAAATTGCCATAAACGCGTAAATGGGAAGATTAGTTCTCCCTCACGCCTTGTTGCCCGCAGTCAAAGGGCTCCACGTGAAGCGCAGCGCGCTCCTGCAGCCGAGGTTGTCTCCGGGATTACACTGCGCTTCGGGAGAGAAAGGCTGAGCTCAGCTCACTGACGAGACGAGTAAAGAAGAGCCCAGTGAGTTTAGTCTGATTAAAACATTTCGGAGAACGGTCTTCTTTTTTTCCTCTCCAGTCCCGCGAAAGAGAGAAAGTCTGTTTTATCCATAACAATATGAACGCGATAAATCAGTACTCCTCCTCTC
Source organism: Millerichthys robustus (assembly GCA_034783495.1). Taxonomy (NCBI): domain Eukaryota; kingdom Metazoa; phylum Chordata; class Actinopteri; order Cyprinodontiformes; family Rivulidae; genus Millerichthys; species Millerichthys robustus. The sequence continues at coordinate 5,672,455 of JAVKLF010000073.1, read as the reverse complement.
TGTTTCTCCTAAACTATTGGTTTTTTTTACTGCTTTAGTCGAAGTGAATGTAATTTACACTAAAGAAGCAGAGATAAATAGTAATAGAAAAAAAACACGCTTTAAAAAGCCAAGGCGACGTTTTAATTGCTTCGCCTCTCCGCCATGGCTGACAAATCCAAGACTATGAAATGTGAATTCCTGAGCCCGTGGCCGCTGGGAGCGGTGGAAACAAGAGGAAGAAAGCCCATGCATGACTGCCCTCTTTAGGGAGGCCTGGTAACTGACTGTCCGGGCGCAGCGACGCTTTGGAGACGCGGCAGATCAGCACGTCTCCCTTTACGCACGGACGCAGGGCGCACAAATGACTTTATTTTATTTATTTATTTTTAACTTTTTTGTTCAGATTTTTGAGGAAAAAAACAAAGATGGGTCATGACTATAACAACACATCTGTAAGAATCAGAAAAATTGCCAAACAAAAATTAAAATAAAAAGACATCAACATCTAAATCAATAATTTAAGTATATTCGCGCAATTTGTGCCAAGTAAGAGTTTTGGCACTGGTGACATGATTTATTTGAATTAATTTGCTTTTAGAAGTTGCAAAAGTTCTGAAACAAAACACAGGAATTTAAAATACTAAAGCAGTAACTTGCACGTAATTGTCAAAAAGGTTTTAAATATTTGACGCATTATTAAAATGTAAATCTAATCGATTGGTTAAACATTTCTTAACATAACATTTTTATTATCATGACTTGATCTTAATACTTATTTTTCTATTCCTAAAACGTAAAAACTTTCATATATTGTTTTTGTTATTCTCACTGTTTGGAGAGATTTTTTTTTTTTTTAATCTCAGCTATGTTTTTTTATTTTTATTTCATACTTCATTTTATAAAACATTTTTCTGGTGCCCTACCTTTTTTTATTTTAAAACCTTTGGTAATGACAGTAAACAGTCATTTGAAACACAGACTGACCGCGGAGTGAACTGACAGGGTAATGAATGGAGCAGAAATTTGTTTCAGAGCAGTGGACGTGTCCACGCAGGCCTGTCCTCCTCCCATAGCGGTGAGATGTTTGTGCGTTTTAATGGAAGAAAACTGGGAGTTTGGACAAGGAACCGCGCGCCTCTTGTTCTGTCCTTGTTTAAAACAAGGCATGACGAATCTGGGCAGCGGTAAGGTGTGAGGGCTTAGCCACTAATCCTAAAAACACAAGCTAGAACACCACGGCCTGACACCAAAAACCTGGATCTCTATAAGTCAAACAAATTTTGTATCTTCATTTCAGGCAGCAAATTTACTTTTTTATGATATTTTATTATTTTTTGATTGATTTGTTTGACCACATTTTGAGTCTTTAGTTAATTTTTAATTAATAAAATCCAATCATATTGGGCCCAAATCCTTATTGATACGTGCCAACAAAAAGTTACAGGTTTAGTTTTAATTTTAAAATTAACGTAATTGATCATTAAAAGCCTTGATCCGTTGGGTTAAAGGAGAATGATTCTAGGAGAAAAGGAAAAACACTTAAAAAAAACATCAACACAAATCCAATACATTTTCTATAGTTTTCAAATCGAAAATGATTCCACAGGAAATATTAATAAAGTTACAATGACATTTCAATATCTTTGGCCACTATATGAAATCAATATTGACAAGAATATAAATTAGATCGTAGCTTGTCATTTATCTCCCAGGACAAACTTTCCAACCCCCTCAAAACAAACCTTCCAAAGTCGCGTGGCAGCTGGTTTTGAAACAATAGAAGAAGAAAAGAGGTAGAAACGGCAGGGGAAAAATCTGTCGGTATAGGGAGAGAAAAAGAACCAGGGAGCCAAAGAAGAGAGAAAGACTGTTGAGCGAGGGCCATTTTGGATGTCATCTGTCTCCTTGGTGACGGGGCCCCGGCCCTCAAAAGCCCCTTGGGCGCACCGATTGTTTGAGAGGAGCCCGCTATTTTCTGCAGCATCATTTATCACTGTCACCACATAATGATTCCCCTCGCAGCTCCTTATTGATGTTTGTAATTGCATTATCTCATAAGGGGGGGATGATCAATGGAGCCGAGAGGAGCATCGAGGGGTCAGGAGATGCCGGATTGCTGTTTGTCCATTTAATGCAACCAGGCGCTCATTATCTGCAGTTTCTCTGCGTTCAGGCTAAAAAGCCCGCGCGCTGGTCTCCTCTGAGGGGATAGTTTTTGTTGTGAAGAGAGGAGAAAAAGGAGAACAATTAGTTGCATTTGTTTAACCTCTGAACAACGTAGATAAAACGTAGAATTTCAAAAGAGAAAACGTGAGTGAAAAGTGATATTCTGCGGTGAAGCGCACAGCCTCGGGCTCTTTGGCTGAAGCTGGAAGTTGTGCTGATTACATAAATCTGTAAGTCTTGTTGTGAGCGTTCAGGCTGACCTTCAGTGATTAAAAAAAGAAACTAATGATAGAATAACATCATCCAGAATACGTGATTGAAATCATTTCTCTGTTTGGTTTGGGATTGTAAATTTCTAAGATTTGGCCATCAACTAGTTTTTATTTTTTGGAGAAATTAGTGTTGTGTAAACGTTTTATCCCAGAGAACGTAAAACGTTTGTCTTAGAAATATATACATGTTGACAACAGGAAGAAAATAGTAGGCTACTTGATGTTTAAAGACAATATATTTTTCATAAAAAAAAAATCATTTTAGCAAGCAATTTTCAGTCTGAATGGGAACCATCTTTACAGCAAATGGGCACAAGAAAAATATAAAACAAGAAACAAAATAGTTAGCATTTTGAAAGTTGGTCAATAAAACGATCAGGATTATCTCTAATGAAACCTAGGAGATATTAAAAAATAACAATAATCTAAGTGTCTGTCCTGCAGTAGTTTCTTTATATGTCCGCAACTTTTCTTGAATCTGCTGCGCGTCATGACGCACAAGGTTAACAAACCTGAGCGTGAAAGTGTGGGGGCCAGAAGCACAAAGACATGCGTACCAGTGTGTGCCCATGCGCGTGCACTGACAGACAACCGTGCTCAGACTGATATAAGTTCAGGTTAACACTTCAGCCGCTGTTTGTGGAGAAATATGCAGCAGTCAGTCAAAGCACGAGCTTATGGGATGTCTTGAGGGGCGCGGTGTGCTCCTCTGCTCCACAACAATAACCAGAAACTTCCGGCTCTTGGGGGATAACGCGTTCTTGGCCGACGTGGCCTTCCCTGCCAACCTCCCTGCTCCGTTCCTGCTGCTCCTGCTGACAGCGCACCTCCTTCCCCAAGCGGAGAGACGCAAACCGCCGCTGGTTTATACCCAAAGATGTTTCTGTCAGCACCTTCCTGATTTTTTTCCCACCCCCACCACATCTCTTTCCCTCTGCACTCTGAAAGGTCACCTTGGCAGAACCTAGGAAGGACGGGAGAACCAAAGGATGGGGGGCGGGAGGGGTTGAGTCAGCTGCGCTCAGCTCACCTGCTGAGGTCAGAACCAGGAAAGTCAGGGACAGATTTCTGTCCGTTCCTTGCTCTTGAAACCTTATAAAACAAAAATACTCCATTTCTCGTCCTCCTTTGTCGCTTAAAAGACTTGGCTGTTCAGAGTCCCAGAAGTTATTATTATTATTATTATTATTATTATTATTATTATTATTATTATTATTATTATTATTATTATTATTATTATTATTATGTTGCGGGGCCACCCTCATTAATTGGTGCGTAATCATAGGGTTGGGGTTTTCAGTTTTCAGGCATTGTGTCGGTTGGGCTCGGTTCCTCTCAGTCCAGGCTCGGCTCTGAGAGGCTGCAGGGATCCCAGACTCTTCTGTTTGGCCTCTGAATGTAAACAGAAAAGCAGCGAGTCCAGACAGGACAGAGGGACTGAATTCCAACCACAGAAACCGAAAAAGTTTTGCCTCTGGGCCATTTTCTTTCCTTGGTTTATTTTCACACTGAGACCACTTTTGGTGTTTTTTTTATTATTTTATTTTTTTGTCCAAACTGTGTATTAATCTTAAATTCTTTGATTGTTCTGTGTGGACTTTGGGCTATGTTCTTTATTATAAAAGGGGACGACCAGTTTATTATTGCTGTTAATTTAGAAAGTGCCATTCAGCAGTTAAGTACTGTCTAATGAGATTAGGGTATAATTATAAAACTGCTCAAGAATGTGGTCCTTTTTTAAAAAAAAAGTGTAAATGTTTCAGACAAAAACAAAAAAGTGAACTAGTTTGCAAAAACCTCTGCGCTGTCTCTCTCTCACTGTGGTAATTGATGGGGGCGATGTCGTGAATCTGCTCCCCATCTCACATATTCATCAGCCTCCCATCACTGATGGGGAAAAAAAAATGTCAGCTCCTCTGCGCTCTCACCCTGTCAACTGCTTTCCGCCCTCCAAACCGTGAAAACGCGCGTCTTCATCTCTGCTGCTGTTGTTTCGTCTATTTGCCCCACCACCCACCTTCCCATCTTCTTCTTCTTCCTCCTCCTTCATGCAGACTCAGACGTGTGAGCGTGGTGGTAAGGGGTTGTTGTTGGTGGTGGGGGGGCAGCTCTCAGAGTGAAAGCAGCTCTGACCTCGTCATTTAAGTGTAACCCCAGTTCGGATTGGATTCGTGGAGGTTGACAAATTATTAAGTTAAACATGGAGTGAGGAGGTTATATGTGCCCCAAATGATTAAACTTTCTTTATACTTTTTTGTTTGTTTATCTAAATAGCTAAAAATCTGATTTATTAAAGACTTTTTGTAAGTTTAAAATCATCCTCTGTGGTCAGATTTTTGTAGATTTGTCTCAATGTTTGCAGGTTTTTATCTAGAAGAATAGACTTTAAATACATGCATGTTAACAAATTCCAACCTCTATAACAATGTTTGTCCATGTTTTTTTCTAGAAACACAGTTGGAAGCTAAACAAGTAACAAAAAAAGTTATCCAACATGAATACAATTAGGGGGCACTCATATTGTATTGGCTTCAACTTTTCTGTTATGTTTCTATGTCTAGGTTTACTGTTTCTATATGAAAA
>JAVKLF010000073.1:5588839-5599237 GCA_034783495.1 Millerichthys robustus | reverse complement strand
AATTCTTAAATGTAAGCTTTATGATTAAGCTTCAACAATTAAGATTTAATGTTTATATTTAGACTTAAGATTTAACATTTTATTTTACACCTAGCACCCTAGAGTGCTGTATTTATTTCAACCGATCAGCTGATTCTTGGCTAAGCTTAAAATTTACCTTACTGTCATCCATGAATCACATCAGAGAACCTTGGATGAAAGCAATTTTTGAAAGCTTTGCGCCTTCTAATCATTCTAACCCCATCACTTCACCTCAAGTGGCAGCTTTCACTCACTACAGCTTCTTTTCAATCATCCCCTTATTCCTCATTCATATGCTAAATCGCTGCAGCAGAGCCCCTTTGGCCAAGCGCACTGTGAGATAGATGTTAACATATGTAATCCCCCATTAGCGCACAGGAGACAACATATTCTCCGCGGACACCCACCCGCCCCGTGGGATTAGCCCTCAGAGAACGGAGGGGATGATGGGTAATGGCTCAGAAAACTGTTCCTGCTTTGAAAAGGCATTCTCCTTCACGCCTTCTCTCCATCTACCCTTGGAATATAAACTGTGATTGCGGAGGGTAAGTGTGTTTGGGCTGCGGTTTTAATTGATAGCTAAGAGTGTTGGCTTTTATATGATGAGCATTCATTTCATCCCAAAGGCCTAAAGGAGCTGCTTTCATTTCGTCTATGAAAACATAACACATTCTCTTTTAAATAAAGCAGTTCATGTAACAGATTTGTTTGACAGGGATAAAAAGTGGCTTTTTCACAGTCGAGCTGTGTTTTAACACAGCTGGATTACAAGATGTCTAATGATTGCAATACAAAGCATTCTGACACAAAATGCTTAAAGTAAATAGTCTGGAGATAACAAGATTCCATCAACTGCTTCACAAAAAATAATGCTGACAGATTTATTGGAAATGATGCCTTTCAACAAACTACAGAAGCTGCAGTCACACACCACATCTAAATATGCCTCATCATGAAATTACTTGTTCAGAGATTATCAAAAAAGTATTGATTGGAAAATGTTGAAAAGTTTAACATTTGTCTTGTGGTGGATTTGCTGAAATATTGGTAGACTCAAGAATTATTGATGGTCAGAGTGGCAGCTCTTTAAAGTGACTGACGGGAGCCATTTTTGGGGTGCCATTTTTTTTCTGAATGTCAGTCTTCACTACAGACTTACAAAAACATTTGAAAGGAAACAACAGCAAACGTTTCAGCAGTATGCCTTCTTTAGAACTGCTGAAATCTTAGCTGTTGCTTCTTTTTTGCTGTGCCATATAAATAAATATTTTATGTAATGTATGGTTTTGTATTAGTAATTTGTTTTTAACACATTTTGGTAATATGCAACCAAAAATCTGAGGGTCCACTCGGGAGTCGAAAAAGCTGGCTCTTTATAGTAAGGAGATCCAAAAGAACCGTCTCTCTAAAAAGAGCTGGAATTCCCATCACAGAAATAACTAGATTCAATCTAACATTCTGCTCTAAGATTATTTATTGGCGATCATTGCAGCACTCAACACTGAAAACTATATGAAGAAGTTGGTTGGTCCATAAAAGCAGTTGGAAGGAAAATACTTTGGTTTACATTTATATATAAAGTGTTTTCAGGTTAAAGCCAGCTTATATGTCTGATTTGCTTTTAATAAATAAAAGTACTTATCTAACTAAAAATCTGGATTGATCACATTCCAACTGTCGTACAAAAAATCAGATGTGGACCGTGTATGAGAAAAAAAAAATCATATGTGGGTCACTTTCTTCTTGCAGTGTGAATGTAGCCATTGTCACAAGGCATGAAAGCAGTATTTACAGCATAAAATGTATAAAGTAAATAGTGATTTGTGTTGTGTAAAAACTATGAGCTGTAGGAGGGACAAGCACAGTTTTGAATGACAGCATTGGTTTGAGACTAAAGAGTGATGTTTGTATTAAAACTCTTCAGTAAAAACTGAACACTTTCAAAGAGCTTCAGAAAAAACCTGGAAACGCATGAGGTTTGGCAGCCGAGTAATCCAAATGTTTTCCCTAATCGGATGAAAATTGCTTCAACAAAAATATAAAAGTCTGAGGGTGTTACTCAACTTAAGCTTCCAATTTCCTTTTTTCCTTCCTTTTATCCCCATTTTACTCTCTCTTAAAATGTGAAATTAGCTGAAACATGAGGACAATTACAGGAAAGCCTACCATAAAGATAATTGTACTGGGAAAATAAACTGATCACAGACCCTTGAACAAATCTGGTTTACTTTACAAATTTTCCTCTGAACTCCTGCCAATGTTTCCTCCCAAGGCAGTTTCATGTTTACACCTTGAAAATTGCTCTTATGATCAAGAAGGAAGAGACTCCGGCTTGTTCTGTTTTCTTTGTTCTGCCCGAGGATGCTCGGCTGAGCATCACACCTCGAAAGTAACATTAGAAAAATCTAATTGGGTAAAAATATGCAGGTCATTCTTTTGAAGTTTTGCTTCTCTCTCTCTCTTTCTCTCTCTCTTTCTTTCTCACTATGATTTTTTTCACATTCCTTTCCATTTACAATGAATTTGAGGGGGAAAAAATACCCAGTAAGCTATCTTCTTTGGTGTCTGTTTGAAACTGGAACCTTTTTTTTTTAGCACCAAAGATCATTGAGGCATTTTATAGCTTTTCTCATTACTGAATTTTCCAAACAGTGTGCGAGACGCAGTAGTGCGTGGTTGAATTATTCAGGGGTGCAGGGGATAAGGGCTTAGCGCTGATGTGTTATACTGCACAGCTGTAAAAGGGTCCTGTGGGAGACATCAGAGGACTGCCATGTCAGAATGTAAACTGGCTTCTGTAACATACATAAGAATGGAAAAGTAACAAGAAAAAACTTCAGATACTGTAAAATATATTTTATTAGGGCAGAAGAAGAAAAAAACAACTCAAATTTAAATAGGGATTTCTGATATAGGTACAGGTTTATATGAATAGTCAATTTTAATTGTTTAATAAATATCTTCATCAATATCTTCTACAGTTCCAGTCAGAAAGTTAAGGCTTGCAATGACGTGCAATGAGTGTACTTACTAAATGTTTTGCACAACATATACAGTTTCAACTTAATGTTCTTGTTGAACTAATCACAAAACCTTAAGAAAAAGGGATAAAAATTTGAGCTAGAATAAAAAGCTAAACAACATTTCTGTATCTTACCAGTAAAGTGCTGCAGTCAGGATACTGTGCCATCAGCTACATTTCAGCTGAAATCATACTCTGCAAACAGTTTATCTTTGAAATAACATTACTGCACATCCAACTGTAACATTTTTTGCTAATGTTAAATAAAATACAATTTAAATTTATTAGAAATGTTTAGTGTAACTTATGTTGCAGTGCTATTGTGTTACAGTAAATAGTAATCTTTAGCTGTGGATCTAAAAAACAATCAAGAAAACAAGCGAGGATTTGACAGTAAGAATTTGGCACAAAGACTATTCAGTGTACTTATTTGTTTTTGATCTCAATTCAGTTTTGTTATTTATTCAGACCAGAAGTTTAATCTAGCTGCAGAAGAAAACACCCATACGTAATTGTCAGATTAGTTTAAAATGATATTACACTGCTAGGAAAACAAAATCCTCCTGAACAATATATTGTGTTAGGAATGCAAGCTATTAATCATATTCGTGTGCTTATGGCAAACCTGTCAACCATAAATTATGTCTGTGTACAAAAAACTAAAATAAACAAACATATAAGTTTATATTAATGGAGGCTGTTCACTCATGCCCCAGTGATCCTTAAGTTATACAACATCACCTTATAGACAGTTTTTATGAGGCTATAGGCATGATTCATCATTCTAATTTTGCTGTGTCTTGACCAAACCTTTATGAGGTGAGAACACTGTTCTTGGTGTGTCTCTACAATCGTGATAATGGCCTGCAGAGTCAAGGTTAGGTGTGTAAACTGGAGTGACAGCATATGGCCTCAGCCCCTGCACAGAACCGAAAGTGGGAGCCATATGTGAATACGTTTTGTCCTCAGCCTATCCCACCTCTGAGCCTAATGGTTACAACAATTATACATTCCTTCTCTGATCTTGTATCACAGAAGACTTGGTTTCCCTCCAGAATGATTCCATCAGCTGCAGCAGGTCTGCCGTCCCTGAAAAGATAAATTATGCTATTACTGCTCTGAAGTGGAGCACTGTGCGTCGAGAAAACAGTACAGCTATACTGGGCTTTAAAGGAAACCCTACTAATTACCTCCTTTTTTTGTTTAGGATAATACTGTTAAGTCATTCATCATCGTAAAAGGGGCCACTGCTACTTTTTTTTCACTTTCTCTAAAAAATATAAAATAAAACAAACCTTCTTTTTTCAAAATTAAACCTCAATAAACAAAAGGCCTAAAATTTCCTTTCTGTCGAGTTTTAAAATGATCTTATGTAGAAAAATGATGGAGTTGCATTGGCCAAACCTTGAAAATAACTTTATGTACAATCTTATAGCAAAATGTCACTCTCAGTGTTTATGTTAAGAGTGACTCTCAGCTACAACCCACATTTAGCATATTTAGCTCAATATCTGTAAAACCGACAGTTATGCTGCTGTGGTCATCTGTTGTAGACAGGTCGTGATAACTTTCCGGATGATTTATTAAAATCTGATCAATTAAATTCACTCTTAGACAACATTGCTGCTTGGTGGCGCTTTAGTGGAGGTCAAAGGTAAACTATTCTAAACACAATTTTTAAAGTCATTTTAATTTCAACCTATTACTGGTTTATTTGACATTTTATCGTTATTTCAGTCACATCTTGTTCTGTTTGATCACTTATTTACTTAAAAACTATTACCAGGATCTATTTTTTACATTGTATATTTGAGCAGCAGCATTGACATAATGTATAAATGCAAAGTTTTCAAATCACTTCAGAGGAACTTGTATCCTCATCCCTTCAGACTTGACAAAATCTAATTCTTCACACCTCTGCTCATTTCATTTTGATGCTAGCATGCGATGGCGGCACACAGCGTGGCAGCTCTCACATTTCCAATGAGTTTGGCACAATGTGGCTCCGGACTATTAATATCCCACAATGCCAAGGCCACTGTGGTGGCATCTGTCTTCTTGAGCCTCTACCTATTCCTCCTTCTCTCTTCTCTTCTCCTCCCCTCCCTTCTTCTCTCCTTTTCTTCCTCCCCCAACTCGCTCAGACCAACTTTGCGGTTCTAAGACTCACAGCTTGGTGAGAGACGGTTTGAACTTCTGCCAGCAGCCACACACCGCTCTGGTTTATTTCCATCTCTGAAGAGTAAATGAGAGGAAATTGCAAAATATCTGTGAACTTTTGCAAAAAAAAACAGACTTTTCCAAGTTTTTAAACAGAAGGGACAAGGCCAAAGTGTCCCATTTTGGCAAGTATTTGTGTCAGCTAAATATAATCCTGTCTGTCCTGAATAATCAACAACATTTGATTTCTAATTTCCAAAGCACTCCTTTCATGTTGTTTTACCATTTTCTCTTAGATTTTTACAGATACTAACATGGCTTTCATTTCAAATTTTCCCTTCCAAAAAGGCCATTGCAATAGTGATGAAATCTGACCCAGCACTCCACTCTAACCTTTTCTTAGAATTTTATTCACATTGATGGTTAAAAAAAAAACATTTTGGACAAGTGTTTGGCTGCTCATAGTGCTTGTGTTTCATTAGTTTTACTTGTGCTTTAATTGATCTTTATTTCCCCTGATTATGAACATAATTAAACACCAGAAAGCTGTTCGAGCTTCCAGCCATCTGCCAGGTTGGATGATGGGCAGTATCAGCATCGGTATATGAGTACAAGGCCACCACAGTACACTCTGCCAAGAGCCCAGGCCTCAAAATGCCCAATCAAAAAAAAGGCTGTTTTAATGTCAGCTGGATTCAGCAGAACTATAAAATGTTTTTTTTTTTTCCCTGTTAAAATAACTTTGCACATTATGGACACCAAATGAACGATTTGACATATATGCAACGTGCATTATTATCAAAACTAAAAAAGAAAATGTGTGTTCTTTTGTCTGTTGTGTTGGCAAAATATCTATCACTTTCTTATCAACCTCTTTCTATTTTATTTTGTCTGTTCCCTTTTTCACATCAGCAGTGCGTTGTTGGTTTTTGTATAAAAGTCCAGTTCTCTCCACTAGTTATTTATGCTGCCATGTCAGCATTTTTTTCTTTAATTCCTCATTTGCTGTCCGTATCATAGGTTTGAACCTTTGAAAACTTTGACCGAGTCATTTCAAGATGAGCTCAACTCATCAACATTAGAAACACAAAGTTTTATAGATATTAAGCTTTGGTGTAGTAGTAACTGAAGGTCATTTGCAACACTGATTTGGAGCACTAAAAGGTCACAAAATCTTGTAAAATTACCAGAGATTGTGCATTATTTTCAAGTTTTGAACAAAATATCCCTAACCATCATTTCTCAGTATAAGATGATTTTATTCTAAACCTCTCACATCAAAGGTGACACACAATGTGCTTCACTTCAAGAAATGCTTGCCCTTCATTTGAATCAAGTGATTATATACTTGAAGGCAATTATGTATTCTTTTAATTAAAACTTTTATTATTTAACAGCAACATTCAATTTATGAAACAATGCTTTTCATTTTCATTATGTTAACATTTTTAATATTTGTTGTTTTTAAACAGGTTATTTAAGTTATTTAATTTCCCAGTTTTTTATATTACCCATCCCCATTTTTAGCCAAGCTTTCATTTGTAGAGCATCTGGTTTTATTTAAAATTGTTCCAATTTGTGCTTCCATAAGCATATTTATCTAAAGTCCCTAAGGGACACTTCATCATTAGGCACAATCTGTACCATCAACTTTTAACCATTTCAACCTCAGTAACATAGGATCTGAGAATGAGACAACACTGCACCACCACTTGAATTTTTGGTTGACATTCAGTTCTCCTAAAAATATAAACAACTTATACTGAATGCTAAAATTCTATGCAACAATGATGGATTTTAAATGGCACCAACCATACAAATGGCTTGCTCGGGAATCAAAGATACCAATAGTCATTAAGTCAAAAGGCCACTTTCTTATGATGAAAAAAGATGCCATTAAAAACATCTACTTTACATTTAGATTTTCTTCAGATTATGTCCTCACATTAGATTTATACTCATTCCAATTTTTATAGTTCAGGCTCTACTCAGCTCAAATCGAGTTATGAACTTAATCAATCCGTGCGCTCCTCAACCATTGACTATTTTATGATTGGCTGAGGTCGCCAGGTTTTATTGACTCGATAACCCCAGATGAAAATGGCTGCGTGTTTGACTACGAGTGGAAGATACAAGCCGGGCGGGAAACAGACGAGTCTATCACCTCTTGGTAGTCACTGCTAGTTAAACACATCATAAATGAGAGTTGACGTGAACTAATTTCTTCTGATCCTTCTACAGTTGTTGGCTGACGGTGAAGAGCACTTCATAAAGACAGTTGTATAGAGTAGCTGATGTAAAACTTAGCCCAGGTGAGAAGTTGGGGCCTACATGATGGATGAAGTGGGAATCGTGTCCTTTTCCTTCTCTCTTATTTTCAGTCTCTGTAGTCTATTCCATCTCTTTCTGCCAAGATGAGGAGACACATAAATGTGCTCTTGACCTCCAGGAGGAAACAAAGTTCCTGTTGCCACAGCTGCGTGATGAGCAGGTCCTCATCCAAAGGGAGCAAGCAGAGCGCTGAAGCTTGGTTTGGGAGGTTTCTGCAGCAGCCAACAGATCCAACAAGCAGTGGAATACAGATGTGAGGAGGAGGACAGCAATGATTTTAAGCACATGCAATATATATTTTTTTTTTAAGTAGAAGGAAAAAGAGACACAAATTTATCCAAAATGAAGTTTATATGAAGTTCAAACACGCAGCCTTCTCTATGAGACTGCAAGCATCCAAATTTCCAAATAAGAATCAAGATTAATCATTAAGCTTTACATTTAAAAAAACTTAACTCCTTTAAATTAAAGTCCTATATTTTCTTGGAGGAATGTATCTCATCTATCGCCTTACACAACAGAGTTTTAAACTAACATCATACGTAATGCACAGTTTATTGCAAGACTGTGCACAATGTGTAGCACTCCAAGTATGTGTTGTGAGTGACTCTCAGCCACTACCATCCAAAGTTTTAACTCAGTATCAGTGAGTTAGCAATGTTTGTGTTGGCTGAAGTTGAATAGTGTGGCAAACATTTTGAACTGGTCTGATTACAGAAGGTCATCAGTTGTCTTTCTGAGCATTCCTTGTCTACCAGTTCAAGAAATATTTTGCTAACAGATAAATATGGTTGACTTCAATAATAAATTCATTTTTAACAACAATCTTGCACAATGAGTAGTGCTCAAAGTATACATCAAAGAGACTCCTAGCATCAAATTTTAGCTCGGTAACTGTGAAACAGACTGACTTATAACCATTTTTGTGTTCTCTAAGGCCATTTGGTTGTGGCAGCCATCTTGAATCGGAAGGTTAGTTCATGAGATATTTTGACACTCACACACAGACACCAGGCAACATTTCAGCCTGCAGCCAAAAGGAGGGCAATAATAATCTTGATTTTCTGTCAGACAAATGAAAAAGGACTTTTTTCAACTTTAGATTTAAACCTGATTAAAAGAGATGTATACTACATTAAATGATAAGACCTGTGTGACAAAACTTTTTAAAAAATGTAAAAAAAAAAAGAATTTTGCGCCATATGGACACTGAACCCGTCATGCAGTCCACTGCTCCGGTGTGTTAACCACTGTGGCCCGTGCAGTTTTAACACATATGGCTTTCCTTAGATCATTACTTCCATTAAGTCATTAAGCCTTTGCCTGAGCGCAGGCTGTTTGTTAGGCACATTAAAGAGTTAACACTTTCTGTCTCCACGACCCAACGGGCTGCTATGTCTGCCGTGGCATCTGACACATCGTTCCATCCCTGTAATTAGGAAAATTGCTCCTAACAGGTCCAGCATTTAGTAATGGTCTCATTTCTTCCATACTGCTCAAACAAGAGCAAACTGCATGAAGATGTCCCCATTAACTCTTTGAACCAAAGCCCTCTTTTGTCTGTTCAGGTTTGATCCTTTATCCCCTCCACATCATACAAACAACACACTTCTAATAGTCCTAATGAACAAACATACGCTCCCACCTCGCCTCCTTAAGATCTTTACTACATATTTGAAGACCTTTGATCGAGCCGCTATCATTTTAGAAAGGAGTTAATGCTACATGGGAGGAGGAGAGAGGGCAATTTGGGAAGAATGAAGGATGGTATGACGATTCAACAGAGAATAGCACGACAAGCTTTCATCTTGCCCCCCTCCACCCAATACCCAGTCCTCCATCTCTTCACTGCCACACACACCCCTCTTTTTGACCAAATTAAATTGAAACCAGATGGAGCAGGGCCTGGACTGTGCGTTGTGTCAGATTGTCATGGCGCATTAACCATGATTTCACATTGAAATGGTCTGTCTGAACAGAGAAAAAAAAAAACAAGAGGCAGACAAAAGGTATGGTAGTGGGGTAGAGACTGAAAGAGGAGCAGTTTTTAAAAGTAGATAAAAAGAAGAGAGTTTCTGAAAAAAATGAGCAACAGAGAGAAGAAGGACTGAGAAATATGGCAGCGCTAAAAGATTCATCCCACTGGTCGCACAGCTGGCACATCCTGATGATATGAACACCATATGACATGGAGACAGGCTTGCATCGGGGAGGCCCAGGATGGTGCCATACCTTCACAGACAGGATTTAACACTCTGCATAAATCTGAATCCAAATTCAATAAACATTCAACAGCTAAACCTAATTCTGAATATTGCCTGGAAATTAAATCTGCAAAGGACAAACTTTTTTTTCTATACTAATTATTACTTACCACTGGTACAGAACATCACTTTGCTTCATGTTAACCTCATATTATAAGAGTTTTAAAATCCTACTCAACATAAAACACAGAAATCCTGTTGCCAAGTAATGTTTGAGGAAGCATCATCAGACAGTATATGAGCTGTATTGATTGAAAAGTATTTAGGATTACTTGTGACGGACAACTTCTCCTAACCATCAACATTTTATCTCCTAACCATGTTGGAGATTACAAAAGCTGCTTAAATGAGTTTGGGATCAGATCAGGTCATTTTTGAACCACTCAAACTGGATTTCTTCTCTGAGAAACGTGAATTGGG
This sequence comes from Millerichthys robustus, assembly GCA_034783495.1. Classification (NCBI taxonomy): domain Eukaryota; kingdom Metazoa; phylum Chordata; class Actinopteri; order Cyprinodontiformes; family Rivulidae; genus Millerichthys; species Millerichthys robustus. Next base: position 5,589,019 of record JAVKLF010000073.1, on the reverse strand, counting down.
TAGAAATAAATCCATAACAGCTAAAGTTTGCATTAGAGGTATATTTTGCTTTTGGAACCTATTGTGCCTAGCTTGGATAAGACGGTAGCAACTGATATAATAGTCTATATGAAAATCAAAAGGAATTTTGGGAAAAATACAGGAGTTCTAAAATACTGTTTATAAAGGTTTACTGTGGCT
>JAVKLF010000073.1:5572505-5583061 GCA_034783495.1 Millerichthys robustus | reverse complement strand
TTAGTGATTAAATTAGACACCAATTTATTAATTATTGTAGTTTTAATTACGTTTATCATATTTACAGACAGTCATTACTGTTGAGTTGTATAAATTGAAAAGCGTGATAAAAAAATAAGGCTAAAACAAAACTTTTCAGTTTACCAAGTTTAGATAAATCCTCATTATTTATCCATCATTCCATTAAACTGAAACCTTTAACATTGTGGTTACAAAAGCAACAAAACATTTTGAGAAAACCAGAAACAGCAAAATAGAGTGAACGTAGTATTTTTCTTTAAATTAAGTTTTATCATTAAATTGTACAATGTTAATTTAAAAGACTTGCTTTTGGGTTGGTTTTCTTTTGTTTAATTAATAAACTGTTCACACTTTTTTAAACAAGTTGTTTGTGATGCATTGTGTAGCTTTTTAGAAACAGTGCTGTAGCAGCTTGTGTTGTGGCCACTGTCAGTTTATGCTCTGGAAGCACAGACCTATAGAGCTGCTTCCATAGCTTTGTGTGTGTGTGTGCGTGTGTGTGTGTGTGTGTGTGTGTGTGTGTGTGTGTGTGTGTGTCACACTTTATCTCAACTTTGATCATGTACTGAGATGAATGCTAAGCATAAACTATAAATGATGTCAATTGTTAAAAAAGGGTTTGTGGAGAAATTTTTTAGTGTTCTTCCTCCATATTTTGATGTCAAAAATGAGAAAATAGATGTAGATAAAGATAAAGTAGATAAAGTTCTGTATATATTGTAGATGGAGGAAAAAAATCAACTACCGGTATCTACTCCGGAGTAGCGTTAAAAGGTCCATTTAATTATTGCACAATAAAAGTGGGCTATATTTACAGGGTTTTTTTTCCCTCCAGGGAACTAAAATCTTAAATCTCTCTCTCTCTCTTTATAAAACATGAACTATTCTAATAAATTATTTGTGAAAAAAAAAAGTAATCATGAGTCCAGATTATGCCTCAAATTTGGAATATAATCTGATTGAAGCGTCAGAAGATATCCTTGAGAAACCAGGCCTGGACACAGTGATGCAGTTTGACAAATGCTTTCCCCACATAATGACAGACAATCCATCATAGTGAAGAAGAATCGTTAAAATGCTCTGAACACAAACACAGGTGCTTTCATTTACACTGCTGATTAGACCTCCTCTCACAGCTTCAAATATAGACCAGACTTGACATCTGACTGACTACTTCTTAAAGTTTTTTTTTTTTTGTTCAGACAGATAATTTGAAGCATAAGGCTAAGCTTTTACTATAATAAAAGACTAACTTGATTTGACTTTATGTTGCTGTTGGCCTTTCTAAAGGTAATTAGTAAATTATGGGATCATTATTTGTGCATGTCACATTTAAACAGCAACAGTCTATCATGGACTAATATTTATTTTACAAACAGGAGCGTTTTTACACTTTTTTTTCTGAAAGATCTTTATAGCTAATTTAAAATGTGTCAAGTCTTGAATCTTAAAAACACAAACTCAATGACTTTCCAAACAAAGCTTTTTTTAAAAGTCTTAATCTTTCTTTTATTTGCATGCAAACCTTTCTCTGTTGCTTCACTGTCCAATGCCAGATGTGACCGAAAGAGAAAACTCACCAAACCACAGGAAAATCAAGGTCTCAAATCAAAGCCAGTAATGTGAAAATGGAGACGAGAACATTGTATAGCCATGACACAAGCAACTCCCATGTGGACGTGGGAGAGAAGGGTGACACTTACAGGGGGCTCCGGGTCTTGTCGTTAGCCGGCGGTAGGCTGCTCTTTCTGGGTTATCAGCCTTCTCCCGTGACCCCCAAGTGAAGCAGCAGGGCTGTTGTGTTGTTTCATTATCACAGAGGTTCACGTAGCATGGAGAGGCGCCATCATTATCCATCAGGCTTAATGAGACTATCTCACTGCCGTAAAGGTCAGGCAATTACTGCTGGTGCAGTTTTCAGCCTGCAGTCGCGAAGGGGTTGAAGAAAGATGTGGTGTGGGTGGTGGTGGTGGGGGGTGAGACAGAGACACTCAAGACATGCACACATCCAAATAAACAAAACCACTGAAAGGTTGCTTGAATGTTCAGTATTCATGTATTCTCACTAGACGATGGATCTACTTTCATTTCCAGACTTACAACAAAGGCAAACTGAACAGAATTTTTTAAAAATGACAAAAAAAAATATCTCATAAAATTCACGAGTCAATCTCATTACATTTTTGTTTCAACATTATTATCATGGTGTGTACTGTATAATTACATATTCTACAAAAATATTTTTAAAACCTGCAAAAAATTAAATGAAAATATACTCCACAATCAGCAGTTTGGTTTGTGCTGCAGGTTTTGGGGCTGATTTGTAGAAGAGAAATTGTGACTCTGTAAAACAGTAAGTGACCTCTCAGTCATTTGGATCATGTACAGAATATGACAGGGCTATAACTGGAACAGCCGTTGGACCTTTGACTTGTGGCATTTGACATCAACTCCAGACTGACCATGTATTTCTTACATATTTTGAACCATATATGTAGCCATAAATTCAAATAGCACCATCTTTTCTTCTTACAGATCAATGTTCCAGAATCACACTAAGTTATTTTTTCTGATCAACCCATCAGATTTACAATAAATCCAGATGATCACTGAAACATCTGCCACCAATGACTCCTTTTCACATTTGCAAAAGTTCTTTGTGACATCTCAGGGGTTATAAACCAACAGAGACACAGATATAACATGCACAGTTTGCCAGACATGTTTAAGTTTGGAAATCAATACAAATATATATCGAAGCTGTTTGGCTAAACTGTCATCTGATCATTGTGAATTTATTGTAAATCTGATGGTTTGATCAGAAAAAAATAACTCAGTCTGATCATAAGTACTAAATTAAAAATTTGGTCCAAACAGAGTAAACACTTTTTTTTTCTAAGTACTATCTAACTACTGAAAACTAAACAAATCTAACAATTTTATCTTTACGTGAGAGATTTAACTTTTTCTCCCAACATTTTGAACAATTATTTTTTTTAGGTTCTAACTAAACAACCAATTAGACGTATTTCCTCACAGGGTCAGACATACTGACAGATGCATACTTAATTTCCCATTAGCAATGAGGAACAATGTTAACTTCATGACTCTTCACCATTCTTCACTAATTCTCTTCATTTCAGCATAAAATAATGTTACTCTAAATGATGTCTCCAGCAATGAAAAGATACCTGCATGAGAAATGTTTCAGAAAAATAGCACCTCTCTTTGCTATCTCGCCTGCAAGGCTGCAGGCAGTCCTGGGACAGGTTTATGTCCCTCTTGCAGGATTTGAACCACTGGTTACAGTGTTTTAACTGCTGGATTAATGGGGTGGCAGGAGGGGCCATAAATTGATAATATAACCACTGAACATACTTGCCAGGACAATTAAGATAATACAACTGGAAATAGAGCTGCCATGAATCGCTGTGGCAAAGAGCAATGGCTGCATAACAGCAATGCACGCCCTTGAGGCCTTTGGCTGAAAACGTCAGTGTTTCTCCAGAGATGAGCAGCAGTAAACTCCTAACAACATACAGGACTGTCGGAGAGTAAAAGAGGACATTCTGAGAATACAGAAAATATTTGGGGCGATTTATTAGACATGAAAAACTTCCACTTTCAAAGTACAATTAGTAATGATAATGTCAAACATATTTTTGTACTTAATGCAGCCATTGTCTTGTCTCATAACACAACTTGTCGGGTTAGAAAACCTCTCCAGGAATTCTTGGTTTATCACATGTGGCTTGACATTTCGACTGCAGCAAACAGAATATTCAAAAGGTCAGTGGGCTTGTCCGTTATTAACTGACAAAAAGGTGAGTGCAGTTTGTTTAGTTCTCTCATTTTAATATGTCCTTTGATTGAAACTGATGTCTAAGTTATTGTTTGACAATAAACTGAAAATCATCAAGTCCACGGGACTGCCTGCTGTTTTCTCCACATAAAACAAATTTGTATTACCTGCAGAATCATTATCAAGGTTGGACTTTGTTGTAGTCTACTTTTTATCTGAGTTTAAATAAAGAAACATGTGGACTATGGCTAATTATATGGCTAGTAAAAAAACATAAATAACTAAACTGTGACAGAACTGACTAGTTTCAGGTAGCAGATATGTAGTATTGTTTTGCTTCAGACTTTAGATGTTACAATAAAACTAAAAGCAACTCCACACTGTCTGACTTCGAACTTCAAAATGAATGTGCATATTCTCAGTTGTGTAATTTGTATACATTAAAAAAATCATTTCAATAGAGCCCCAAAAGTCGCTCCAGGGGCCTATTCCTTTCATCTTGCCCTGATCATCACTTTCAGTTATCGAATTTTACCCACTCTAAAAAAGAATAAATACAGACATGCCTTTATCACTCAGTGATTCTGCTTCATGTAGATTAGGGGTTTGACTTCTCTAGAGTCCTTCCAGGATTGTTGCTCATACAAAATATGTTTTTTTATGTCGCCTTCTGCCACCATTAACCACTGGATAACGAGCACAAGGCGACAAACAAGTAACAAAAACAAAGGCGTTGAAAAATGATGCTGAGAGGTTGTAACAAAGATTAAAAGATTTGCTCTGCTGCCTAATGAAGATGCATGCCCATATTTCTCTGACACAATACTAATTACAGGCAGAGCAACCATTAATAGTTCATGAAATATTAAGTTTCATTAGCTAACAAAATCTAACCGCAAAAATGAATGCATGGTTAGCGAAGAAATCTCAGCCAGGTAAAGAAGATAAAGCGTGAGGTCTTGCTGACTTTCTGTGAACAAAAATGATTTAAAATTTTTTCCTTTGTTGTATTACAGTTTAACGCTGTCAAATCTGAAGCACAAATGTTCATTTTATGGTTATAAAAAATATAAATAAGTGTAAGAGATGTCAAAATGTTGCATAAAATTGTGCAGGTTTCTAAGTGTTGAACAAATGAAAAGTCTGGCATGAAATATGATGAGTGATCTGCATTTATTCAAGGAATGCTAAGCCTTTATGGCACTATGCGTTTTTCACAATCAAAAAAACAACAAAGGACAAAAGAAAATATATGAAAAAATATGTTAAATCTTTGTTTGTTTTTCATTCTATTCAACAAACTAAATTTAATAAGGGACAGCACTGGCACAGTAGTTATTCCTGTCAACGCACAGCAACAAGTGTTCACCCGTTCTCTACGTGCACATGTGGGTTTTCTTTTTGTACTCTTGTTTCCTCCCACAGGCTAAAAACATGCATGTTAGGTTAAATGGTCATTTTCAATTGTCCATAGATATGAGTTAGAGTGTGAATGGATGTTTTCTATGTCACAATGTCCCTGGAGTGGACTTGCGACCGGTCAAGGGTGACCCCCGCTTCAATGACTGTTGGAGATGGGCACCATTCCCCACAACCCAGGAAGGGAAAAAAAGCAGATAAAAAGAATAGATGGATGTATAGATTTAATTGGTGAAATGCTTTAGAAACCATGTTATGTATCTGTTAGCTTTTAGCCAAAGTACGCATCTTCAAAGTGAAGATACACTCCTCTCGTTTTCCACTCAAATAACATCCCCATTACATCGTCTCATTTACCTAAAGATAATACAGATATATTATCCCATTATTCTATTCCTCCGGTTCTCAATGCAAGAAAAACTTCAGGGAGAGCAAGAGAATAAATCATTAATGGTTGGCCAGTAATGAACCAGAAACCTGATGTTATTGGTAAATTATAATAAATGACCGTGTAAGCCCAGTTCGGCTCAGGTGCCGTCAGCTTAAAGGCCTCCACAAAATGAATACGGCAAAGACCCTGAAGTGGGATGGACTCTGTAGCGCCCGATTGATTTTCCTATTTTCTTCCTGCCAGCCTTCCTCTGAGCAATGAGTTTTAATTCTGGCGATGCATGATTAAGTCTGCATGAGCGTAACGCTGGCCTGCTTGGCTGGGAAAGTGGATGTGATTGGAAGGCGAGGGAAAAGAATGAGGATTGTGATAGAATATGTGTACAGGTTTCCTTTAGACAGTTTTTCCGTTTGTATTTAAGTGTGTGTGTAGGAGTTGGTGTGTGTGGAGCTGTGGTTCTACAGAGGTCCTGAATGGCACCTGTCAAGCTCTTGATTAAAGAGGCCTTCCGCCCTTCAATTCCCCAGCTTGTCACTCAGAAAGGACACATTAATCTTCATCGCTCGCTTGTCAGGTCAGGGCCAGTCCAAGCCATCCACCAGTGCAGTGTGCAACCATATATTTGTCCATTTAAAGCGAGCCTAAGCGTGTTTGGACATTGGTCTCATGTGTATTTGCTCATGTGTGAGGTTGGACGTGCATGTTGGAGTGCATGTGTGACCTTGCTGGGTAGAAGGGGTTAGCTGAGCAACATTGGGATGGACAAAAACACAAAAATGACACTGCAATGGCAAAATAGCATCAAAAAATACACAAAAAGGCTTTTAATTAATATATTTCTCTATAAAATCATCCATTTGCATAATTTATTAGGATTCACAAGAGCATGTGCACTCTGTCACACCCACGTCATTCCCTTGTGAGAGGTGAGAATGCAGGCTGGGGTGATAGAGTTGGGTGTGTGCGTGTTGGGTGGAGGGGATTGTTGTGTGTTTGTATGTGCAAGGAAACAGATGGAAAGCAGCACTGCACCTCCTGCCAGTCGACACTCACCAGCAGCAGTGGCAACCCTACCAGCACCCCACCCCAAAAACCCTCTACGCCATCCCTCCAACCAATCCGACAAGCCCAGCTGTACTTTCGCCAGCCAATTAAAATACACACCAAAGGGGGGGGGGGGGCAGTTCAATTAGTGCATAATGAAGCGACATTCATCATCCAATTAGGCATCTGTCATCGAAACACAAAAAAGGAAAAATGACTTACAGGAATCAGAGAATTTTAAAAAAGAGTGGAACAAAAATAACGAGAATCAGTGCAACAAATTTTCAGAAACCCAATAAAAAAAATACTAAATGTTAGCTGGAAAAAAAAATAGGGAGGATTTAAATAGTAAGTCAGTGAAAAAAACATGTAAAAATAGGAATACATGCAGCATTTATAAAGATAACAGAAGCGTATTGATGTCAAGAACTAGACATGTGGTATAGTATAGTATAGTATAACTTAAAGAAGCTTCTTGCACTGAAACTACATTTTTAACCATCTGCACCTCTCGTGCTCCATGTACAGTGAAGGATCACAACTACACTTGAATGGTTAGACTTGGCAGGGAAAAAAATTGCTGCTGCAGAAAAAGGGGATGTTAACGAGACAACAAGCACGTTGAAATTTGATGAAGTATCCAGATGAAAGTTTTGCACGCTCCACCATGAATAACAGGATAACAATCATTCAGGTGTTACTCATTATTCTTTTATTTTTTTATGTCATATTTTTTGATTATTGTATTTACTGTCAATAAAACGGTAAGTTCAGTTTGCCTTGATTGGAAAGTTCATTTGTTGTTGTTTGCAGGAAATAATGGACTAAAAGGAAGAATTTGTACAAACGGGATCAACAAAAAAAAGTTCTTTTTACAGCAAAAACGTTCAATAAATTCCCCTTTTAAAACATTTCACATCACATCAAACGCATTCATCACATTGTCTTTCCTGTCTTTTTTATCTCCTTGTGTTTCTCGTGCCAGCTGTCTCCAAACCCCTGTGGTCCTCCCTCCTTTACCCTCCCACCATCTTCTCGTTCCTCCTCCCCTCCATCTTTCTATCCCCAGTCCCCAAGCAAGCCGGAAAATGATCCCTAGTAAATAATATATCAAGATAAATGATAATTGCTCACATTTTTTGTGTATTCCGCATCGGTTAATGAGGGCCATAAATTAGCAATGAATACGACTGACAGCATTTGTCAGGACACAGTCGATGTGCTGTGGAATCCCGATGAATAAAACTACCACTTCTGCATTTGTTTGGTTTTTTATCTAGTTTTGAAACAGATCTTCTTACTCAGATTAAAAGACTATTTTTTTCTATTAGAACAATAGTAAAGTTCCTTAATTCTTGCATTTTGTAAGAAAATACTGAATATACATCCTGCTAAGAACACAAAAAAGCTGAACGCCTTGAAAATGTGTATTTTTTTATGTTATTTGGATCTTAATATGAATATTAAAAGTTGCCACAACAATTATATAATGTGTGTTTAGAGAAATAACAATCCTGTAAATAATATAAACTAACATCTTTGTTTTATCGTAGAATGTAAGGTTTTTTGTGTAATGTTTCATGGTGTTCATTTCTAGTTAACTTATTGTGTGTGAGCCTGCTTTTGTGGTAAAATGAAAAAAAGGGAGAATAGGTGCAAAAGAAAGAATACAACTTTAACAACTTTATTTCAAAATAGGATGCTCTTACTAGTCAATAATTTGATTCAAAAATAATAAAATAAATTGACATACAGTAAAATGCCAATCTATGTAAGTAAACCAGATGATTGCATCAAACCTTATCTTCAGTGTAAATCCCTCATCCTGAGCAGTTGAAAGGAATGACATCCTTTTAATAGGAAGAAACCTCCAGCAGAACCAGAAGAATAAACATCCAGCTGCCTGAAAAGAAACACAACCAAACACAAATTATTACACCAGGTGTAGTTGCTATAGACATATTTATTTATGTTCATCTATATCTACTGTATTTTTCTATTCATAAAATCGAAACCTCACAAGAACATAAAGCCATTTTACCTACATTTGTATTATTTAGAATTTGAATATTTGCTACCAAACAAACCACCAAAACTATTTATTTTAGTTGCGAAGGCTCAAACCACAAAAACAAACAATGACTGGGTTTCCAGCTTGAGATGTGTAGCTGAAACCATCCCAAACCAAACTGTTTCAGGAAATGATTCCTCCATGATTTGATATCTAATTAATCAGGAGGAACCAACGATTTAGCTGCAAAAAATACAGCTTATTTTTTTATTATATTGTCAATAAATGAAACGATGTTACGCTATGCCATATTATGTAATCTTTTAGAGAACAATGTGCAGCTGTTAAAGTGCCTCCCGTCTCTGTACAGTAATTTTTAGGTTGGCTGTAGATGAGCACCCACACCTAGGTCTTGTCCCTACGACCCTGTCACACATCAAAAGGGGGGTGGGGGGGTCTTGGCCACAGATTGCACATGCAAGTATCCCCTGAGATTGCTTGATTGAAACCTGGCAACAAGACCAAGCAGCTGCTTCAAACAAAAGACATCTGCATACTTCAGATTTGTTTTTCATAAATTAACACACAACCTGCCAAAAAGGTGCAGGGCGAGCGGAGTCTATCAACGTGCGTATAATTAGATAAAGTTTACAAGCTTTGAAAGTATGAAATTAGCATGAGGTAAAGAGCTGATCACAGGGGAACGGTACGGGGAAGCAGCTTACACGTATCTGCTTTCTTTTGTAACGATGGAGGTGAAAGAGTGTGGAGGAAACCCGTGAAATAAACATCTCTGGGTTTAAAGGCAAAACAGTCCCTTTACAGATGTTCAGGGCAAAGTTTTAGCATGTCTTTGACATCCTGACAGTGAGACACTTTCAGTTCCAGTCAATTACAAACCATCAGGCTTTTTTTTAAAGTTGTCTGTGACCTTCTGACACCTGCTGTGAGTCTGTGTAGACGTGCACGAGAGTATTTCTGTTCAGCTCCGATAACACATCATGCATTGTCTTCGTGGGTTCAGATAGCAAGCTGTTTCACTTGTAAAAAAAACCCTTTCAATTATTCAGTGAAGTCAAGCCTTCCCCTTTATCTCCCACTTGTCCCCATGGTGTGTTTGGGGACACCGGAGAAAGAAAGTGAGAGAGAGTGAGGCCTGAAGAGTGGGATGAAGAGGAGAAGGGAGGGAGGTAGATGAACGGGAAAGAGCGGATGGCTCCGCAAAAGCATTGCTGCCTAATTACTAGCTCATTTAGATCAGCAACCACAGTTATAAATAAACCAACAGCTGGCACGCTGGAAACAGACAACACCAAACGCGGAAATGCAGCCCAGTATCACAGTCAGCTGAAATAAGCGTTGGAATGATAATGGTGTCTGTGATGTGCAGAAAAACGTCTGATGTGTCTCTTCATGGGTGTTCTGTTTACAGTTTTAAACCCTCCAATCAGCCTGAGGTGAGGGAGGTTAACTTACTTTGAAAGTATAGTTGTTGGATGCACTTTCATTCCAAACTTCTGTGGTTTGAAAGAGTTTGTTTCTTTAATATCGTGTCTAAGAAAAATTTTGAAAGCCTTTTAAACAAAAAAAAAAACGATTTTACTGTTCTTGAAAAGGTTTTACATTTTGCGTCATTGTGAAAGTAAGTCATTTTAAAATACTTGTTCTTGAACAAGAAATATAGAAATGTTTTATAATTGATTATGTAAGCTTATTTCATTTATCCAGATTGTCATTTTAAATAATTCACTTTTATTTGTTTAACAAGCATTAAAAAACTGCAGTGTTAGCTTTCTGGATTTATTATTATTATTATTATTATTATTATTATTATTATTATTATTATTATTATTATTATTATTATTATT
>JAVKLF010000073.1:5488409-5500136 GCA_034783495.1 Millerichthys robustus | reverse complement strand
ACATTATAAACACACACATGTCCTCACAGACAACATGTACATTCATCTGACACTAACTGACAGGCGTGCAGAAAGACACACACACACACCACACACACACACACACACACACACACACACACACACACACACAGTGACTCTATCTGTTTCACATTAAAGCTGAGTTCCTCAGCACCAGAAGGCAGTTGTTTATGTAGAAATAAACTATTGCTCTAATTACCCCATATGTAGTCCTCAGAAAACAATGGCACTCACTGATGAATATTTAACAACTGAACTCATACACACACACACACACACACACACATGCATATTTATGACAACATCAAACACTGCTTGATTTAGAGTTTATCTCCAGTAAACAGTATGGATCAGTCCTTTTTTCCCTGTCAATATTATAAACAAATCTTTTCATTTATCATATTTAGATTAATGTTTTTTTATGTATTTATATTTACATAGAATATGCTCAAAGAAATGACAAATTCAAGTCAAATCAATAGTTCTTATATTGTTCAAGCTAGGTGCACACAAACTAAATGTATGAGTTTATGTATCTGAGCCTGGTAATGAGGCACCATTTTTATTTTAAATCTCATAATTTCTTATGTTATTTTGACAAAAGAAATTGGCAAATTTAAGTCATGCTCTTGTTCCAATTGTAGAAAGGAATGAACATTTTAATAAAATCTGTGTCTAAACTGTCATGGTTTTTGTTTAAGGTCCAATAAAAAAAAGTAAAATTCAACTTTCATTAACAGTTTTCATTCACAATCAACATTTTTAGTGCTTTATGTAACAACACGTTTTTGCCACATAAACAAAATATTTAGTTTGTGAAAGGTCGTGTGCTTCAAAGACCAGTGCAACGTGGTGAATGAGGGCTTCCTAACAAGGGTGAAACCAAAGTCACAAGGAATGATATTTAGTAGGGTTACAGAGAGCAGCTCGGTCCATCATTAGTCAGCATCAAAGAAGCAGATGACAGCTTCCTGCGAAGAGGCAGAGGAGGAACGAAGATGGATTTCAGTCAGACGTGGTGTGGGCAAAGACTCCCACGATTTAGTCCTGTGCATGCACACACATGCATTCTTGCATGCATGGCGCATATATCATGAGGCTAATAATAAAGAGCACATTTTATAAACTTCAAGTGAGGCCTGACCCTGCCGTTTCCCTTTAATCACATTGAGTTGGCAAAGTAAAAGTAATCTGAAAAATGGAAACGGTATTGAACATGACCTTGATGAGGAAAGTTCTGTGACAGGACCGAACAAAAGGTGCAAAACATTGAACCCAAACTCACTCACCGTGATGTGTATCTGTAATCTGACATTCACAAACAAAAATGTGGCATTTATCGGCTATGTTTTAACGTTAGCAATGTCCATTTTCTGTCTCTCACTTTGACCACTAAGACACATGAGCTCCAAGCATCTGCTTCTACAGGTCAAAAAGGCAGAATTATTAGAACACTTCACAACAAAATCGAAGCCTCTTTTCAACGCACACTGTTTAGTGCTAATTGGAGCAAAGAGAAGAGAAAATAAACTCTCTCCAATATGTGACGAGTGACAGAAAGGGGTCAAGATAAGCAGCGCTTTAAACTTTGCAGCAGTGTTTAGATGAATCGTTTTTAGTACGTGGGAAATTACACAACTGTGCATGCTTGGAGCTGGAGCAAAGTTATGTAGACAGGCAGATTGCTTTAACCCCTTGCAAAGCACTTCACCACATTTTCTCACGCAGACAGAAAAAGTCTGTATTACCAGTGAGGGTCAGCTCAGATGGGCTCTCTGAATGATAGCTAAAACTGCAGTCAGCAGTGAGGATGTTATTAACGGTCCCAATAAAATCAGAATTTTCTTGTTCGCTTTAGTTGTGGTTATTTGTTTAGTTATCTTTTACAGGCTTCTATTTAAAAAGCAACTTTGAGTCTAAACAAACTGCAACCAGTTACAACTTTTGATATAGATGATCTGGCTGAATGCCCAGAATGGCATTTTTCTTGGGTGGCACTAAAAAGAGAAGTTATGTCATTTATGCACTAAAAAAGTTTATATGCCTTTATGTGTGTGTATTCTGTTAATTATCATCCAGCCCTATATTCATGTTTGAACCATTACACATCGCATCACCTGCAGCGTACTTTTGTCAAAAATAAGCAGTTTGAATGGAAAATCATATAGAATGCAGAAAAAAAAGTTTAGTAAAAGTTACAAATTTGAAGAGGGGTTTTATGAAAATGTCCTTACATGCAAGTAATTATGACAAACTGTTTAACTTGCAAGAATAAAGTGTTCCTGTACCAAGTCTAAAACAAAGTTAACATTAAATTTAGAGCCATAACTTTTATAGAATATGCTGTACAAAACTTACAGATAAAAATAGTTCACATAAATACACAATAAAACCCCTAAATGTATCACTAAAGACACTCAGGCTTGTACACACACACACACACACACACACACCAACATGTGCTTCCTCACACACCTGCTCAGGCACAAAATCACTCCAGTTACATGTTTTTTTAAACCTCTTTCCTTTAGTGCAGACTAGAAGATGGAAGCGATATAGAAAAGAAAAAGGGGATAAGAAAATGAGAACTAAGCCTGAAGCTAATATGAGTTGGTTTCAAGGAACAAGTACCAGGTCCCTATCTTTTCTTCTGGAAAAGTTAATCCCTGTCTCTTTCCCTGCAGATATGACCCCTCATCTGAAAGAAAAAAAAACAACATGAAAAGAAGCAGGTGTACCATCTGGGGAGTCTATCACTGGAAGAGCGATTGGATTCCACAAAACACAGATGAGCCTCTTTTTTTTTCATGGTCCGGCAGAGATATCTTTTCCAAAGCAGGTCCAGTGATCAGAAACCCACCTCCTGTTGTATGTCTAACGTGTATGCCAGGGTGAAATGTGAGCACAAGCATATCTCTGTGGATGCTCTCTTGTAAGGCTTATAGATTACAAGTCTATTCAAACATGCTTTTTCAGTCTGTGCAGCAGAAAGTAGGCTGCAGTAGTGGATCAAAAGCTACCTCAACTCATAATGGCTGATATAAGTCCTTTTTACATTACTCAGCTTATCTGTGTCCATTTCAAGCAAGCAAATTGTTTGAGTTGAACCTTCCTTATTAATCACATCTGAATTAAAAGTTTAGCAAAGTCATGTTATCTTTATTGTGATTTCTGTAATAAGGGTGGTCTTTGCTACGAATTCTAATTGAAAACTGATTTTTTGGTGAAACAAGAGCTCTAAACAGATGTGTTGAGAATTCTCTGGTCCCAAACCATTTCCTGTTTTTAATGGATTGTCAAAAAGGTATAAAATAAGATCTTAGACCAACAGTCATTGCTCAACTGTACCATCATTTAAATTAAGTGGCTGCATTACTGCTGCTTTTTCCTGTGATTCTGAAGGATTTGCCTTAGTTGTTTGAAAACATGTTTACCTTTGGAATTTCCTCTTGGTGTGAAAATGGCTGAGTACAACACAACCTAACCTAACCTTCTGGATTGGGTGGTTAGGGTCAGGATTCATACTTGTGTTTGTGAATAAAAACCTACAGAAGAATAAGCTCACCTGCAACTCACCAGCCTGCCTGCCTCTCTTTCTAATTTTAGACTCCTTGATCTTTGACCCGCTCTTCTCACTTGGAAAAGAATGAAACTTCAAATAACCATCAAAAACTGTTTATTCATATCATCCCTGAAAATTCAGTCCAAGAATGTGTAATCCTCCTCAACTCCTCTCCAGAGCTGACATCTTGAGACCATCTTCAGTAAGTCTTGTGTAAATAAAACCCTTAGAGTGTTCCTCTTGTCTCACATTATAGAACGGGGGCTTTGATAACTCTGTAGTCAGTGTTGTGGTCTTGTGATCCTGGGTATGTAGGTTTGAGTCCAGGTTGCATTAGGAAGGCCATCCATCCGACATAAAACAGTTGCCAAATCTTTCATGCGAGTTCACTTGATGTGTCAAACTCCTGCAGAAGTGAGTAGGCTGAAGGACAAAATGTTGACTTTTTCGGCTCACATTTTACACAGTTTCACACTTTTGAATCAGCACTGTCCTTTTATCAACTGAGCAAGTTGCTGTTGCATTATGATCCTTATTTTCTTCACGCTGCTACGGTTACTACATATGTTTGTCACAGTGTGTGGGCCTGTTTCAAAATACACATTTTTTTCTGTGCAGGTGTGTGTGTTCTCAGACGATCCTGTTAAACAGCTGTGAGAGGCCCCAGCCTTTGGGTGGTCTCACACCCTCATTCATAAATCGTTAACCCACTCTGCTGGCCTTGATGTGAGTTGGGGTTTTTGGTCAGAAAACTTTACAGCCGAAGCCTGTAAGTGTCGTGTCACACCTGACTGCAAAGGACATAAAAAATGTGGATTATATAATCCATTACTACAGGCTTTTCTGTCCCTCATTTTCAAATTTTGACAAGATTTTTTCACTTTCTTTTGGTTCTGACTGCAGTCACGCCTTAGATTCATTTTTTAAATTTATATATACTTATATATATGACATTTAAAATGCTTATTTAAAAATTTTTAAATGCAACATATTTTGACAAGAAAAAAAATGCAAAATGGAAAAATTTATACATTAAAATTAGATTTAGATTTAGAATGAAGTCTAATTATTTATGAGAACATTTAGGAGCAAAGTACAGTACTACAAAAAAAATGAAAAGAAGCCTCTGGTTAGTTGAATTGTTTGAACTCTTGAGAGTATATGAAGCAGTTAAAACAGAGTAATGAATACATATTATTACATAACATTTATGTCAGATAATATCTTTTGATTAATATCTACACCACTTGTGGTTTTACTATTTTTGAACATCTATGGATGTTTTTAGTGCTTGAATAATATTCCAAGATCATCATTGACCTTTTTTTACATAACCATAATACATTAACATTTAATTTTAGAGCACCTACACACCAAAGATCAGCTGATTTGATGTGTCAGCATGTTTTTCTAACCTTTATCAAGTTTGCATGCCAAGTAAAAAAGAATCAATTCTAAACTTCATAAAAGTTAATCCTTAATAAAAAAACATTACTTATTATTATTTATAATATTGAAAAAAGTAGCACATAAATTTTAACAAAATTTGCTGAAAATTTCATGGCAATAACTAAAAGACTGAAGAAACTATAATATTTTTGTGACATGTTACATTTTACAGTCCTCTGTGTAAAACTAAGAATAATCAATAGTGTTTTAATTCCTTAAAACATACAGTTTTTTGTTTGTTTTATGTATTATAAAAACATTTTATTGGAATGATTATTAGTTCCTGGTACTTTTGTTTTGCAGGTCATAGGATAATACGTGACTCTACAGCGTACAATTAAACCTTTTTCCAGTTAACATTTATTTTACCAGTTAAATTTGGTGGGCCACACACTTTTGCAAACTCATTTCTGGCTTCCCTGCTGATTCACAGGTATTTAAGCTAAAAACAAGCAAGCTGTGATTACGTTTTTGTTTACTTTATCAGTTTTTTCCATCAATAGCAAATCAGCTTATCACAAATCAGTTTGGATAATTGAAAGCAAAGTGGGATTCAAATCATCTTGAAGATTGTTTTAACACTGTAGGCATTGGTGCATTTTGCAGCCTGATTTACCCATGATTAGTAAAGTTTATCCAGAACTATTTTGTTTGTTTATAAAACTGAAAGCATTTGGCAGGCCATGCAGATACTTGAGATGATAAGAAAAACACACACTTGAATAAAACACAAAAGACTTCATGCTAATTAAAACATAATTTCCTGCATATTTTGCTGGCACTTAATCCTACCCATACATCCAGAAATTACAGTTATTATCTTTGGCTATTAATTCTAATTGTTGCCATACTTTTTTTGCTTCTATGTGCATTCTTCTTTGTGTGCATCTGAGCGTGCAATGTTTCTGAATGTAATGTAAAGAGGCGAGGCGTGTTTTGGGAGGAAAGTCTGTAGACTGCAGGTCATTGACAAACCAAAGAAATACGGCCCTTAACATCGCTGTTAATCAACAGCATTGTGATAAAGAGCTCTCTTTCCAACACACACATACAAACACATGTAAAACCGAGAAGTGTTTCTGTAAAAACACACAGAGTATGCAAGTCTGAGAGCTTTAGAAGGAAGACAGTCACACAAAAACGGCATTGAAAGCTGACTCATAGATACAGTTGTTAATCACTGTCAATTTTTTCTAAATAACAAATAGATTTGCCACAGGGCATTTAACATAGAAAGCCAAAAACGTGCACTCATCGCATATTTTGCAAAAAGCTAATTCTACAACCACCAAGCATGTTCACTTAAGTCAGGCGGATCGTACACTGAAAACATGGCCTCTCTGACTCGCTGTTACCAGTATTTCGTAGGAGCTGACATCAGTTGTTTTGACTCCATCACAAGTCAAATGGAACCGTACTCTTGGCTGCGGGCTAAGGTTAACGCTTCGGCTTCAGACCCGATTCAAAACATGGCTCTCCACCAGGGCTTCCCCTACGCTGCAGAGTATTATCAAATTCCCAGCGACGCTTTCCTCGACGCTCAAAATGCAAAGATTGGATTGGAGGTAATACGGTTTGTCATGTAGGGGAGAGATCATTTTGATCTGGTGGGGAAAGATTGGAAAAAAGGGGGGGACCTATAGAGTCTCTTAGATTTTATAACTTAATCATGCGTGAAAGGAACCAAGACAGAAACATTCATGACCAATTCAAAAACACTGAACATGTTTCACCTCCTTCTCACCCCGTCCAACTCCTGAGCTTCACTGGCAGGAGTACTGTTGTTCTAAAGCCAAGCTTTTATGAGCCTTGGTCATTTGTGTCGATGATTGGATCTCTTTATTACGAATTTACAAAGGGGGTGCGGTTATGGCCGCTGGTTACGTTAACGTTAGAGTCCTAAAACTAAACTAACAATCCCACAACTGCTTCATCGCTGTGAAGCAACGGGGTATGAAAAACAGTTTTGTCTAATGCCTATCACTGGACTTCATGAAATTGCAGGGAAAAGAAAAGTATCAGAGGAAGAAAGTGAATCTTACGTTGAGCTTGTTTTTAAAACCCATCTCAGGGAACAGCTGTTGCTCATTCTGCTCGGCTGTGCCGGGGAATGGTACCAAATCGTTCTGTTTTCAGCCCAAATAGCTTACGCACAATTACTCTGCCGGGGATCTGTGTGCGTTGGCACGTCGCTGTACTTCTCCCTTTGTTTTCATAATAATTAGCTTGTGTTTTCACAGGGGGGGTTGTATGGTGTGTGTGTGTGTGTGTGTGTGTGCGGGGCAGGGAGCAGGTTTTTTCAAGGCTACTTTGTCTAGTCTATCTCCCTGCTGTTCTACGAGTCCCTAACCTTGGCCTCACTCTACAACCCTACCATCTTCTGCATGTCTTCCTTACGATGCCAGAGCTTGCCTGATTCGTTCTGGTGTTCAGCTCCTGAGAAGTCAGTTAAACTGATCGAAAAGTGACAAAACTTTGGCGTCACTTACTAGATTCTCAAGCGGATCGAATCAGCCATAGACAAAAAAAAATAAAAAATAACCTGCATAAAAATTTCCAATTCGGTATCCAAAAAGTATGCAAACATGGAGCACACAAGAAGAGCTTTTATACAGAATTTGTGTCCAACACATGAACTCCACTGTTAACCACACGTACAGTGTAAACACATCAATCAATAGAGTCTATGTTTGACCAGTGGTCGATATGCTCCGTGGGAGCCAGTCTCATTGATTTTCCACCTGCTCCGTCGCCTCAATCACCTTGACCTCAGTGAGATCCATTCACACGGCTTGAGTTAATTACACTGAGCTGAAGACGTGGGATTGATAAAGCATGCATACACAAAAAAAGACAGAGTCAGACATGTGGGCGACCAGCTGTTGACAGCTGGTTATTACACATACTTTATAGACGTTACAGAAGAAACTGTGACACTGTGCCTGAGGGTCATTGAGACAATTATATTTAAATATCAGGGAAAATGTAGCTTAGTACAGTACAGTATACGGTGGATTAGGGCAGTTATGAATGAGTGAAGGACTCGATTTAAAAACCCATCTCTGTCATAATCTTTTATACCCGCAAGATCTTTTTTAACCCACTATCCAAATGTCCCACCTTAATGAAACATAATTGTAAAAACTAGTGAGATCCTAAATGTTTTAGGAAAGTAGTTACAGATGATTATAACAGGGATGAAGGCTTGATGCATAGGGAAAATAATAAATAAAAAACAATTGGCAAAGAATCATCATCTCCTCCTGTTGTTCAAACATGATGCCAGCAGGAACTGGTTTTATAGGAGCTGCTTTGTTGTATTTTTGGAGCCTGCTCAGTTGCGGTATTCTACACTCCACCTACTTCCTCTACACACAATCATGTTTTCTAAACAACAAAAACCTAACTACAACTTATCATTTTTTTAAAAACAAAGAATATTGAAACATACAGAAACAAGGCAAACACTGCAGGAATCAAGAGAAGTCAACACCTGGGGAAATTATTTGAGGTGTATTTTTATTTTTAGTTCCATTCATTTATTTGGACTTGCATTTGTGTTGCAACCAGCTTACAGGGGGCGCCTATTTAGGCTTCAGCTTCTGTGTTACATCCTATATGGTTATTAAAATAAGTCAATGGTTTAAGGTCATACTGCACTGGCTTTGCTTTTCATTTTATTTATCTAATCTGTTTCAAATCAATCAGACTCAAATAAAATTGTCATTAAACTTTTATTCGTTGGAACATCATCTTGTAAAACATGGATTAAAAAAAAAACTAAAATCCCCAAAATTTGAGTCTCAATCACTAATAAATTTTTAAATTGCATTTGAAACATAAAACTGATAGAAACTGACTGTAACTGAGAAAGATTTTGGATTACAAAAATGCCCTTCTATTACATTTTTGGCATTAACATTTAACAAAACCCTGTAGGGCAAATTTATGTCAAATAACACCTACTTTTAATTCATTCAAAACTGTTGAAACATCAAAATTTAATTTGTTCAATACTGAATCACTCGTGCAACTCCAATACATATTTTTATATGATTATTTATTTTATTTATTTATTTTTGCACTTGATTTTAAAGAATAAGAATAGGAATAAAAAAAATTAATAGAAAAATAGGTAAAGAATAGATCATTAGGAACAATAATAGGGACTGAATAAAAGCACCAATAAAAACAGAAAAGGAGTAAGAATAGATTTATTTTCCTATTGGTGGGTTTTTAATGATCTATTTCAACACAAGTTCTTTTTTTTTTCTTCTGTTAATCTTAACAGATATAAATATAACATTATTTAATTTTATATACCAAAACACATAATAAAAATAAAAAAATATTAAAAGCTAAATGAAAATTAAATGGGAATTAAACGTGGAACTGCAATTAAAACAAAACAATCATAAAAGTCACACACAAGAGGCAAACACTGTTATGTGTGTGTTGTATGTATCATTTCACCATCATGCCGTGAGCTTAACTTTTAAAAATATTTATTCCATTAGCACTTAGCACTTTTATGTGTATACGTATGAAATTTGAGATTTGAGGTTAATGGTTGAAAATGAAAAAAAATTCCCAAAGCACTAATGAAAGGTACAATTAATAAAAGTATTTTTGATTAAATGACACACTTTGGCATACTTTGCTGTAGTTGAGGCTGTGGGAACAGGGTCACACCTGCAGAAACTGGCAAGGGTGATAAACGATGTTGCTTTAAACTTTGCAGACCGTCATTTTTGGGAGCCACTGTTTATCCACTATTGAAGTATAATGGGTGCCTTTGAAGGTTGGAGCGTCCGGAACAAAGGCTGCCCTCTGTCTGCTGTTTGGAGAGGAGAAACCAGCCCTCCATTAGCTAATGACACGTTCAGCTCCATTTTGCCATAATAGGACAAAGCAGCCCTCTGACATGAAGTCTGGCATTTCCTACTTGGGCTGCGCTAGAAAGTTTCTCACAGGTTTTTCACAGTTCGGTTCTAACAAAATCACCATTTTACATGCAGCTTTGCAGCACTACACTGCAAACTTGACAATAAAGAAGTGAATATGCTTAAAATTGATTTCCAATATGAACAGTAACCCTGGTGAACTTTTGTTGCTGTAGAACACACCCTCGTGGATTTAACCTCCTAAAATCCAAACTCGTGCATGGCATGCATTTTTGTCCACATATGTGGAAGCCAGGTCCTAAGTGGTTAAAGCAGGACTTCAGTCATCACTCAGACGTTTTGTCAGAGCTTGCTGTAGCAGACTGCAGAACTGTCTTTTCATGCTAGTTTGGAGAAGTGGTGAGCAGATCCTCTTACCACCTGTCTTATCAGATGAGGCTGCATATATCTGGTTGTTTTTTAGGCCTGAAGCAATAAAGTGACGCGAGAATGACAGTCTGAGCTGCAGCTGTCTCTGTACGGTCCATTCCAGACCTTCACCTTTGGCACACACAGAAGAGAATATGTCTTCATATGTAAAAGTACTCTACTCAAGTACATAGGTTTGTAGGTATATTATGTTACAGCATTAGAAAAACACCAGATTTCACGGGTGCACATGCAGAGCTGCAACAACAGGAACAAATCAGCCTTATTGATGTCGACCCACGCTTGCAGTGGATTAGATCGTGATTAATCCAAACAGCCTGAAGCAAGTTTACCTTTTAGGTTTCATGCTTTCAAGGGGATTTCTGAAGAAAATTAAACCGACAGTTTTTGTGTCAATAGTCAGCTTCATTTTCATAGTTATTCGTGCTTACAGTTCTGAACAGTCAGAAAATGAAGCCAGAAACTTTGAATTCATTTTACGTTTGTGTCTGACACCTTTGGAGATCAAGCCAAGCAGAAACGTTCATGAGTCTGCAGGTATTTTATTCTTTACACCTTTGATGTTTGACTAAATCATGTTAAATCAGAAATAAAGAAGTAGAAAAATATGATGAAACATAAATTAAAAGACTCCTTTGAAATGAAGCCTCTTCCCTTCAGCTTAACAACCTCTGGGTGAAGTTGTAGCTACAACGAATGGGTTTAAATAACAACATGCAGCAGCAATCTCCTCACAGCACGGTGCATTGAGGCTGTCATTCATCACACCACCGCAGCATAACGCAGGACTTCCACAACAATTACTCCGGTCATTAAACTCCCAGCGTTGTTGTCGTTTTCTTGGGTGATAAGGGCGATTACTGGCCAAGCTGAAGGCTAATCTCCTCTGATCTGCTCTGCGGTAAGAAGAAAAGTAAACCTCAGCTTGGCACTCAAGTCTTAGTGGGAAAAAGGCTCTAACTCTTGTGTTTGGCTGCTCCCTTGTGGCTGCTCAGAGGAACTTTTTGAATCAAACTTTTAGCTCTTGCTGCTTCTTTTGCTGCTAAAGAAACTTTATTCTTTTGGTGCCTGAAGCTTGAAATAAAGAGAGCACTAATAGTCTATGTTAATTATATTAAGCATCATTGTTGGATGTTGGATGAAGCTCCTTATTTCTAATAAATCACATTGCTGTAATTTGTGCAAATCTAAGCATTTTTTTTCCCTCTCACTAATCTTACTGAAATGCAGTTAAAAACAATTTATTTTCTCAGATTCTTAGTTCATAAACTTCTTGAGAAGGCTAAAAAAAAACGAGTTTCTGAAATTGTTCATGAATTTATTGCACTTATGTTTCAATTTCCACACTTTTCTGTCAGTTTT
>JAVKLF010000073.1:5458181-5468436 GCA_034783495.1 Millerichthys robustus | reverse complement strand
AGTTGATAATTAGTGGTATCCTCAAACTTTCTATAAGGTTCTGGACCTTCCTAGTTCGGTTGTGGAGTCTGTGCCATCACTTTCAGAACCAACTACTGGCTCTTACAAAGCAGCTGTGGATCACTTCCTTCAGAATGACAACAGAAATGATTTGACGACTCAGGAGCAACAAGAAAAGTCTCTGCCTGACATTTCAGAGACCCAGACCCGTTCACTGCAGCAGTTGATGGGTTCTGCAAAGTCTCTGACTGCCAGAGAGGACCTGCTGAGCACTTTAAGGTCAGTTCTTTCTTTTATGTTTGTTGTGATGTTGCCTAAGTGTTCTGAGGTTTTTCCAGTTGTTCATAGGATACAAAACCCATCATGTCTGAAGAAACAGGTTTCTTTTTTTAGCAATTTTTTTGGTTTGAATCTTATAAATACTTGTTTTTACAGGAAGGAACATTATTAGCTCCTTCCTAAAATTTAAAATGACAATTTTAAATTGTAGGTTAAAATTAAATAAATGAAGTGCACATTTCAAAGTTTGGACTTAGCTTGAAAATTTAGTTAAAGTCTTTATTTCAAGCCAGGCTTTTGTTTACTGATGATCATCTACCTTTGAAAGGTTTCAGTTTATTATTCCATTTTTGCAAAATGTGTTCAGATTATCAAACACTTCTTTAGATGGTGGACAACACTTTAATGACACAAAGCAACTGGAAAACCATAATACGTCCACCACTGTGCTTGAGTAACCTTTAGTATTGTGTTGTTTACTCTTGTTGTGGACAACATATTGCTTTATCTTTTCAGAGCCCAAAATTTAATAAAACAGTTTGTTTTTTCTGAGATTTTGTACCATCACAAACCTCATTTAGAGATATTAACTGTCACTACTGGCTATGTCTACTCTGCAGGTATTAGCGCTCATTTCAGTTTTTGCTTGGTCATTCACATTATTATTTCTATTTAAATGGAAACGTCATCAGACAACATCGTGAACAGTCCCTGAAGACAAACAAAAACTGAGAAAACTGACAAAAATTACCTGTTTCTTACTAACTGATAAGGGGAGTGCACCTCAGCAGGGGAGCTCAGAGACATGTTTCTGCACCGTCTGTCGAAAACTCTTGGTCTATTGGTGGCCAAATTTACTAAGTGGCGCTTCACCTCGGTTATTAACAGAGCTGAACAACAACTTTCTTCAACTGAAAATAAACATCTACCCTGCCAAAGGTGTTGTGTATAAAATATCCATGTGAAAAAAAAAATGCCTCTCAACGAAATCAGCGCTATTGAATGTCTTATTAGAAACCTGGCTTAAAATGTTCCACCTTAAAGCAGCTGAACACAGCTGTGTCTTGTCTCCTCAAAGGCAGCATCTGCTGGTGCACACAGCTCGAACTGAAGGCTACAGTAAACTCATGCTGGGGGACAACTGCACTAGACTGGCTGTTAAACTGCTCACCAGTATATCATTAGGCCGAGGGGCACAGCTGGCTCAGGACACGGTGCGTAGAGAGATGATGGGCACCCTAATAAGTTTTTCGGGATAACAGATTATGGAAATGATAGTAAAACTAGTGTAAACAAATGATCTTGTTTGCTGTTTTAGAGTTTCTCAGACTCCAGATATGGTGACATTGTGTCAGTGAGGCCGATGAGGGACTACTCAGCCAAAGAAATCGCTTTCTATAATCACATGTTCACCGTTCCATCTGTGGTCGTACCAAGCCTGGAGACAAAGGTGAGCTCAGCAACAACACCAAACAATAACAATGCTTCCTTTTATTTATTTGTTTGTTTTATTGCAGTATTCTTCTGCTGTTGCTTTTCTTTTCTACAGCAAACAAACCTAGTTAGAGGGAAATTTCAAATCCTTGAAGTGTAGTTCTGTGGAAATGCCAAAAAATTTCTAATGCTATGGAACAATTCTTTAAAAGATCTGAAATATCCTTTTAGTACTTTTGTGTTCAGTTGAATTAAACATGTTTTTGTTTACTTCAGCTGTTTACAGTATCAGGTGGTTTTGTCAGGAAGAAGTTTGTATTTAATTCTCGATGTTGGTTTCCTTATCAGTTTGCCTTTTCTAGATTTTAGACTCCTTTGTGTGTCAGAAAGCTGAAAAGATAACAAACCACCGTGAATCTGTCATAATGAATCATGAATGTTAACACATTGGGATCTAATTAGAAGCCGAGTACAGATTACAACTATTGTGGTTTACATGCTTCCTCTCTTTGCTTATTCTACTTCTTCTGTAATGGTGGTTGTTGAGCCTATATTCTATAAAACAGATAAAGAAAATGCTCAGGTGTGCACCTTTGAGCCTCTGTAGAGAAGCACATGTTGCTCCAGAGCAGTGAGTTGCAAAATGGCTTTTTTGCTCCCTTCACGCTTCTATCAGCTTGATCATTTTAACCGCAGCAGTTGTTGTGTTTGTATCCATCCCATAGACAACAGAGAAAGCCAGCATCCAGCGTCTGACAGAGAGCTTCATCACTAAATTGCAGGCAGACTTCCCATCAACTGTGAGCACAATCTACAGGTCAGCAACCCCAGGCATCATTCATTCTGTCCTGTGTCTGTGCTAGTTCAGTGTTTTCTGCACTTGTTAACTCACATTCAAGTCATTTGAACCTGTCTCCATCGTGTGTCCTGCAGAACCAGCGAGAAGTTGCAGACTGCAGACAGGAGCACCTCTGCTGCTGCTGATTGCGGCAGATGTCTGCTCTGTATGTGCAGCCTGGATACTGTTGTAGGTGAGACACTAGCAGCAAACCGCTAACCTTTAGCCCCATACAACAGAGAACACACAGACGAATCATATAATCTTACACAGGTAAAACTCTTGTTCGATAAATGAATGTTTTAATTTCTTCTTGACTTCTTGTTCTTCAGAAAAAGCATCAGCCCTCCAGGCCACACTGATCTCAGAGCAGCTCTCTCACACTAAAATGCAAAACACAGGTAACATCTTTTATCATTGCAGTGATTTCACCTCAGAGTACATGTCTCGCAAATCTCCTGTAGTTTTTCTCATTAGTCATGAGTAGAGGGGTTACAGCTTAGCCTTAAATCTTCTTCTAATGTCCAGTCTTTTCAAAACTATTGTTTTATGTTTCTCTCAATTTTAAAGTGTTATTGATGTGTTCTTGTTTTGTTTTAAAGGTCCAGTAGAACCAAAAGTAACTTTTCCTGCTGAGCAGTGCTGTTCCTCATCAGGAGGGGAGGATTGTGCAACAGGAAGTAGCTGTTGTTCTTCTATTAGGTGAGTAATTTGTGTAAGTTACTTTGTCTCAGAAACAATCATGATTATCTGAGCCATATTTACTCAGTTGTTTTGGATTGGATCATACTGTTGGAGCTTAAATTTCTTTGTGAAGTTTAAGCAGTTTGAATGACATTTAAATACATGGTTTCCAGTTTTCTGTATCTGAATGGTTGTTTTTTTTTTGTTTTGTTTTTTAGAGAATTGGAAGCTGCTGATGTGAGCAGCCTGATGTGTTACAGCTGTCGGCTGACCATCAGAGACATGGTGAGTAAAAAGAACTCCAACAGAATGTGCTGAAGAATTTTTTAAAGAAAAGTCTACATACACATTTTCATTTCTCTACCCCCCCAGTCAGTTCATAGTTTTCCTCAGTATATCCTGTTAGAGGCTCAGAGGAGGAAAAGGAGGTGAGATACTTTGGGTTCGTTTAAAGATTCATTAAATAAAAATTAGGTTTAGCAACAGAAGTGATGAAATAACAGAACTGACTTATATTCTGCAGGTCTTTGATGAGAGAAGAGATCAGAGAGTTCCTGCTGGAGGCTGAAGGCAATTAGGGAAAAAACATTTTTGATGTGATGCTGAACAAACTACCCATCAGAATTATTTGACAGTCATTTTGTTGAGGCTGTTAAACCTACTGCTAGAAATCTTCCTTTATAAAAGTATTACTTTGTGGAAAAATTTGGAATGATTGTGTTCTGAAAACTTATTTGCATTACTGGTATTGTTTAACAAATCACTAAAGTCTCACTTGTTTCACAGAAATGTGCTGACCCATCAAAGTCAATGAATGTTTAACAAGCTTTTTAAAAAAGGTTTTCAGACAATTTATTTCTTTCTTATCTGCATTTAAGGAGAAAATAAATTACAAAAGCAATCGTTTTAGGCTATGTAACACTTTAAGCATGAATACGCATCTGCTTTTAGAGGCACTAATGAGCCATAACATTAAGATTACTGACAGGTGAGGTAAAAAAGTAAAATAGTTATAAAAACCTCCTAAGTGGGTGGGGAAACTTCACATGACAAAATTATAAATCAGGGGGGCGGGGAGAAAGCATTTTGAATGCATGTTTTCAGGTGTTTGAATATCCAAACTGTTATTACAGCTATTGTACTACAAATACAGAGTTTATAAAAAAGGCATTTTATTACATTTGAAAAATAGTTATCCTCACTGGGTCAAATAGCTTTAATTTTAAAGGAAACAAAACTGCAGAAAACACAAAGCAGTTTTATTGCAAAGACTTGAAACTTGAGGGCCTGGAACAATGTCATACAAACAGACACACAGAAGTATTTACAGATTCACAATAGTATAGATGTGTTAATATGAACACTAAGTATTTATCTTAAAGGTTCTTGATTGTGGCAGATGGAAGGGTGGAAGTGTCCAGGTCATCAAAGTAAGGATGTTTCATGGCTTCACGGGCTGAAATCCTCTTTGAAGGATTATAAATCAACATTTTCTACAGAATACAGGAGCAAAAAGAGACGGTAACATCATAAAATCATTTTGTTGTGCTACAAATTAAAAGTTCCCTAAAGATTTTTTGAACAAAATCTTCCTAGCTCACCAAAAATGTAATTACATATTAGTCAGAAGAAGCTTTTGTCCTTACCCCAAGTAGGTCCAGACCATTCTTATCCAGGTTTTTTACCATTGATGACAAGTTGCCAGATTTCCATTTAGGGAAAGAGTTTTTGTAGTCAGGCAGACTCTCTACATCAGGCCACACATCATTGTTTGGGGTTCCCAGAATTCTGATAAGAGTAAGAGAAACACTTTCAGGGACAGTTTTGGTCAAAACTTTACAGACCCTGTCACACTACAAAGTTTTAGACAACTTGTGAAAATTTTGTTCAACACTGAAGATGTAATTTTTAAAAATCTACTGGAAGTCTCTTTTAGACATACATACTGTAATGCTAAATAGTTCAATGAATATAACCTATATAGAGTAATTTATTAACAAAATTTTCCCAATTCAGCATTAAGTTTTCTAAAATGTTAGTATGACAGGGTTTATTATAAAGTTTTAAGATTTTGTGACTCCTGGATCTGTCATAAGAGAACACTTCTGTCATATGTTGTTTTGAAATTAAATAGAAATTATTCAACAATACATATACATTAATACATTTTTTAAATTCACAGTACATCCAAGAAACACTGATGTCATGCATG
The DNA here is from genome assembly GCA_034783495.1 of Millerichthys robustus. NCBI lineage: Eukaryota > Metazoa > Chordata > Actinopteri > Cyprinodontiformes > Rivulidae > Millerichthys > Millerichthys robustus. The sequence continues at coordinate 5,462,989 of JAVKLF010000073.1, read as the reverse complement.
CTTGGATCCAAACGCAGAACAAAGGGTATGAGAATATCTTCCATATATGTTGTGTCTACCTGAAAACCCTAAAGAGCTGGTCAATCTCAGAGTCTCCGTGGAAAAGGGGCTTCTTGGTAGCAAGCTCAGCAAAAATAGTGCCAGTGCTCCAAATATCCACAGGGGTTGAATATCTGGAGGAGCCCAGGAGGACCTCTGGAGCCCGGTACCAAAGAGTTACAACCTGAAAGAACAGCTTTTATTAGAACAATGCTCTGAAAGAGATCATTGAATTCACATTCATTACGTGAGTGAACAGGTTCCCACCTCGTGGGTGTAGACCCTGACAGGAACACCAAAGGCACGAGCCAAGCCAAAATCTGCCAGTTTTATAACCCCCTTGTTGTCGATCAGGAGGTTTTGGGGTTTCAAGTCACGGTGCAAGACTCGACGACAGTGGCAGAAATAAATTCCCTCCAAAATCTGGTAAAGGTAACTCTAAAATAGAAAAAGATAATGAACACAAGGGGAAAAAAACTGCACATTAAGAACACTTTCACAAATCACTGGTAACACTGTTCACTGTGCAAAGATTAACCCTTCTGTGAATACCATCCAGGATTTTTCTGAATACTTTATTAATCCAAGGCGGACATTGACTTTGTAACACTTGCTCCTTGCAAAGGTATAAAATGTAAGCATACAAAGAATATCAAAGTAATAAATATAACTAAAATATATAGTTATAGAGGTGCTGTATTGTTAGATGGCCACAGGCAGAAATGATTTCCTGTGACGCTCTGTGGTGCATTTTGGTTTTAGATTACATTTAAATCACTTGGTAAAATTACCTTGACCAGCATGGGGTCCATGTATTGCCCAGACGGGATGGAATCCAGGTACTTCTTCAGGTCCATAGACATGAACTCAAAAATGAGGTAGAGACGAGACTCCTGCATCAGGACATCCAGAAGCCTGGTATACACACGAACAAAGTAAAATAACACTTTGTGTAAACACCCGTCTGTCATTTGCTGAAAGTATGAGCTCTATGGAAATTTTATTCATTAAACCTAACACGTAAACACCATTTTTATTAACTGCTTTATGAACACAGATTCTAAATATGAATCTTCTGTGTACAGACATGCAGATAAAGGAAATACCAGTAATCCAGCAATTTTGAAGTGGAGTTGTGAGAAATCAAAGTTACCGGTTGTAGATGGCGCTTTGATCAAACCACAGTTCGGAGAAATTATTTCTGAGGAGCTTCTGGTTAGTCTAAATGAAACCAATGTGGATCAACTTCCAAAGAAAATTGTTTTGGAAATTGATCCCTGCTGTTTGTTTGAAAGAAGAAAAAAAAAACTACTTCCAAAATGGATTGCTGCCATCTTAAAATGACTCCCATCTTAAAATCTGATAAAGATTTCTATAAACACTACTATTTAAACCTTTACATTGTCTACTTGCCAATGACATTTCTTCAAAAATAAATAAATGATATTCCTGTCAGAAGTAATTTCACAAATCACAGAAAAGGTCCAGAATCCAGAAACGTTTTCTTTATATTAGTATTATTAGTATTTCATAGTATAGTATTTTAGTACATATTAGTATTTAAAAGTTTCAACACTGCAACAGGGCATTTTTTTCCTTCCTTATTTTGCTCCTAAGGCAGCATACCATACAACATTGGGGTGTTTCAACTCCTTGAGCAGAGAGATCTCTCTGACAGCTGTGCTAGGAACCCCTTCTTCTTCGCTCTCCAGGCGGATCTTTTTCATGGCCACAACCTGCCCCGTGGTCTTATGTCTGCCTTTATACACAACCCCATAGGTACCTGCAAAAGCACATTCAAGAGCAAAATACAACACTTTACAAATTACTGTAATAGCTCAAGCCTGAATGGAGGGATGGAGACACCAATGTCACAAATGCCCTGAATGAAAGGGGATTGTAGTCACAAACACAAGAGGCTGGCAAAAATACAAAACTACAAAAGTGATTCAGTCAAAAACCAACGTCAGCACTTTAAAATTTTGAGAAGATTAAAAAGCAACAGGAATTTCAAAGAATCATGGCATAATTTTCTTGTTTCTTAAACATTTAAAGTAAACACATTAAGTTATACCAACCTTCTCCGATCTTTTCTATTTTCAGGTAATCGTCCATCTCTACCAAAAAGAGAAAAATGTGCATTTTAGTGTATTTTATGTCATTATCAGACATTTCAGCAGCGAGTAAATCAGTTAACCACTTCCAAGTAGCCATTTTACTCCAACATGTAGCATCAAGAAGCTAGCGAGGCTGAGAGCCTACACACATTGCATATACATGAATAAGTTTGTGTTAACGCAAACGAAACGGTTGATTTGCGTTCGATTAGAACGTAGTAATTTATAACAACTTCTTACACAATCGATAGTATCATAAAATACTAAATATTTATTATCCAGAAAGCTAGGCAGTCGTTTATTACTAACCGAACGAAAACTCTTGACTTGCTAAACAGCTAAACCTGAAAAACTACCAATAAGTCTACTGTTTTTATAACAACTGATACACTTTCTGATCTATCGCATAGTCCACAACCTTTCTATTGGCGTGATATATCAATAATTTAGGTTTAAAAAGAAGAATAAATACCTTATACTGTTTCGCTTCTCATTCAATATACTCTGTATGACCGTCGCTGCTGGAATGCTGACGAACACTTTTGAATTGTGCGCAGTACTGAGGCAGTTCAAAACGCACTAATCAACTCACTTGATGCTTTTCAAAACAGCCAATCAGATAGGAGAATGTTTCAACGTGGGGTGAGCGGGAGACGAGGCGCATTTACTTGTCACCTCATTGCGCACCACGTTCAGGTGTGTTCACTGTTCATGGGATATTTCAGCGTTTACAGCTTGTAAAACGAAGTGATCTAAAGTTTTAGTTTTTGATATTTGTTCTATAAATTACGACTGTATATTAAGGCTACTAAATGGTAGAAATATCATAGAGGGAGAATATAACTTTTTATAAGATTTTTTTTATTTATTTTCAGGTTCAGATTTTATGTCTTTTCTCTGAAATAAAGCTGAAATATTGAAGAATGAAGTGAAGTTATATTATAATTATAAATTAGTATTTGTCATATATGTGCTCCCAAACCCTGCTATACTTGTTTCATTACTGGGGGAGAAAACCAAATACCAACAAAAAGTACTTTATTTGAACTGGTCCCAGGTACAGAAATACTTTATCTCAAACTCAATTCTTCCCTTATTTGTGAAAAAAGAAAAAACAGAGATCAAGTCCTCAACTAACTCACAACTTGGAAAAAGCAGTCCACCCTTTTCCAAAAGCCTCACATACGGGAACTGATTCTTCATCCCAGCCGTTTCACACTTGCTGGTTGAATCCAACAGGACGAAATAGCAGAAGACCTGAGGTCACCACACCGAACCCTTTTTGTCCCTGGGTTATAAACAAAATCTGTGACAATGTGGCATGTGCACACATTTAGCTGTAGTACAGAAACAATAACAACCAATAAACTGTTTTCACTGGATGTCCTTGAATCCAACATCAGCTGTAGTTTACTTTTACAAACTGAGAAGAAAGAAGGAAAAACCCTGAAAAAACTGTCTTAAGTTGCAATATAACAAGATGAACAAAATAACTTTACTCATAGATGCCTAAAAGTCAGTAGCTTCATAAGGCTATAATTAAACCCCACATATTAAGGAGCAGTGCAGAAAACACAACTGCATTCTACTTAGAATCTATCACAAAGTTGAGCAAAGTATTTAGATTTAAACCAAATCTCTCTAAATATTAATGTCTCTTTAAATATAAATGTGTCTGTCATGGGAAATAATTGGATTTGAGAGTAAAAGTAATTGTAATCGTTATGAACAATCAACATCCTACCTGTTGCAGAAAACTTACTGAACAAACTCAGCTTAAATAAATAGTTTAACTCTGACAGGATTGAAGATAAGTTAGTGGCTATCATTTTTTACACAAAATTCTGTCATTTTTCACCGAACCAAACCTCAAATCGCTTGAGTATCCTTTTAAGGTAATGTTTTGTCCAAGGGTGGAAATTCCATCATATAGGCCTACTTGAGAGACAGTAAACAGTTTTTTAAGAGCAATGGGTTTTTTCTTTCTTTTTGAGGGGGGGTTGTTTTTTACTTAAGATACAGTCAAATATACTGTTGTAAAATAAAATGAAAATTAAACATTCATTACCGTGCTCACCAGGACAAGTCACATTAACCAACACTGAACATCTTCATCCATCTTGCATCCCTTTTGATCTCTAACAACTTACAACATATGCTCTTCTTTTTACAAAAATAGCCATATAAACTATAAGAACAGCTCACTAAAGAGCTAACATGCATCTATACACAATAAAGTGCAAAAGGAAAAATTATTCACATCCACATATTGCCATATAAATGAGTAAACAAAAATTCTGCTGCAAGAGTTTACATTTTTTTTAGTCTGCATGATAAATAATGGTGAGAAATTGACATCAAATACAGGTGTAGTTTTCTTCAGTCTAAAAATTGTTTAGAACTATAGTGAGGAATTTGATTTGGATAAATACTTTTGGGGTTGCTGATCAGTTCCCTGATCAACAGCAACTTTAGAAGAATTTAAAGCTCCAAATAATTACAACAATTAATGATCAAACAGTCCATTATTCCTACTAACCAGAAATGTACTTAAATATTAAAAAATATTTTAAAATTAGACCAAACCATTGTCAGGCTGATAAGGAGGGAACATACTTTTTGAGAGGCATAAATGCATCCATCCATCCATCC
>JAVKLF010000073.1:5345234-5359285 GCA_034783495.1 Millerichthys robustus | reverse complement strand
AATGTTTTACCTTTATCTTTAGATTTGTCATTTGTGTTTGTTAACAGTTCTTCTTCTTCTTCTTCTTCTTCTTCTTCAGAGGTCAGCCTCTCATTATTAGAGCCAACTCGTTCAGCTCTTTCTTTATTCTTCCTTCTGCAGACAAAAAAGTTAGCTCTTGTAAATAACTAAATAATCAAAAGCTTTATTGAAAGTCATGTTTCATCTTAAAGAAGAAAATGCTAACACGTGTGCTGTGTGACGTTTAAACTGTGTACGAAGTGGAATATTTATGATGATAGAAACGTTTTAGACACGGAGCTCCAGAGGGAAGTGGGGACATGTTCTTATACTGTCTGTTGGAAATGGTGGTGGTCTTTTTGTGACAACTGCTCCATCATCAACTTCCAATAAACATCTACTCTCCTAACTGTGCTGTGGTTGCAGGTCATGTGACCTATCTTGGTTCTATTGCCTTTTGTTTTGTCTTCTTTCCCGGCATACCTCCACATCCAGACTCGCTTCCAGCTACTCTCACTACAGATTACAATGTTGTCTGCAAACACCATGGGGCTTCCTATCTGACCTCATCTGTCAACCTGTCCATCACAAACAAAACATGTAAACGCGCTCAGAGCTGACCTGTGACATATTCCCATCTCTATCTTGACTTTGTCACTCAGTCTCAGTTGAATGCATGCAATACAAACAACAGAAACTACGGAGGTGTTCAAGTTATATTACCTGAGAATTGGAATTACATGGTCCAGGTCGGTGATCTTCATGAAGGGTTTGTGGAAGTAGTGAAGCTGCAGGATACAAGCTAGCAGAAAAAAACCCGGGATCACAATACTGGTGAAGAGTTCAGACAGAGCAAATGTCTCCAGACCAATTGCTGCAAGCCTGAAGATGATAAAAACAATTATACAGACAGTTTTGTTACTTCCATCCACAGATGTCTCACAGACAGGAGGAAGCACTGCTGACAATTTGCATTGGCCTAGTTCGAGAGATACAATGCGGCAATAAAGAACTTCAAGACTTTATTGAAGCACGTACTGTCCGTCTGTAAAACCAGTTAGATTTTTCCAGTATCCAGGAAAGTCTTCAAACTGGTATGTGTAGATGGTGATGAGCACCAGCATGGTGTAGGCCACAACGAGCCACCAAAAGAGCTTCAATAGATGCCTCCAAAGAGAGTAGTACACCTGAGGAATAAAACAGATACTTGTTAAGGGCTGGAGAGATGATTGCAGTAAACAAACAGAAACATAATGATTTGTATACTGACTCATTGATGTTATCTTTTTACAAGATAAAAATTACTTGTGATTTATTCCTAATGAGGACAGGGGTGTAGTTTTACAGCATTTGCAGGACAGTCCTGTTTCTTAAATAATGGTTATTTGAGGAACATTTAAATGATTTGGTCATTTTCTATAACTTTGCTGCAGTTTGCTTCTCTCTGCTGGCTTCAAGTTGGCAAATTTTCGAAACTCTGGGGCCTTTAAAGGTGATTACATACCATTATAAGGCAACTGTCAGCAAAACATCATAATTAAAGAACCACTTTAAAATGCAGAGTTTAGGTGAACATGCAAGATTTTAATTTTGGTCACATTCAGCTTGAACTGCTTAGCATTTCTTTGTAAAAACAAAAACAAAAAACATTCAGCTAAAGCAGACCTTTGTAATACATAATAATAATAAACAGAAAAATGTAAAAGGTGAGGTACAATGCTACTGTATGAACAATACAATTAACAATATTGTTTTATGTGCTTTTTTCTTTGTAAAGCCTCGATTTTATTACATGTCAAGTTCAGATGAGGATCAACTACAGGTGGTGGTTTTTAAAAGTTTTCAGCTTCTCTTGTCTTCATGTCATCGCTGCAAAAGTTCTCAGAATATTTCACCCTGGAATGAGTGTTTCACGGGCTCCGTTTTATTGTCCAACACTGTGTTTAAATGTGGCTGAAAGGTTAAAAGACATTTCCTGTGTGATACAAACATCTTTCTAAATGCTGACTGATTCACAGCTGACCCGGTTTGGATTCAGATCATTCCTCTTTTAATAAAGATAATTCTTCACTGTGAAGCAAAGCTATTAAAAGATTTTAAAAAGTATGCCTATATGTTGTTGTTTTTTTTATAAGAGAACCAGAATAAAAAGTTTGTTTCTTCCTACCTGATAGAGGCAGAGGCAGAGCAGGAACAGCAACATGTAGATGATCTTATACGCAACCAGCTTCCCAGCAAAGGAGACCATGATGAACATCCCTCCACACACGTAGATCCAGTATTTGGCATAGCAGCTCATCACTTTTCTTCCCAGAACTTTTAGCACCGATTCACTTCCAGTCCCTTCTTCTGACAGAAGGAAGGAGTTCAGGAAAAAGGTGTTAGATGGTAAAATGTTGCCAAATCAATCCTAATAAATGTGCATCTACGGTGAAAGGGTAGATGGGGCTACACTGTACAAGGGATGACATCCAATGATCATTCAACAACTTGTTTGTTTGTTCCTGGGAATTCACATTATGAAACAAAAAAATCTGAGCAGAGCAGAATTATAATAAAAACAAACAAAAAAACTGACAGCGACTTCACTTTCAAAAAGCATTTTTCAGGATATATATGTAGATACAAATCTACTTTACTTGAAATAAAGGTCAGAGTCTTTTAATGTGACTGAGCAATAGGAAAACAAACTATTGTAACATTATAACAAAGGAAGCTGCGAAAGGGTGTGTGTGTGTCAGTGTAATGACCTTTAGTTGAGACTTCCTGAAGCGGTGCGGTCAATTTGCTCATCCTCTTGAAATTTTCCTTCACTGACTGGCGTACCAACAGCCAGAAAGTTAACGTAAACAAAAGCTGATAAGAAAAATAGATAAAAAAGTTGTCACGTGTAAATGTCTTTGTGTGTCTACAGTGCTTCATGTAGAAGTGATGACAAGTTCCAAAAGGCCCTCCATTTCCAGTTTGAAGAGAAAAATCTGAGTTTACATATAATGGAAGTCAGTGAGAGTTTATGTGATAAAATACATTCAAAGTGTATCAGGATATCTTTAATGATTTTTTTTTTTACATTTACAGTTTAAGTTTTATGATTTGGGTATAGTTTTCATCATGAAGAATGTCTAAGCTATAGACCTCCAAAAACAGCTGGGCTTTCTTTTTTTTTGTTTCACCTTTTTGTGGACATTTTTCTTTAGCATGCTGTATGGTTCATTTTTTGCAGCGGTTGTTTGAAATCTAGAGTAGGAGTAGCAAATCAGGAATCATGACAAATACAGAGTAACAAATAAACGGTATTACGGGTGCTTTAGTACTTATGGATTGTCACTCTTAACAAGCAACATGCTGTCTTGTTTTGCCTCTATACAAGGCAGCTCAATTTAGAATTTAAGTTTCTATATAGTAACACAATCCTCTTCTGCGTTGTTACATGCTATCACAACACAAACTCCTAATCCTGCAACATGTGTTTATCATTGTTTCAACGACAAAAAAATAACCACAGATCTGTTATTGAAGAAGGAAAATAACTGAAGAAGAAACACTTAGAGCAGCAACATCTGAGCAAATTGTTAAATTATTAAATAGGTCAAAGTCATAAACCTTGAAGCATTATGTGACCTTTTGGTTCCTTTCTTTCTGTGCACAAAAAAATTCTAGTGCCAACTTTCTTGTGCAGTAAAAACTGAATTCAATATTTTTTTTATTGAAGAACTTTGCTGTGACCACTGTATGATTTACAAACACACATTTAACTGTGAAGTTGATTCATGTCTCTCTACATACTTTGTCTGTAAAACACATCATCATAACTGCGGTATGGACCATTTCTGGGAAGAAAGGTTTAAATCCTACCATAGCCCCAAGTCTCAGGCAGGGGTACTGGGCTTTGTCCAGTCCCAGCTGTCTAAGACTCATAGTTCCCACAGTGGTGGGCAGCTCAGGTTCAAGCTCCATGGCCCAGACGTACTGAAGACAGCACAGAGCCAGACCATACAGCAGGATGAATGGAGAACACAGTGTGGCTGCATGCCGCCTGATTAATAAAAGAAAAAAAAAAAATCTGTGTTCAGACTAGCTGTTTTCTCAACAGTCCTGTGAGAATAATCATTATTTCTCCAAACTGAACTTCTACAGTTACGTGATTTAATTGTACCTGGAACGCAAGATCCAGATGAGACAAGCCCACAGCAGGAGAACAAAGGTCAGCCAGCTGTGATACATGATGCTCCAAACCTAAAAACATCAATAAATTGCAGACAAACAAGAACAACCAACCTGTGAGATGGAACGTTAAACTTTCCTAGTAACTGCCACAAAATAATACATACACCGAAACTAGTAGTAAAATCATGGTTACCATCATGGCTATGAGAGCGCAGACATAACTCTGCTGCATGACCACCCTCCCCAGCAGGAAAAATGGGCTCTCATTCAGTTGTCCAGATTGGGTCTCATTAACACCTGCAATAAAAGTAACACATTCAGCACTGACAACATTACAGCCGAAACTATAAAAACCTGAGAGCTGGCAAGCGTCAGCTATATTTATGTGTTTTCTGACACTGGGGGGAGTTGTACCCATGAATATCTCCAGATAATTTAGACCTCATTCAGCTCAAGTAGTTAGGTCTTAATTTATTTATTATTAGCCACATAAACAACTGAAATTATATCAGACAGATAACCCCAGTCCTTCAGTTATTTAGAATAAATCCTAGAGCATTTACTACGATAACAACTCAGTCAACAAGCTATAACATCAATGTTATGGGAAAAAATTCAGTTGTGAAACACAATCCTGTATTAAGTTTAAATTAAAAAGGTGTGGGATTAATATGAAGATATATTTACACATTTATACTTCATTGGCAGTCACGCACGTCATATAGTGTGTTACAAAAACATTGAACCTACTGTTGCTTTACTTATGTTCTTGGATCCGTGTACAGTTTCTTAGTTACAATCAAAGGAACCTGTTTCCTACTGTCTGCCTGTTTCTGAAGACTTGCTCTGCATTTGATCTACACCTTTATGTACCCTTCGTTAGTGACAAATGTTACTACTTGAATATGAATAAAATAACTGTCTGGTACCCGTTTCTGCTTGACTTTCTTGAACCACGTTTTCCCCTCGACTTTCTGAGTCCATGGACACAAGGGTGTTCTAGAAAAACACAAAACACAAGTCAATACTTTTTCCAACATTTTTCTTTCATTTCTAAGAAAACATGTTCCTTGCAAACGTACTACTTGTAGCTGAACCTTCCCATTTGAGAAATAAGGCACTGTCGACTTATTTTAATAGGGGATATGGCAAAAACGGTTATAAATCTCAGATGTGATTTGATCTGGTTAGTTCAAGCTCCAGAATGGTGAGAGTAGGCGAGCAGTGGAGGGTTTGCTTGTGCCTACCCAACCCTCCTCTAATTTGATGACCAAAGGTTGAGCACTGGTGAACAAAAGGATGACTTCTCTATGCCTTAGGTTTGGAAAAAGGGCTTGGACTTTTGTTTGCACCTATGTGTCCAACAGTATTTTCTGTTGAATTTCCCAGCCTTTGTTCTAAAAATGCTTTGTCTGGGGACCCCTTAGTCCTACAGGGAGACTTCAACACCCATGCAGGAGATGACAGAATAACCTGAAGAGGTGCGATTGAGAGTAATGGCCTGCCTGATCTAAATTAGACGGGTGTGTTGTTGTTGGACATTTGCACTAGCTGTGGTTTGTCCATAGCAAACACCATGTCTGACCCTAAGGTTGTTCAGGGGTGCACGCAGAACCAGGACACCAAGTCCTGGTACCATTAGGTCAATTAGCAGATTTCATGTCATCAAATCTGAAGCCATATGTCTTGGACACTCATGTGTAGAGAGGAGCTGAGCTGTCAACTGTTAATGCATTACCACCTGGTCATAAGACAGATCAGGTGGCTGTAGAGAATGCTGGATCGACACAGTACTCCCAAGCGTGTCTGGCTAGGAAGATCTGGCAAAATCCCCAGTTCAGGAGTTCAGTTCATCTCAAACATTCAGCATTCTGAGGGAAGCAAGGGGACAAGGAGTTTGAATGAACCGTGTTTTAGTCAACCATTGTGGTGGCAGCCACCAAATCTGGTTTTGCACATCTGAGGTTAAAGGAGCTATCTGGCTGAATGAGGAGTTCTACAGCGCTTGATTGTGGACTCTGAGAAGCAGCTGGCCTGTATTAGGAGGTCAGATGGACCATAGCTAAGACAGTTCTGTGGAAGAAAGAAAACTTAGATTTGAGGGATGCTTGAAGAGGCTGGACTTTCATTCAGCCTCAGCGAACGTTGTGCAAACTGTCTAGAAGAAGTCTAGGGTTTGTTTAAAAAACCCAAGTCATAACCCACTTGGATGAGTTATACATTTGGATCTGTAGATTCAAGGGGATGAATCTGGTTCTGCTCTGCTGTCAGACTATTGTTCCAACTACCTGGCTGCAGGAAATATATTCTTATGAGAAGATGAAAAACTAATAATTAGCTAGTGGCTAATATTAATGTGAATTAACTGAACCAGAAACACATCTACCTGTGTGTCTTCTTGACAATTGTCTCTTTGTTCATTCCATGTCCTTAGCTCTACCAGTTCTTCCAATGACTCTTGTCTTTTTTCACAATGCTGCTCAGCCTGAAAATTAAAAAACAAAACTTGATTTTTTAAAATATAAATTGTATTAAAATGCTAAAACACAATAACCTGTTGTTGCCACGTTCAGTACTAATGAAATAAAATTACCTTGTTAGGTGATGCATGGAGCCCTGTTTTGAGGACAGCTGCCACAGTCAGATAGAGGAAAAGAAGTATTCCTGGGTTGACAAAAACGGGCCAAGTATGATTGGCATTAACGTTGAAGTCATCGGGTGCAGAACAGTTTCCAGGTACGATGATGTCTTTCAGGCCAAAAAGTCTACTCAGAACCAAAAAATTTTGAAGTAGAAAGAAAGAGTTGTTTATTTAATAATGGAGTATATATGATAGAAGCAGTAATTTAATTCACATGAGCAAAAACCTGTTCCAGGTTGTCTACATTTGTCGTTAAAGCTCTGTAATAATAAATCAAAGAAAACTAATGTATATAAAATGGATCTGAAGGGTCCTTGGGCCTCGCCTCTGTCAGCCTGCCCCAGGGCAGCTGTGACTACAATGTAGCTTACCATCATCAGCGTGTGAATGTGTGTGTGTGAATGGGTGAGTGACCGTAGTGTAAAGCGCTTTGGAGTCCGTAGGGACTTGATAAAGCGCTATATAAGTACAAGCCATTTAACTTTATATTCCAAAATTTATAATCCAAAATTCCATAATTCTTGTGTAAAATAAAAAAATAAAACAGTGTATTTAAAATGTTACATTTTGACTTGAAACATCCTGTGGCCTCATGCACAGCGTGCTGCAGTCTTACCTGGCCCAAAGGCTGTGTGGGGGGAACAGTGCCTGGGCCAGCAGGCTCTGGTACAAGTACAGGCAGATCATGTGACCAGCAGTGAAAAAGCCCACCATAACACACAATGCATTGAAGCCCAGATGGCTGATAGGTAGATGGCAAGCCCACCACGTGCACACCCCGATAAAAAGGAGGAAGTAGATGGCTGAGAAGGCAGAGGGCAGGGTGATGCCTGGAATTAAAATGAAATAGAAAATACATTTTAAATATGTACAGAAAGACCTGGACTTAAACAGATGGAATCGGATGGGCTTGTTGTCAAAGAAGGATGATTTATTTTCTGCAATGTTTTTATAAGATCACAGGCAGCTTGGCGTTCCCTTTGGATGTTAATTTGACACTTAACGTTTCTGCCGACCCATCACACACCCCCACCTGGCAGCAGGGACCACACTTCCCTACAGACCCGCTCTCTCCTCCACAGCACGGCAGCAGTGGGCCCAGTGCTCTACGCTTTTCAACCAATCTCAAAACTCCCCAAACTTTAATTCATTAATTTAATCCTTGTTATCTGAATCAATCCCTTCAGCCCCAAAACCCCAAAAGGTCAAAGGAAGTATTGCCAACGTCCCTGGTACTGGACACTCCAGGACATCTGCCATATATAAATCTTCTGTCCACATCTCCCCTTTCATCCTCCCCTATCACTACTCCAGACTGGACCCAAGCCCGAGCCTGTAGGTCTTTTTAAGCGCCAACAAATTAAGCGCACCTGCTGCTGGAAACATACAGCTGAGCCGTCAGCGGATCTCAGCTTTTATTTAGGCACTGTGCCACAGTGTGTCAGGTTCACGGTTCACTAGTTAGTGAGTGCAGGCTTACAGTATACCTCCTCACTTGTTAGTGGACCATTGTGTTGATGCTCCAATCTGGAGCCAATTAACAGTCCAAACAGTAACCAAGCTACTTCTGTCTGCATCTGGCTTTGTTTAGGTCAGGATCAGTAGGAAAATTAGATTTTGCTGCTTGTGCCTGAGTTACCAGTCTAAGTATGGTGAGGTTGTTCTCAATAAAACTGCAGCGGTTTTGTTGTTTATTGACATAATTAATTCTGCACAATAAAAACCTAACAGTCCTTGAGAAAAATGCACATCTCTCACTACCTTCTTATGCCAGGTAACTTTTTTTTTATCAAACCTTGAAAATGACGTTATGTGCAATCTTACGCAGTATTGCAAAGTTTCACATGATCTGTTATCACTCCAAGCACATATCAGGGAAAATTACAAACTACTATCATTTTGGGTAGATTCAATTTATCAGCTGTAGATGTACATTAAATGGTTACTGAGAGTTTCATAAAATGTGTCCAGTGGTTCATGAGATGTTTTGCCACAATCAGAGTTACTCCAACAGTTAATGGCAAAGTTTAGAACAAAACTTTGGATGGTTAATTAATAATCAGTATGTGTTGGGGATAATGCTCAGCTACCGCCACACCAATTTTTGCTTCAGTAAATCTTATTCAATATTCATTCACATTCCAAACTGTAAATTTCTCTAGTTACTATTGGACATAATCTGTTTGTTCAAAAAAGACGTTATCTCGTGAAAAATTATAATTCTAATTTAGTACCTTTGTAAACCGTGAACTGAGTTCAGAAAGTTTCAAACATTAATGATTCAGTTGTGAACTGAACTTTGAGTTAAGGTCCTGTCACTGTAACATTTTAGACAACTTATGCCAATTTGCGAAAATTTGATCCAACACTAAAGATGTTTACGTTGAAGATGGAATAAACAAAGGACTCTGCAGGAAGCCTCTTTTGGACGTGTACGTACTGTACTTTAATGTATGTAATGTAAAGTAACTACAAATTTACTCTTGTATGAGAAAATTAGTCATAACAAAATTTCAGAAGTTGGCATGAGTTGTCTAAAACATTATAGTATGACGGAGCCTTTAGTTCTTGCAAAAAGTGAACGTGCACAACACTGGTGAGCACCGTCTAAATGCTAAGCCACAAAATAAAGCTTTGAGTAAATGTGAACGTGAACATGTGGTGGATTGTAGTGAAACTATGAGGGGGAGCTGAAAAGATAAAAGTTATCAACCAGTTCTTACCAGCCAAACCCAGCAGGCTGACAGCCAGGATCCTCCCCAGGTCACACAGAACCTTCCGGGCTGATGCTTTCAGACGCTCAGCCAGCTGCTTGGCTCTAGATGCTGGAGAAACCGAATCGGGGTTTCCGGGAAATGACCTCTCTTCTTCTTCTTCTTCCTCCTCCTCCTCCTCCTCTTCGTTATCATCGCCTGATGACTCTTCATCGTCCTCACCATCTGATGCTTTATCTGTGTAGTAATCTTCTAGCTAATGTGTGAAATGAATTTTTAAAAAGTCACAATTACTAAAGTTCTTGTGGAAGCCTTTTGTTCAGTTTCAAGCAGAACAGTTGAGGTTAAAGTGACCAAGAAAAGGTTAAAAAAAGAAATGGAAAGGTTGCAATCGTTTTGGTTCAACCTCAGAAATGATGTTTTGTGTGATATCATGCATCAGAGAATGTTTTTGCTGTAACAGTTTGTGGGCTTGTTACTTCATTTTGTTGTTGTGGATTCAGTTATTATTCCTTGATTTTTTTTCATTCGTCCACATTTCGTTTTATAAATCCTTTTGTTTAGTTTCTTAGTGTCTCCTTGCGTCTTTAACCATTTCCCCCGCAGTCATTCTTGTCCTCTGTTAACTGTTGTGTTGGGTGTGCGGTGGGACAATGACCAGCTATTACAACACCAAATCTTAGCTCAATATCTGTGAAACGGTCTGACTTTTTTTTCTGTTTGCTAAGGTCATCTTGAATTAGATTGACACTAAAAGGTTACTAGTTGTAGATGTACATTTATTATTTTTGAGGAGTTTTAATAAAAACCCATCCAGTGATTCAGGAAAAATGTTGTGTGAAAACTTGTGATATCGACAATAAAAAAAAGCTTAAACTGTCATCTTTTAAGATACAATCTAAGCCTAAAACTGCCAAAAAAAAGGCAGTGGACAATAGCACTGTTTAAATAAATGCTAGGTCTTTAATTACTATAGGAAATAAGTCAAACTAGTCAAAGTGTGAGCAGCACAGTTAAGATGGACTACATTCTTTCTTGGCTTTATTCTGTTATTCACACATATTTAAACACAAGCACAAAGACTCGCACAGACATGCAGAAACTTACTGATGTAATGTTGGCAGCAGCCACCATTTCTCTGTTCCTGATCAGTCTGCCGCAGAGGACAATCGTTACCAGGGACACCACAAACACACCTATGTCTGGACATAAGAGACGAATGACATTCCAAGGATCCTCTAAGGGAAGCCTACAAGAAGAAGTTAGGTCATATTAAAAACATATATTTCACTTTTATGAGGTTGTGTTAGCAGGTTTATCTGCAAAGATTAAGCCATCTGGTGTATTTAGTTATTTTGTTGTATTAATGTCATTTCTGGGCGGTGAGTGTAGAATGTCCAGTAAATGACACCACAGCACCAGGGTGTGAGGACTGAAAAAAGTTACTCTGCTGTCTTCTCTTTCTGTTTAGGCTGCTCAAGGGGCAGCCGAGGTAAACAAGCTGAGACGTCCAACAAGAACAGCCTGACTCTAACATTTCATATTTAAAAGCTCTGCACATGAGTAAACATCAAATGCAGATATTCTGACTAAACTGATTATTTTTTTGCATTTTCTAATCACTCAGTAGTCTAATATTATCGTACTGTAGGTTGCAAAACTAGATACAAAGCAGTATTGCTAAATCATAGTTCAGTACACGCCTCAATATGAGGGTCACAGTTTTTACAACAGAAAAAACAAATTCCAACTGAAAGCTTTTTGGTAAAAAAAAAAAAAACTATAACCTGCCCAGAAGCATTGACTAAAGAAACAAACCACCCTTACTATTAAGGAGGTATTTCAAACTGTGCATTACATATTTGACTTAACTTCTTGCCTAATCTTTTGCTTTCACCTTAAAAGAAAAACGTGTCGTGATTTACTGTTGAGTGTGCCAAACAGAAGGTTCATTCAACTTCAGAACAGTATCTTGTTCATGTTGATGAGGAAAATATGACCAGAAAAAAATCCCACAGAAAACAAAAACTAAGGAGTGTTTGCTTCAGTTAATTTAACTTCGACTTTATGCAAAATAAAAGGCAATACATGTAAAAATGTGACAACACATTTGCAGTGTCTAGTGTGGCAAAAAAGTTATTTTAGTGTTAAAGATGTTAGATAAATGTGCAAATAGCATGCCAGAGGACATTTCTTGCTATACATCCAGGTCGCACTGTGACTGCTGGATATGGGCACCAGTGACCCCCGTGACCCTGAAAGGAAGAAGCGGGTTAAGATGATGGCTGGAAGGATATATCCATACCTGGATAATCCTATATGTCTGCTTATGGTATCCCATTGTGAACAATTATCGCCTATAGCGATGTCCAGGGGAGGATAGGTGTGCAGAACTGTCTGGAAACAGATATGAGACAGTACAAACAGGAGGCTGGTGCAGAATACTGTTTTGATAAATCGACCCGTGTGACCTAAAACAAGACAAAAAACAGAGTTAAACCTCCATGTTACAACAAAATATATAAATATGTTTAAAATCTTCAAATAAATATAGCAACCTTGTTTTGTTGCATTTATCCTTCACATAAAACATGACCTTAAACTAATTTAAGTTCTCAAACCAATGAGAAAATATTTAGAATTTAATAATTTTTTTTAAATATACAGTATCTCACAAATACTTCAAAACGTCTTTAAATATATCTTTTCATGGGCCAACACTAAAGTTGACACCTTGATCCAATTTAGTCTGTGTACAACACGTGTAACAGTGTAAACTTTGCTGTCCCCTCAAATAACCCACACAGCCGTTATTGTGTAAACCTCTGGCAACAGAAGTGAAGGGTGTACTTACTTTAACTCTAAACACAACTAACAAGGCAATTTTTCTTCTAGAAACTTGTTTTAATTTGAAGAATCATTGGAAACCTTTATTTTTGACCTACTACCTGACAGAATGTAGTCAGCATGACTAAAGTTGGTGTTCTGTGACAAAGGAAAAAAAAGACATTATTTCAGATTCAACCTTCTAAGCCAGGAAGTCTTACCTTTGATCGTGTATTTGTTGGGAAACATGAAGCATGGCAGCAACAGAAGATAAAAAAAGTAAACCAGCGACAGCAAGTTGAATCGAAAAAGACATGCTGGGGAAAAAAAGCAAAAATATATCAGTTAAACAACAGTGAAACTGTTATTCTGGTTTTCTAGCTCATTGATCTCCTCAGTCTTTGTTCAGCTCCACTCCACTAATCACCTGGTTTTCTTTTTCTCATAACCAGATGCTCCTTTCAACCATGTAACTATTTCATACGCGTTTCCCTTTCCTTGCTCTCCAGTTTACCACCCATTTTTTGTGAAGTGCACTTCTTTACACTTTATTTAACTGAGGGGGGAAAAAAAAAAGGAAAACTTAAGATTTAAAATTGTTTACAAGTGTTCTGGACAAGCTCAACAGAGCTAAAATATAGCATTCACAGACAGAAAAATCAATCAATGTCTAATGTAGAAATAAATAGAAATATAAAAAAATATTTTAGCACATAACAATATGGTACTTTATGGTACAATATGGTATGGTTTTATGGTACTTTTTATTCCTAGGTTATGCACTGGATTTGTTGGTTGGACTACCCATCAGTGCACTTTAAATACAGTATCAACAACAGTACTTGGCTTTTTTGCAAGACGTGGTTTATTAAAGTTTTATTAATGACTGTCTCAGTTATTGCTGCATCCTTTTGCAGAACACTCGCAGCATTTATTGTCCTTAATAAATGTCTTAGAAACTGCATGACTGTCCTATATGTTTGTCAAATAATATATATAAGTGGGAAAATACTGAAAAGGTCTAGGTTAAGATTTAAGTTGAATAAATGTCAACCATATAAAGACTTACAAACACACAAAATGAGTTTTAGGCAAATAAATAGATTCACAAATATGCAAATTTCATTTTATACATTTCTTGGTAGGGAATGTTTTTATATTTCTTTAAAAAATCTTATTTCTATTTAAAATAAAAAGCTTACAGGGTCAGGTACATGTATGTAAATCACTATCTGTCTGTAGAATTGTGAATTAACCACTGTGCACGTTTGTGATTTTTTTATTCTCTAAATTGAAAGTTGTTTTATACAGATTAGCTGCAGTTGAAGAGGAACCAAAATCAATAAAAGAGAAATCACAACTATAACACCAAGAATAACAGGAAGTCACACATATAAACAGATCTTAAGATTTCAAAATCTTCAGAGGTGGTGTTTAGAAATCAGGACATAATTCATTTTTGACACTTTGATACGAAATGATGGATGATAAAACATTTGTTGATTGATATGAATGGGTTTTAAATAATAAATAGATCATCTAAGAAACGCTTTTATATTTCTGTTCCTATTGTTCGATTTTGCAGCAACAGAGAACAAAATAGTTGTGAATAAAAACCTAAAATTAGGATTTTTTTCTCTGACTCTGATGTTGTTTTGTCCATTTCAGTTTAAACATTTGCTCAGTTTTGATCCTTATAACTG
>JAVKLF010000073.1:5285370-5301365 GCA_034783495.1 Millerichthys robustus | reverse complement strand
GTGTGTGTGTGTGTGTGTGTGTGTGTGTGTGTGTGTGTGTGTGTGTGTGTGTGTGTGTGTGTGTGTGTGTGTCACCTTTGGGAGGCATCATTGTGAAGCAGGTAGCCGATAGAAGCCAGGACAGACTGAAGAGTAGAACTACTGAAAACCGGCAGGAGGAAGTAAACATATGCACCTGTAAAAGTCTGGAAAAGACAAAGATGACAAACAAAAACAGTGTTCAAGTATTATGGGATGGATACTAAAGCTAGAATAACTCCAAACGCTAATGAAGATATGGTGACCTTTAACCCTAATGGAATCTTAGCCACATGTTTCAAGTCTCTAGAAACTTTGAAGAAGAAAGGGGGTAAAAAAAAAAAACCTTGAGGATCTTGATCTCCTTCCTCCACGGCGTCAGAAACAGGTTGAGGCAGATGGTTTCCAGCACTTCGGCAGCTTTGATGAAAGCTGTCAGGTGTTTCCTGCGGTCTCTGCTCGGGTCTTCGCACTTCTCCCTCACAGCCTGCTGGAAGGGGAACAGGGTGAAGGTGTGCGAGAGGTCCGCTTCTCTGCTCAGCAACTGAGCCGCCTTCACCTGGAGCCCGGTGTCCCCACACGGCCGAACCTCCGAGCCCGGCTGAAGGTACCAGTTCAGGTAGTCCTCGTACAGGTCCTGAGAGGACACCACCACCTGGTCCGGTCCACCTGCTGCCTCTCCGTTCTCCATGACCGACACACACCGAGACACACACCAACAACCCACCGGAGGATCTGTCAAACAATGAGGAAGTGAAGGAGCAGTAGATACAACTGCACAAGGAAGTGAAACTGAAGAGAAATGAAAAGAAACACCAGGACAGAAATAACTATTTGTGGTGATAAAGTGTCTTTAATAAATGCACGGTTCTTGTGATTTAAAAAGTGTTGTTTATTATGTTTTAGGGAAGTTTTGAACAATTCTTGTTCTTCTCTGATGTTTTCAAGTAAATAAAATAAAGCTTTATTGCACCTTACCGTAAAACCGACAAAGACCTTTATCACAATCCCTTGTTATAGGCCTAGTACCTATAATAATTAATGCAATACTAATAAAGTTACTGTTTACAAATGTATCATTAGTATAAAAGTTGTTGCTACTATTACTATACTGTGGGTTATTTATTTAAAAATAAATAAGCAGAAATCACAGTCGTGTTTTTATTCATCTCTAGGGAATGGAGGTAAAAAAGATTTTTAAAATGATAGTGGGAAAATTGAAAAAATAAAACAGAAGGGAAAAGGGGGTCACACCATGTTAGGAAAAAATGTATGTAGTTTCTTAACCTTACTTAGTTGTACTTTCTTTCGATTTGGAAAAAAAGAACAACACAATTTAAAAAACAGTGGACATAATGTTCAGACACCTGGTAGGATACTCAGCTCCGCTCGCACCAAGATTTAGAGTGCCCGATTACAACAGACTTTACGGCTAGGTTTTGGTTGTTTACGCCTGCGCGGTTGAGCGACTTTTCCCGTCGCTAGATTTAGCGAGTTTTCAGACGTCGCTGACAAATTTTCCCCCAAAAACGACTAGCGAGAAATCGAGTGACATTTTCCCCGGTATTTTCGGAGACTTTGGCGACGGCACTTTTCTCAGCGAGCAGCGAGGATTGCTTTAAGCCCCTCCCACTTTCCAAAGGGCTGACACCGTCCCGACTCACTGAAGTCCCGCACGGCAACCCTTTCTGCACATCGCAGAATACAATAAATATAAGGCATTTTTTATATAAGTAGTTTTGAACATAAGTGAGAAAGTTGAGGGAAAACTTTGCTTTCACATTTTATTTGAATGTAAACACACAGACCTCTCTTAAAGCAACCGCGCATGCGCAAATCATCATAGCCGTAAAGGCTGTTGTAATTCGGCACTTTTTTTTCGTGGGGAATCCTCCAAGAAAAATTATCAGGCGGAGAAAAAGCGGGTTTTATTTTGAAATTCTTCACCCGGAATGTTTACTACTTTTGTTTCCGGGGTTGTACTAGCTGTAGTAGAAACAACTTTATTAACCCAGTCAAATGTTATAAAATAGCACCTGCTGCTTTCCCTGTCATTTAAAATGACCCAATTTTTAAAAAAAATCTTTAGTTTTTGGGGCTACGTCATGTTTGTGAGTTAAATTCATTCAGGATTTAGAGTCAGTAAAAAGCACGTGGACGTGTTTTTGGAGGTAAGGTTTTAGCAATGGTACCTAACTAATGCTAAATCTGTATGTTTGTGTTTAGTTTAATACTTCACAAGGAGGCTTAAGTTAGGTAAGATTATTCTGTCATATAATGATCACTCTCAATCAGCTCTCAATGAACATAGAATTGGTTCATTATTTTACTTGTAAAAAGTATGTATTTAGGTGAGATACTATAAACCAAAATGTGACGACTTATCTCTTGAAGTTGTGTTAAATTAAATGAGGTTTATTATTTAAAACAGACGGGCACGTCACAAAAACATCATAGATATTGTCAGAATCTTTCAGTTAAAAACAAAGATACAAGATAAGGATAATAAATTATAACAAAAAGGCAAAGACATTTATTTATTATAATTTTGAGACCAAGTTTTTCAGATGACAAGAACAAGACACTTGTTCAAAGTTATCAGTAGAAGAAAGAAAATAAATGAAGCTTTCAAAAGGCCTTCAGCTTTGTGTAGTAGTGTTTTGCCAAATAAATTATTGGACAACGTGAGGTAAGCAGCAGGATTTAAGCACCAATAATGGAAACATTTAATTGTTTGGCTCAGTTCTTCCTCAAAACCCCATAGTCATTTGAACCAACCATTGTTAGAGCAGAGAGACATTTACCTCATGTAAGGCAGAGGATTTCATTTTGTTTGTAACATTTTATTTTTTTCATGTATCACTTGAAGAAAATGAAGAACAGAGGCGGCGGGTGGATGGACCCTCGACTGAAACAAAGAGTGCAACAGGTACAAGTCTAATATCAGTTCAGACCCGATAAAGCCTGTGTGGTGTGAGTGATTTTGTTTATTTGCTCTTGCCTGATGATGTTTGGGTTAAATTTCTGAAGTGAATATTTTTTCATGTTGGTCATTTTTCACGTTGATTTGTTTTTTCCCAGTATCTGGCCTCCAGTAACTGTGAATATGTGGACCTTTCAACAATGGCCCTTGACCTTCAGAAACGATACAGGTAAGTGCTCTGACCT
The DNA here is from genome assembly GCA_034783495.1 of Millerichthys robustus. Classification (NCBI taxonomy): domain Eukaryota; kingdom Metazoa; phylum Chordata; class Actinopteri; order Cyprinodontiformes; family Rivulidae; genus Millerichthys; species Millerichthys robustus. The sequence goes on along the minus strand of JAVKLF010000073.1, from coordinate 5,298,179 downwards.
GACTCATCTGAACACGTTGATTCTTCTTTGCTTTGCTTCAATTTGTTCAACACTAATCACAATAAACGGGAACGAGTTCAGTGAACGCTCAGTTCACTTTTGTTAGCTCCTTTGTGCGTTGGTGTCAGGTGAAATGACTGACCCACAACAGGGGAAGGTTGATGTTGACCAACACTGACATGCTTGAGTTTGCACTTGATGTAACCTTGAAGTCACGTTGGTGTGTTTGTATCGGGATGATCATGTTTGTTAACAGAAGTGCTCCTTTTTGCGCCTGCACAGTCTGCTGTTAAACAGAAAGCACTGTAAAGAAATAATAAAGAAATAGAAGGACGCATCATCAGTTGATTGAAATGGATCTGACACTACCTGCACATGTTGGCCTTAATATGTTGTTCTATTAAAAGTTCTTGTTTGTGACAGGTGAAAAGATCTGATTACTTAAAAAATTGTCGATGTTTGTTACATTTTTCACTTGAGCACGTCACCACTTTGTTACTGATGCAAGGCATTCTGGGGATAATGAGGATGATGGATTATAGTTGAGACTAAAACACAACGAGTCAAGGCTGAAAAGCTATAATGTGTGACAAAGTTTGTATTAGTTTCTGTGTTCTGCACAATATGTGGGTTGTAACAATCAAACACGATGTTTCATAAATTAGGGCTGAAAAGCTCAGCTTCTCAATGAAGCACCAGCGTCGTCATCATTTACCCAAATAAGTAAGGAAATTTGTGTTTGTTAGATTATTTTTTTGTTGTAACAATGGTTCTTGGTGGCAATAAATATTATGACCGCCACCTGATGGGCAGGTAACAGAAGCTCTAAACAAGTACATACTCTGCAAGTTCTGCCTGAAGGCAATGCACAAGTTTTGTCACACAAACCCTGTCAGCAAGACGCAATGTCTGATAGCTTATGGACATTAGATTAGTCTGGTTATGCTAAAAAGATCAGACATATTTTTGTTTATGTTGCAAACCTAAACTAAGCTGGTTACCAGTTGTTTCCTGCCCACAACCATCACTATCTACAATAACTCTTTAATGAAATGAGATGCTGCAAGACTTAATTTCCCCTTGGGATCAATAAATGGTCATTTTTAGTTGAACTGAATTGTATGTAAGTATGTATATATGCACAAAAGTTGTTGATTATGATATATTGTGTGTTTAGACTGGACTACGGCAGGAGAAATAAAACGGCTTTCAGAATTCACGTGGAAAAAGGTAAGAGTGACAACAATCACTGGGCTTAAAAAAATGCCAGTTATGTGACAAAATGGGCAAAAACATACGTATTATGTTACAATTCCCTAAATAGTAAGACATTTTCTTCCACTTTTTATATTTGTAAAAAATGCAGGACATAGGCTCTGTAAGTTTTTTATTTATTTTGCTAATAAATAACAATAGTGCAGTTATTACTTCAAGTCAAATACTACCTTTGTGACTGAAGACTTCCACATAATTGATATTATTTATCTGGTGTGGTGTTTATATACAAGAACATATTGACAAAATTAAACGGCTGCAACAGTTTGTCTTTTAATCATTTTGTGGCCAAACACCCCGTTTTATTTAGAGAGGCAAACTAAAATACAAAAATGCCACCAGATTTCCATCATTTGTTGTGCCGTGACATCACTCTGCTCCATAATTCAAAAGAGAAAAAAAAAAAGCTAATAAGGTCTCGAGCCTAACGAGCATTTTAAAGCTTTCTTAGTCTCTTCGTGTTCAGTATGTTCTGTGAGGAGACCTGACTGCTCTTTTTCGTGACTTTTGAAGTGTACGAAGCCATCAAGGAGGAGTCTGAGCTGAACGACCTGGAGACCAAACACTTAGCTAAGAGAGCCAAAAGCAGCCAAGATACTGGGTAAGAACTCACTGGTACTTGACCTGACGCTGTCCAAATTACTTACCTTTGCCTTCATCTGGCTTTAACACGGCAGGGGGAGATTTGGGATTGGGCCTAAGAACGTATCTTACCTTCGGACGCTGACAAGCTCTCATTTCTGTTGTTCTTGGTACCTTCTCTCTGAATCCCAGTGCAGGATCAGAGGAATTGGGTTCAGACAGATTTAGCTCGATTGAAATACAAAAAAAGTCTGGAAAATGTATTTTCATTACTGGAAATACTAGAATGGCATTTGACCCGATCACAACAGTACGATGAAAACATCATGTTTACAGCATCATGTTTTAATACTATTTGTATTTTTATATTTGTAGCATAAGAGAAGCAAACAGAACACGGTACAAAGTACAAATATTGAAGCTAATCAGCAAATGTCCAGGTTTTGTAGTGTTTAGCTGTAAAACTAGTGAAATGTGTACACCGTTCCTCACGCTTTGCTTCTCCAGAGAATGTCAGTAAAATGTACGGTCAAGTGACCGTGGCGTGGTGGTACTTTTAAAAAGTCAAAAAGTGAAATAAGTAATTTATTTGAAACCTGTGTTTTCAGTGACAGCAGCAGCAACCTAGAGGAGTCCTCGGACACAGAAGAAGACCGCGCTCCAGACAACTCTGTAAGAACAAACCTGAACACGTTGTTTTCAGGACAAGATGAGGAAACTGTATAAACGTTAGGACCTTAATATTTTGAATTGTGGTAACTTCATGTGAGTAAACGTAACATGGTTGCCTTAGCGTTAATGTTAGAAACCAAAATAGTTTTTCTAATTTTGAAAAATGTTGAAAGACTTCAACTCGCCACATCCCAGAATCTTCAAACTCTCTGGATTTTATATAAGGTTGACTTTTCTTTAGGCTTTGATAGGACTACATCAGTTGGCAACTGTATTTATCAACTTGTGGTGTTAAAAACATGTATAAAAAAGCTCATTAAACGGCTTCCGTTTTGGCGAAATTTTTAAATTCTGACAAAAATGACGAGCTATTGGCTAGTCGGAATGTAGGTAAGACCAAAGCTGTGATCTTAAAACAGCTTCAGGTTCATAAATGTCTTAGCGGTTCATGCAAACGCGTTTTTATAGATCTTAACACCATCCTTATTCACATAAAAATCATTTTACTAACACAGAAAGCAGCAATAAGAGATCAAATCTAATTTTCACTTTTCTATTTAAATATATTTATATATTGTGTAAGTTATGCTGATGTAAATGTTTAAATATTTTTTTGATGAGCTAATATGAAAGAGATTAGAGTTTACTTCCAGACTAGCCATTAGCTTGTCTCTTTTTGCAAACTGAGGTCCTTCAGAGCTACTAAATGTATAACAGTTTGGATAGCTTAATTGTAGATGAATTGTTTATAACTTTTCTGCAAAAACTCCCTCTAATACACCTTTAAAAGTCTTACATTTCACAGTTTGGGGTTGTTTTTTTTTCACGGTTTGTTTTTTCCATCCACAGTCCAACAACCTCCTTACATCTCTGTATCGTAAGGGCACCTCTGCTCCCAGCAGTCCTGCCAGCAAAGCCACGCCCCCTCCCAGCACAGGGACACTGGTGTCCTCTGGAGGCTTCTTCATCGATAAAGGCAGAGGCTCCAAAGGGAGCCGCATCCTGATTGACCTGTGCGAAGAGGAGTCTGACAGTAAAGCAGCAGCTGTAAGTTATCGTGGTTGTGAAGGTGCGTCTCTGTTTCGTTAGCAGAGCAGTCTTTGAGAACAGCTATTGGCAAAAAATCTCAGTTCACATCTTTGAACATAAAGTTGGGCTGTGTGAAGTGTTTCTGTGAAGTGATGAGTGAGGAACTAAAAGTAAAGAACTGTGTACAATCTAGATGACACAAGACAACAGGAGGAACTGCAAGTTGAAAAGGTTTAAAGCTCTGCTCACACATTTTTCTTTTTGCATCTTTATTTACCTGCAGACAGACGTGTCGATGCTGGAGTCCCAGAAGAGTCACAAAAAGTCAAGAAAAAGGGCAAAGAATTCAGCAGAAACAGCTGAGTTTTCCACCCTGAACAAAAAAGGTACACCGTAAGGACTTTTGAATATCATTTGACAAAATATCAAAGCAAATAAAGAAGTTTGATGCCTTAGCTTTTCAGTAAGATGTGGATTCTAATTTTAGAAATCAACTCACAGCTGCAGTTTTTTTTACAGAGCCTGTTTATTATTGAACTGTGTTCAGACATACTTTATTAATATTTAACAATTGCCATAAGTCCTGTTTTCACTAGTAATAATGGGGTACAGAGTGTAGATTATTAAAAAACTATGACTGGAGCATCAAGCTGCAACAAAACAAAACAACAAAAAGTAAAAAAATAAAGGTCTAAATATTTTCAGAAAACTCTGTGTTCATATCTCAGCATATAATTTGTCAAAAGACCCATAAACCTGTGACGAGCTCCTACAGTTCTTTGTGCTTTTTATAGTTAAATCAAAATTACCGGAGCTGCAACGTCCCACTGTGAAGTTTGAAGACGTTGGAGGCAATGAGGAGACGTTAGCGGTTAGTGTTTTTAATTTGCTTCTGAGATTAAAAGTTGACAGCTGAAGTGTGGATGAAATCAGCTGCAGCTCCTCCGTCGCTCCTGTCTTCCTGCAGGAGGTGTGTAAGCTGTTGATCCACATGCGTCACCCTGAGGTGTACCAACACCTGGGCATGGTTCCTCCGAGGGGCTTCCTCCTCCACGGCCCTCCTGGCTGTGGAAAGACCCTTCTGGCCCAGGCTGTGGCTGGAGTGAGTACAGGACCAGACAGTATTTACCAAAATCATGGACACGAAGATGGAGAACTGCATTTTAAAAAAAAAATGTTGTATTATACAAGTGTGACTGCAAAAGCTATAATCGGATAAAGATGTTAGAATTGATGCTGTCCTAAAGATGTTCTAAATATTTATTTGATTTTATTTTTTATGCTTTTTGCTTTGTTAATTGATAAAACTGACATTTAAAGTTGCTGTTTTAGAAAGGATCCAGCAGCATTCCCATCATCTCCTGCAGTCCTCTCTCCGTCAGACTTTTTGTTTAAAATTTTAGGTTTTGAACCTGAAACATTAAAAAAAAAAAAGTTTATCCAAGTAGAGCGTCTCATGGATGCACATTTTGTGTTTAAATGTCAGAGTTTGTGTGTTTCAGGAGTTGGAGCTGCCCTTGTTGAAGGTTTCTGCCCCAGAGCTGGTGTCCGGAGTGTCAGGAGAGTCTGAACAGAAGCTAAGAGAACTGTTTGACCTTGCTGTGGTCAGTAGTTCTGTTCCTTTCTTGGTTTATTTGCTTTTGTGTGTGTGTGCGTTTGCATGTGATGCAGTCACAGGGGATAAGAAAGTCCACCCTCTTTTAGATCTAAGGTTCACAATCTACATGATCTGGTCTGTACGAGGTTCAAACTGATTAAAATCTAATTTCATGTGTACAAAAACACAACAGATTCCATTGGGTCGTTCTTTATTAAAACAAAAATAAAGCCAATATGGAAAAGCTACATAAAAAAAACATCGTTCATCCCACGATTCTGGAGCTTGTAGAAACCCACAGAGGTCAGGTTTTGGTGAGAATCACTTGTTATACTCCAGCCTCATGAGCAGCAGTAGCTCCTTGCTTTTCAGAGGGGCGTGTCCAAACAGGTACATAATCTTTTTACCCAGATGAAGCTTTAGGAAGGTACAGAAACGGAACAGAATAAACAGTGCTCATGACACACAGTAGTTGAACTCTACTAGTATCTGTTTAGATCGTTTTGTGAAACAATTGTTTCTGTTGTATAGCTGATACGGTGAAATCGTTGAAATAAAATGAAATGGAAAAACCTTTCCTTCCTTGCAGAGCTCCAGCCCATGTATCCTGTTCATAGATGAGATCGATGCCATCACCCCTAAAAGGGAGGTGGCTTCTAAAGACATGGAGAGGAGGATTGTTGCCCAGCTGTTAACCTGTATGGATGGTAGGTTACACACTCTTCTTTCAACCCGACTAAAATGAACACAAGCTTACAAACTGCATCAGAAACTGAGCTTCTTTTTTTTTACATTTAGGCCTTGTTCTGATCAGGATCAAACTGAAAATAAACTCTAAAATCAGTGCATTGTAGTCAGCCTTTCACAAGTGAAGCCATTATTAACAACAAAGCCCATCACCTCCTAGAGGGATGGCGGCTGTAGCTGGGCAGGGAGTCGGACTGCAAACTGATCTGAGCTGTGGTTCAGTAGGTTTCATCTTTCAGGTTTCAGTGCTCCTGTTTAAATCTGTAGGAATTGGCAGATCATTTGAATAAACCACGACTTCCAAAGGTTTCTGCTGCTTGTCTTCTTACAGACTTGAACAGTCTGACTGTGACAGCTCAGGTTCTGGTCATCGGGGCCACCAACAGACCGGACTCCCTAGACCCGGCCCTCCGCAGAGCTGGACGCTTCGACAGAGAGATCTGTCTGGGTATCCCTGATGAGTCGGCTCGTCTCAGGTGAGTCATACTCAATGTATACAACATGTAGGATTGAACCACATTGTCTGTCTGTCAGTAGATATGCTTCGACTAAGGTACCAACAGATTTGTGTGTGTTCTGTCAGGATTTTACAGACGCTGTGCCGAAAGCTGACGCTGCCTGAAGATTTCGACTACCAGCAGCTGGCTCGGCTCACCCCGGGCTACGTTGGAGCCGACCTCATGGCTCTCTGCCGCGAAGCAGCCATGGCTGCTGTGAACAGGGTTCTCCTGGAAACGAAGGCTCCTCCACCAAACCAACTGCAGAGCTCTGCTGAGGAACTGACAAGAAGCCAAGAGCAGACAGAGGCTGGAAGCTGGCAGCAGCAGGTATGCACCTAGAATGTTACGCAAGACCCAAACTCACATAGACTTTGACATGGAACACTGTAGACAGAAAAATTGACAAGTTGCCACCAAACACCAAAAACGTTCTTTAGTATGCAATCTTGTTTTAGTAGTTAACTGTATTTCAAAGTAACAGATTCTTTGAATTACGGCCTCTAGTGTGTCCGACCTCTCTGCTATCCTGATGGCGGATGTTCTGGTTCCTGCAGGGGGAGCTGTGGAAGTTGTTGAACCTGCTGAAAGCCACAGAGACACTGTCAGAGGAGGAGCTAGTCGGTCTTTCCATCCTCATGTCCGATTTTCAGGACGCTCTGTCCAGGGTTCAGCCTTCAGCCAAGAGGGAGGGCTTTGCCACGGTTCCTGATGTCACCTGGGAGGACGTAGGAGCCCTGCAGGAGATCAGAGAGGAGCTCACCATGGCCATACTCGTAAAGACCAGACTTTATTTTACATTTCTCAATAACTAGGACTTCTAGTGTTAAACAGTTTTGTCTGAACAGTAGCTGAACCAAACCATCACTTGTATTGTCTGATAAGTCTTTAACTTTACTTGTTATATGATTTAAATCCCTGTGAGTTTGCACAAAGACGTAAACAATCAACTCACTGGCTTTTCTGGATTACGACAATGGGCTGCCCCCGTTTTTAAGTTTTTGGGTTCTTGTATCTGTAGATTAGTCCTAGAGTTAACAGTGTTCGTTTGATTTTTCTTGTGTCCCCTGCAGGCTCCAGTTCGTTCTCCACAGCAGTTCAAGGCTTTAGGCCTCAGCGCTCCATCTGGGATGCTGCTGGCTGGACCTCCAGGCTGCGGAAAAACCCTGCTGGCCAAGGTTCTCAATTACTCAAACGTTTCACAGAACAGACGGTTGTGTTTATTTTACTGTCAGGCTTTCTGCGTTTAGCTTTAGGTCCGATGTCATTCATGCATATCAGAAACGTAAGAGAGGGAAAGATAATAAATATCCGTCTGATTTATTTGTATTCAGCCCATCTGTTATCGGAGTAAACTGTTTTTTAAATATCGCTGCGCTTCCTCCTTTAAGGCGGTGGCCAACGAGTCTGGCCTCAACTTCATCTCTGTGAAAGGTCCAGAGCTGCTCAACATGGTGAGTTACTGAGGGGCAACACAGTCTGTGCGCTGCTCCACTCTTGTATCGTTTAGAGCCCTCCTCGTCGTGGAAGCAGTGATTGGTGATGTTGGCGCTTCTAATCGATGAAACTGTGGTGATGTTGGCAGTACGTGGGCGAGAGCGAGCGGGCGGTCAGACAGGTCTTCCAGAGAGGACGCAACTCTGCACCTTGTGTCATCTTCTTTGACGAGCTCGATGCTTTGTGTCCGCGGCGTTCAGGCCACGAGGTGAGCGGAAACATATGGATTACACCGTTTTTACCTCTCAGGTCCAACAAAAACTAAGAAATAAAAATGTTGTATTAATAATTATTAATTTTATGCATGTGTGATTTTTATTACTGTTATGACCGATTTCAGTAGAATAACTTTTCATTTTTATTTTTGCATTTAAAAGTCTAAGAAGGGACTGGGTCTGTTAATTCTACTTTTTGCTATAAGCTCCACAGTTTCATTGTCTGAGAAGTAGCCTGGTGTAATGAGAGAAAATAAACCCAATAAACAGCTTGTTTTGTTAATCGGTACTGTTTGCCCTCAGTCAGGAGCCAGCGTTCGGGTCGTCAACCAGCTCCTTACAGAGATGGACGGTTTGGAGAGTCGACGGCAGGTCTTCATCATGGCTGCAACCAACAGACCAGGTACAGGTCCAGCATGGTTCAGTTCTGAGGTGCTGAGCTCAGTCACACCTCAGGACTGAAGAAACTTCGATTCGTTTATAGGTGCTCTTTCTACATCACCCGCAAAAAGGTTTACAAAAGTTCTTTTTTTCTCTCCAGATATCATCGACCCTGCCATCCTAAGACCCGGTCGTCTGGATAAAACCTTGTACGTGGGTCTGCCGTGTCCAGCAGATCGTCTCGCCATCCTGCTCACTGTAACGAAGGTCAGTAATTACCCAGAATCCACCGAGACACCAGAGAAGATTAACCGAAGCGCAGCAGTTAGAAATGCCCAAATGACTTTTAAGCCGTTCGTTTCCTAATTGCAGTCTCCTAATGTCTCACGTAAATTTGGACACTAATAATCGAATATCAAGGGTTAAAGGTGCACGAACACTGAAGCACCCTTGTGTTTCTTACACAGTTTCTGATTGGCTGTTCCTTCTGCAGCTAAAAAAAACCCATGCAAATAACTCACCGAAACACACAGCTCCATCAGAAACACTGGGCTGATTTTTGGTGACGTTACATCACACGGCACATAAGATTCACAAAAAAGCTATAAAAAAAAACAAAAATAAATCTTTTTTGGAGATTTTACTATGACGTGTTCAACACTGTGTTGATGTCCCGCTCTGACTTGTTTAAGCTCTCTAAAATATTTAGTCCTGCTGACTTTACATTTGTACAGTTTCTACATTAAAACAGGTCATTTTTGCCTTCTTTTGACTTGCGGTTCGTTTTGGGCAGCAACTGCCCTGGCAGCCTTCACAAATAGCTTTAGAAATTTTGTGGATTAAAAAAAAACTGTCCCCAGTAGAAACAAAATGTAAAAGAAGATTTTTTTCTTCCCCAGGATGTTTATGTTGTCACATTTTCAGCCTCTTTCAAAATGAACACGTTACTGTGAACTCGGTGCAACAGCAGAACGACATTCCTGCTCCAACACTGCTCTTCCTCTGTAAACCAAACAAAGAAGGCCAACAGTAGCATTTCTGTGCTCTTGCACACAGCGAGTCTGCTTTCCAGAGACAGCTGAGTGACGACAGCATAGTTGTTGTGTCACATGAGCTAAACTTTGTCTGGGTCAGACCCTGAACCTATCCTCCACATTACTCCTGGTGTGTGGTCGTAAACAGTTGTTATGATTGGAGTTTCAACTTGATACAACCACTCAAAAAAATGGTTTTTTTGTATTGCAGAGGGAAAAAAGCCAAATATGAAGAATGATTTATCTGTGATTTTTTATTTTGAGTAATCATCACAAGGGAGCGTTCTAAAACAAAGCAGAAAATTTAAAAGCAGTTTTTTTTAATCCTGCACTTGCATTTGTTTTCTCATTTTACTTCTTATTGCCTCACCAAATTTAGATAATGAAAAGTCCGAAAGGCGATAATTGTCTTTCTGTGGGTTTGTCTGTCTGTTAACAACAACAAAAACAGAAATCTTGTGAACGTCATCAGTCAATTGACAGAACCGTAACTGGAAAATGTAGAGCTTTAACTTACAGATAATGGGCTAAAGTTTGATGTGGTGATAGCAAACATAACATTATTTTAAAGTCTGACTAAGCCGTAATACCATTCCTTCCCATCACAAAATGGTTTTGGTTTAAAACACATGACAAGTGATAGGAGTGCTGGACCTTTAATTAAGGCAGTGGTGCGCGGCCAAAACAACTAAAATGATCTGTGGCTAAATTTAGATTGTGCAGCACACCGAACTAAATCAATTATTTTGTGTTTCTTTTGTCCAATTTTTATTTGGTGTGTCAAAAAAAAAAAAAAACCTGTATCATGATGGTTGGTCTCAGATCCTTTTTTTAAAATGAAAAGTTTGTATGTTACAGGGAGGCACCAAACCTCAGCTGGAACAGGATGTCAGTCTTGAACAGGTCGCCGATGATCAACGCTGTGATTGCTTTTCGTAAGTTCCAGCTGAAAACAGCAGCTTTTAAGTTTTCTGACTAAAGAGAAAAAGAACAGTGTCAAGTCACTCATTTGTTAGGGAAAAGAAAAACTTCATTTGCATTCTTTAAACTAATCCCTACACACATAGAGTTAGGAAAATGAGTGTGGAGCGGATAGACTTCAAAGAACCTCCTTCAGGAAAGTAATTCAACTTTAATTTCAACAATGTTTGCTCTCAGACAAAGGAGGATAAAGGTTAGAGATAAAACAATCAAGTTGTAAAAACAAAGGCTGTGGAACCAGACACCAAGACTAAAGATGTGAAAAGAAACGGTACTTTTATTTCTATGACGTGTATAAAAATAATTGTTTAAATGTAATTACAAGTTACATTTCATCCTCCTTTCATTATTTTTATGTTTGCAAAGCTTGTGGCGGCCATTTAGAATCAGTTATTGAGCTGTAGAACATCCAGTGATTATTTTCTAAGAGTTTCAGTAAAATGTGTTCACTAGTTGATGCTAAAAGGCTGGCAACCAAAATTCACACACAGGCAATTATACTATCACCCACTTTTCATTGGTGGCAAGTAATAAGAAGCATATGTCTGTATCTACTGACCTTATGGGATTGCACATCAGGCAATAAAAGGTAAATAATGAGGTTCCATTCAGAAAATGTTTAGTTATGAAGTAGAATTTAAGTATAGTACTCTATTTGAGTTTAACCTATTTAGCCTTTATTTTGCATTATAATTGAGTTGATATATGATTTATAGTGTATTCTTTCTTGTGCACCTGTATGCAAAGATTTATGACTTGTTATAAAGCTAATGGAATATTATAGAAATTAAATATATAAATCCCAAAATGTAAGAAGTTTTGCACCTTATCTACCATAACCACCTTAAGTCAAGCATTTGTTACAATAAGCACGAGCTTAACCAGATCTGTCTTGAAAAAGAAAATTGAAATCTCAAAGATTTTCTTAGAAAAATACAGGATATAACTTGAATATTCTGCCATCATTGTTGTGCTCTGTCTGTTTTAGAAGCAAATAAAGTATGTAACCTGTTTTGTTTGATGCAGTGGCGCTGATCTGACCGCGTTAGTGAGGGAAGCATCTGTGAACGCCCTGAGGGCCTATCTGAAGTCCCAGCACTGTGGTAACCCATTACTTCCTCTCTGAACATCGACTCTGTGAGGATGATCAGATTTGTCCCTAAGTTTCATCTTCAGTTATCGCCTTGGGGTCTGAATTGCCTCAGTATGAATTGAAACGATTTCCACTCAAACCGCCCTTAAAGGTGGTTTGGACCCCTTTTTTAAGAGTGTGGCATTCCAAGCTTTTTAACTGCATGAGAAGCTCCGTTATGTAAGCTAGATTCACATACAGCTTAAACTGCACACCCCTCACAATGGAGAGTTTTAATTTATTTTCTTTGGTGCAAAAACCAACACATCAGTAGTGTGGAATAGTGATCGGACGCATAGAGAAAGAAAATAACAAGACTGAGAACACACCCCTGAGGTACCCCATATGTCATGGGTGCCGGGGAAGGACTTTTGTTCCAAATAAATTTTGTTACAAAAACAGTAAGTAAACTTCTTAAGAGCTACACCAGAAATCCCAACCCAGCTTTGTAATGGACCAATGAGAATAGCGTGGTCTGGAGTTTTCAAATCTGAATTTGACAAATTGTCCATTAGGGCTTTCAGCTTGCTTGGCTTTATTTCTTCATGCTGTGACTTGAGATTTTGAATGCCCACCCTACCTCCAGAATTTACCGTAAAACTGAACCCCAAGTCGTGTCTCTGAGCTGCCGTCCTCTGGTTTGGGTTGAGCTTGTGTTCGTTGTTCCTTGCAGGTCCCCCACACCCCTCCGACTCCGCAGCAGACATCAGAGTGAGCCGACAGAACTTTGAGGACGCCTTTAGGACAGTTCGACCGTCCGTGTCCAAAAAGGTGGGAAACCAACCGATCTCGGTGATTTGTTGTGTTTTCTCAGTTACACTACTCAGGATTGGTTGTAGCCCTTTATGTCCTTTTCACATTTTCACAACTAAATATGAAGAAGGTCAAATTTTTTATAGTGGTTATTGTTAAATGTATTATTTGAATTTTTAATGTGGCGTTCAGTTTTGCATTACGTAGTTGTACTGGCAGAAAGATTACAATATTCCAACAGGAAGTGCTACAGCTAGCCGTCGGTGCTTCAATTTGGAGTTAAATAACTACAGGCAAACGTAAAAACGGTGTGTTTTAGGCATCTATATTGTTTGCTTTTTTTTTTTTAGATGGCTTTAAAGCTGCCATCTTAGTAGCCCCGTTACAATCTGATGTGATTCTGCAGACAGTGAGTGT
>JAVKLF010000073.1:5260323-5272388 GCA_034783495.1 Millerichthys robustus | reverse complement strand
GGTTACACTCGAGCTGAAAAATAAATTTACTCAAAGCGTCACATCGTCTTCCTCATTCGTGTGGAAGTTGTCAAACAACTCACTATCGTTTAAAGACAAAAGACTGTGTGTTTCCTGTGTTCAGTGTTGGTTCAACTGAGGTCAGTTGAAAGGGCTGGAGTATTTTTCCACTTTCAGCTGGGCTGGAATGTGGATCAGTAGCTTTAGTTTTTAACCAAAGAAACCACTTTTTAGTAGTGTTAAAGTGAATCTGTATTTATGCATTCAGCATTCATCAGAGCTACAGTGAGCCATTAAAAATGGTCAAAAGAACTGTAAGTGTTGCAAACTCCTGTTTTAGAACTTTAGTCATCTGTGGGAACATTCAGCCAAAACGCTGATCCGAGTTAGTCACTTGTTAATAAAAAACTCAACTTGGCACAACAGCAACCAAAGGTTTTCCCTGCTGTACCACATGCTGGACTATCAGTTACTGCAGTATCATGAGCTATTATTTGGCAGTTCCAGTTTTTCTTTTCAAAGTAATTTTAGGAGCCACAAAATCACCTGGTGCCGAGCCAATGAGGCGGCCAGATAAATCTGTCCCCGGCAGCTTCTTCTTCAGAATGGGGACGATCTTTTCGTCAAAGTACTCCATGGCCATGGAGGAGATGTCCCTCAGCTCCTGGAGAACCTCGTGAGCTCGCTGGGGCGCTCTGGTGGAGTTCACGTAGCGTAGCACACGGTAAATCTCATCTATCACCTGGTAAGACACGAAGGCATTAGACGAACAACTAGAGAGCACAAAAACAAAACGAATTAAAGTAGTAATATGTCCTTGATCTTCATGAGGTCTTTGTTGACTGGGCCTGAGAAATGCCGAAATAGTGTTTTGCTCCAAAATTGGCTGCAAAAGTGGGATTTTAGTGATCATTTTTTGAGTTTGGAACAAAATGTACTTCAAGCCACAAATATAACTAAGGCCCTTCAGATGCTTGTGTGCTAACGTGTGGAAGTGTTATGGTTCAGAAGCAGTCAGGCGAACCTTTCCAGGAATAAAGCAGCAGAGGTTCGAGTCGACATATTTCATGAAGGTCATGTTGAGCAGAGAAAGACGCGTCTCGACAGCAGCCAGGATGTCGGCATGACGAGCCAGGGAATGGTTTCTCCTCTCCGACTCCCGCCTAGACACGAGAACGCACATATGGAGAGGAGAATGATCAGAAATGCAAAAAAATTAATTTCATTCTAGAAGAATTCCTAAACTTGAGCAGCAATAGCTTTTTTTAAACTTTAAACAGATCATTTAAAAAAAAAAGTAAAAATCAGGCTTGAAGGATATAAAAATGCAAAATGTTGCTCCAACCTAAAGTAAACAGGCACCTGCAGGTACTTTAAGTATTAAGTCTACAAAAAACACATAAGATGAATGAAGTTAAATTAGAGAGGATGATTTGTTTGAAATAATTCTAATTGTAAAAAGTGTAAAGCTCAGAGTGGTGTGTGCTCCTAAGCCCCAATCATCGTCTTTAGAAGCCACATAATAGACCAATATGTAGTTATGAGCCATTGGAAATGCACAATTTAACCAGCTCAAAAAGCAGATGTATAGCTTTGAAATTTATAAAACAATCTCATCTATGATCCTAAAGGAAAGTTAAACACAAATCAGTTTAGAGCAAATAGACGCTTCATGCATTTGTGACAACTTTTAACTACAAAATTGGTCCCTTAGTTAAATATGATGCACCTGTAGGCATTCAGGTGGATGCATTTGCCTGCAGTGTGAATGTAACCTTATTCACAATGTCTATCAGAATATTGTTCATGTGTAAACAGGGTTTAAAAGTTAACTTTTATGAGCATCTGGAGCAAATTGTCTGATACAATCCTTACACTTCTCATGCTGAGAACACCATCCCTACAGTAAAGCATGGTGGTGGCAGCATCATGCCGTAAGGATGCATGCTTAAAATTTTTTTATCGGATTTCTTGTTTGTTTTCCCAATAAAATATACTTTGCATCATCAAAAATTGTGATTATGTTGTGCAAAATAAAAACATACTGAGCTTCCTCCTCTTGAACACAGCTCATACCAAATGCAAATATGAATAAAACAAGTTTGCTCAAGTTTAAAACCGTTGGAGAAAAAAAAAAGTCACAGTTTCAGTGTTTCTTTTGCAGTGTTTGTGTTAATGTGTCACTAACCTGGGTAGCTGGGCTTTGACTTGCCTTTGGCAAAGGCTGTGGTACCGCTCCACCTTCAAGAAGCCCTGGTTCAGGACCCGCTGGCAGATTATGTCCATGCGTTTACACACCTGCAGAGGACGGAGCAGAGGCGAGACGTGAACAGGTCAAAATACCTCACATGTGGAACCAGGAGTTTATCGTCTCTGACTGTTCTCTGATTTAGTGATGTGTTATGTGGACATGGATATGTCGGGAGGAGGGCAGCCTTGTGCGGACACATGTAGAGCAGGGCTGTGTAGTGGCAAGAAATTAGTGATACTGTATGAAACATATCACGACATAAAGGGTCACAATATGATATATTGCAATATATTGAAATACTGTAAGCAAGGCAACATATTGCTTTTTTCTACAACAAATAAAAAAAACTCAGGAGTTGAGGAGTCAAATGGCTGACTGACTGCTGCTCACTAGTGGTTGGAGGCTAAAATACAACACAAACATGAACGGCTGGCATGAAAGTTTACATTGTAAGCCTTATTAAAAATCAATACTGTGCTTTTGAGAATCAACGCAATATCAGGAAATAAAATATTTTTTAAAGATATTTTTCAATGTATTGAGATTTTTTTTTACACCCCTAATGTGAAGGGCATCATGGGGGAAAAAATCCTAAAACCCTAAAAAGAGGCTGTTAAGTGTGTTCTCAAAAATAAGCTACCACAACCACTGTGACGAGGAACATGGAGGCTGGAATCCTCTCAGATCAGGTCCGCTCGGTTTAACACTACTTTTAACTTAATAATCTAATCTTTGGTAATCTAACCTAACCAAAGATAAGATGATGTGGCACTGCAGTGTGTGATTTGTTTTCAGGAAAACATGAACAGTCAGAATTTGAATAATTTGTTGATATATCAAGAAAAAGTATTTAAGCAAATGTATTTTCTAAAAGGAAAATGACGAGCAGTGTGAACACAGAGCTGAATGACTTAGCTAAAAATTTGCTAAATGCTAAAGGAAGAAGGCTAGCTAAAAGCAGCAAAAGGACAACTAAAAGACAAAAGCAACCAAAGGCTAGCCAAAAAAGTAGTCCTTCTTCCTAATACTACTTTCTTTTAATAGATATTTTTCTTTCATTAACTGAAGTAATTTTGGTCCAAGACATTAGCACATTTTTTGTGAGGGTGAGTTGTCTGTTATTCTTTCTAATTTTGTTTAATTTCTACATGAAATTTCCTATTTCACGTAACTTTATAACACAGTCAACAGATCCAAATCAGCTTCTTCACTAAATGTGGTGCATTTACCATAAAGTTTATTAATTTGCAATGTCTGTGTTATTAATATTAATACACTAAACTCTTTATTTCAAGCTGCTTACTCTCCAAAAAAAACATCCTCCTGCTTTGTTATGTGACCTGATTGTGTAGCCTGCAGCAGTAAATGAGGGTTGATTTCATAACCATCTTCTGTTCACTTTTGTCTCGCTCTCTCCTTTCCTCTGTGCGTGCTATTATAAAAAGAATAAGCCCTAATCATAAGAGAGGCACAGACTCCCAGAAACTGATCACAGCTTGTTGTCAGTTTATTTAGTAGTTCAAATCTGGGTCACCAAAACCAGGAACAGTTCCAGGCAAGATTATCGAAACCTTAACCCGTGAACTGTATCAACACAACTTTATGTCCAAATATAACAGTGATCTTAAAGGAAGTCTGTGCCTGCAGAAACGCCTTTCTGCCTGCTGATTGATACATGGATGCTACACACGAAGCAGGGCTTTTTTTTTTGCATTGCAGAGGTTTGTTAATCAACTACAGCAACACTGCAGTCACAGTCTGTCTGGGATTATGTGTGTGTGTGTCCTACTCATTAAAGATTACTGCACACTAAGCAGTGCAGCTCCGGACCGGACAGCTAGCAGCCCTGCAGACCCTCCAGCTCCACGCTCTAACCCCGGAGCCCTGCGGCTAGCTGCAGCCGCCTCGTTGCGTCCTTACCGAGCGCAGCAGGCTGATCTCGTCGTACGACAGAAAATTGAGAATGTTCTCAATGGCCACGATGGGGAGACCCAGAAGAGGGTTGTTCTGGTGCTGCTGATCCGGCGAGGGGGTGGACTGTCTCAAAGACACCGAGTCTGGATCCAACGATCCAACACATCCGTCAACTCTTTCTACGACGGCCGCCATCTTCTTTAGCTACAGAGGAGGCGGAAATGACGTATCTATGGGAATCGCGTGCCCTTGTTAAATTTTTTTTTTCTCGTTTCAAATGGGTCACAGAAAGTTAGACTCTGCACAAGGGTTGTCACTTTCCAAAAAGATGCATTAGGAATACCTTCAGGGCAGGGTTGCGCAGAGGGACCTTTTGTCATTTAATATTTAGCTGTGAGACTGTTTCTACTGAGAAACATTTAGCTACTGTAAAGAAGGAAAATCCAACGACTGAACAGTGTTCAGCCTGTGTTTGACGAATTAACAATACGAACAGGAATCAGGGTCAGTCCGGCTACTAATTGTTTTAGCTATGTTTTGCCTATTTTAGCCAGCATTTTGCTACTTTTAGCTTCTAGCTATCACTTTTTAGGTCTAATTATCAGCTAATAGTTTGCTACTTTTAGATTGTAGCAAGAGTTTTTTACGTTTTGTCTTATGGTTGCTTTTTGCTATATTTAGTTTTCAGCTAGCCTTTCACTACACTAAGCTTATAGCTAATGTTTTCTTTTATTTAGCTTTTAGCTGGCATTCTGCTACATTTAGCTAGCATTGTATTGGTTTTATATTTTAGGTAGTGTTCTGTTCCCTTTTCGCTTGTAGCTAGTTTATACGCTTTTTAGCTTGTATCTAGTGTTTTGCATCTTTAACAACTTGTTTTTCAGCTTCATTGGCAGCTTTCAGCTTCCATTCTGCATTATTGTAGAAAGAACAGTGTCTCCAGTTTCTACTCAGAACGTTGTCCATATATCCAGGACTTGTCATAAGGTCGTAGCCTTTTGGCTGCTTCCTTCAGCACAGGTCACCGTGCAAGATTTGGCAATTATTTTATTTCAGATGCCATTTCTGACACAACCTGGGCTCGAACCTTACAGCCTCAGGAACTTACTGGCATCCCCAAATCTGAAGCCTAACCTATGTACATAACACTGTAAACACATACGTACATGCTTGTGACGCTTATAGTGGCTCACTTTCTACTTTGAACTTCTGTCTGCATTTCTTAGTCTTTGATCACACTACAAGAAATATTTTTGAAAACTCAGATTTGGCATATCTTGGCCACAGATAAAACCCAATTTTCTGGTGAAATAAACATACGGTAGATATCTGATGTAAAAGATTTATAAATGACAATAATAAAGAAACAGCTTTTGGTAAAGATTTCCTGTACCTATATGTATCTCCAGATTTTTGTAATGTCCTAATTGCCTAGCTTTTCAATGTTTCTGTTAGAATATACAGTATTTTGAAAGTCAAAGGAGTTTAGGGTCGTTTAGACTAAAAATGTTGTTTTAAAACATTTGTAATGTAGTACACTTCTCAGACTAGTAGATGGCGGTAAATTACTTTATAACAAAATTACAGTTTTACATTTCTAATTAAAAAATCAAGCAAACAAATACCAACAAAAAAATAAAAGGAATGTATTTGTATGTATTTAATCAAAGGGAATAGTGCTCTGAAGGAACTAGTTGCCATCTGCCAGTAGGAGGAAGACCATAGACCTAAATTATACAATTGTATATAAATAATTATATATATAATTATTTTTCATCTTACTGTTTTATAAATACATAAAACGGAAAGTTGAACTTAAACAAAAATAATAACAGCTTCATGTTTTATTACTTGTGCGTGGTAGTTTTTGAGTAGGAATTTAGACAGGATTGTGCGCCTCTAACTTGCAGTCTCCCTCCTCAAGATGGCGGTTTCGTTGACGAAGGCAGCTGTTTTCTACGTATTCTACGTCTATGCTCGAAGCTCGGAGAGAAAAAAATGGCCGCCACCATGGATAACGTGGAGGAGATTCGGAGTCGAGTAATATTGGGGGAATTTGGAGTGAAGAATGTAAGTTTGTTTTAGAACAATAATCACAATGAAAGCGTCATTTAGTGCTCTTTAACCATAAACTAACAAACGGCTGTGGGACTCTCCATCTTAGGTTCGGCTGCTTATTTTTGTTAGCTGGATAACTATCCTATTGAAGTTGCTTTATAATAGAGATGTGGATGTGTTCTTACCAACACGAATGACACACCAGAGAGCAGAAGATACAATAGTTAGTGAGGGATGAAAATAGTGTATTGTGTTTGCTTCAGACAGCAAAACGTCCACCTTTCTCTACAGCGGTGTGGCTCACCTGTGGAGAGGGATATCTGCATCAGGTGTTTGAGGGCTTCCATCACTGAGGATTTTCACACAGTCCTGATTAAGATGAACTACTCCATGTGACTTGTTCACTGTGAGAGCATCCTGACAAGCTGCATCACATCATTGTACGGAAGCTGCAGTGTGACTGAAGAAAATTCTGAAGTGTCACGAACTGAGGGAGTCTCTAGGTCCACAGGGTTCCATTTGCACCACAAACCTTGTACACGTTTATTCGTTTATTGGTCATGTCTGCTCAACATCTGGAACTGTTAGTCTTATGCTCAGCTCTGTCAGCAAAATCAGTCAGATTGAGCATGTGGCAGTGCAAAAAAACGTGAAAATATTGATTTTTAGTACATTTGTAAAGTTTTTTTAAATATAGTATCTTTCATTGATATAAAATCACAAAGTGCTTCATTATTAAAGCAAGAAAAACTAAGGAGCATAGACATAAAAGCAAATACACATCACACGCTTAAACGGTACAAGTAAAACAGGGTATAGAAAACGCACATCACAAACTCTTAACAACTAGCTAAAGACTGTAAAAGAAAGTGTAAGTGAATAACTGGTGCAGCGGTGAAAGGCTTTTCACTCAACAGAGTCCCAAACGCACATTTTCCTTCCTCCTTGATATTACACCCAAATTCACATTCTTTCCACATCATGCGTCTGAAATAAATCACCAGGGGATATTTATGATTGTCGGAGTATTTGTATATAAGTTTCCAGCAGCCACAACCTCCAAAGACAGGTTTATACACGATAAACTGCACTACACTGATCTAGCTTTATTGTTTTTAGCAGTTTAAGCTACATTCGTTTCTGTGTTCGATTGGACAGCTGTCACTCCCTACATGAGTCAATGAGTTTCATCTGCTGGTTGCTGATAACACAGTTTGGGACTAGTTCTGGCAGGTCCTGATTATTACAGTCTGGGAGTAACCCACAATAAAAACTTTAACAAGGAAATCTCGTTTTTGATTAAAAAAAGAAAGAAAAAGAAACAGGAAATAAATCATCAACACCAAACAAAAATGCCAATACAAATTTATCTTTCAGGTTCATACAACAGATTTTCCTGGAAACTACCCAGGCTATGATGACACTTGGGACATGCAGAAATTTCAAAAGGTAAGATTGCAAGTCCCTTTCATACTGTGGTTCTCCGGTGTTTAGACATTTGTGTTTATATTTTTTTAATTCTATCTAGGAACAAGGTTTGCTAATTAGCCATAGCTAGTGTGGTGAGTAAAATAAATTAAATGTCAATTAAAATTGTTTAACCAGAGTCTAAGGAGGAACTATGTGACAACAAATTCAAGATTTTATGTTAAAAAGCACATCAATCTGCAAATTCTGCTGGTTTTCCAACTTTTGTCTGTTGGTGGAACATTGTTCCTGAATCTGACTTCTGAGGTAAATTGAACACAATGTAACTTTATTTACACCTGTTCAAAGGACCACTATAAGCAGTACAGAGCTGGACGTCATGGGAGAGTGGTAGGGAGAGAACATGACATAGTTAAAATATTTAAAAACAGGTCAGGTTAAATACTGGAGAATCCTCAAACATGTAGAAGATGATGCTGTGGTCGAATGTGACCAAAATGAAAATGTTTTGGCCGTCAAAGACAACAGCGTCACAGCCTAACATCTGTCGTCGTGCAGAGAACATCATCCCCACCATGAAGCATGGTGGTGACAGCATTATGCTGTGGGAAGTTTTTCCATCAGCAGGTACTAGGAAACTGGTCCGAGTTGACATCCAGAAATATGAGACCATGTCGGAGGTCCAGACGTCAGTCCAACTGAGAATCTCTGGTTTGATGTGGACGAACACTTTTACAACCCACTGTAAAAACAAACTTTAATCCTGGGATAAAAGCTTTTTTTTTAAATCAAAAATGTTCAAACGTGACTTACTCAGTATGGCTCACATTCCCTCTTCTGTTTGGTTTTGTCTTTTACAGAACTTCAGAATTGATGTGGTGCACTTGGATGAAAGCAGTATGGAGTTCGACATGGTGGGGATTGATGCTGCCATTGCCAATGCTTTCAGAAGGATTTTACTAGCAGAGGTGATTTTTCAAGGTCTACTGTTTTGTGTTCGCTATATTATAATGTAATAGCTCTTTTCCAAATTCCATTTATTTATTCATTTATCTGACAGCATGAATGGAGTTCAGCAGGTGGTAGAGCTTGATTTAACCTGAATTACTTTAAAATGCACATCAGTAGTAGGTATAATGCAATATGACAGTAGATAAAAATGTTTTTTTGGCTCCCACACAGCCTAAAGAACTATTGTTTTAAAGTTGTCTTAAAATTCTGAGTAAGAATTTGCCTCCTTGGAAGTGAAATGTACAAAGAAAATGTGGGCTTGGTCAAGACTTTTGCACAGTAATGTGCACACATTTACAGTAACTGAATGGTAGACAAAGTGTGGACTGTTAAATATGAATGTTGATATCATGTCAACAATGCAAGGCTGTCGCTTTAACAGAAATTTAATAATTTACCGGTATTTTTATTTTCAGCCCAGCGTGTTCTATGTGCAGGAAATAAACCTAAAAGTAGACAAACTCCCGATTTTATGTCCCTATTTTGTACATTTATTGCCAGCGTTTTGCTTTTTTTTTGCTTGCAGGTGCCCACCATGGCTATAGAGAAGGTATTCATCTATAACAACACATCTATTGTCCAAGATGAAGTCCTGGCCCACAGATTAGGCCTGATCCCCATCAAAGCTGACCCTCGTCTGTTTGAGTTCAGGAATGCTGGTACATTGAATCAGTTATTCACCCCCTCAGATGGCACCTAACCACAGAGTTTATTTGCTCCTTCACTCAATAATATATGAGCTGTTAGGATAGAAATGCATATTATAGGAATTGCAGCAGAAGGAATGTGTATAATTCAGCCCTTAATCTGAAGAGTCCCATAAATCTGTCATATTCTTTATTTTGTTTTGCTCTAGAAGCTTTTCACGTACAGTAAGAAAAGACTGCGGGAGATGTCTTTTGTCAGAGAAAACAAAGCCAATGAAACTTGTTTCATAAAATAATATAAAGTAACACATTTCCTTTGATAAATTCCAGGTGAAGAGTCTTCAGAGGAAGAAGCTTCTGAAATAGACACCATTCAGCTCCAGTTGAAGATTAAATGCAGCAGAAATCCCAGAGCCAGCAAAGACTCCTCTGACCCGCGAGAGCTCTATGTGAACCACATGGGTAAGTTCTGGGACATAAAGGCGCCGACTGCAATCTGAAAAACTGAAAAGTGGTTTAATTTCAGTGTCACTATACAGTGTTGTGCTGCTACTGAACCATTAATTCAGTTTTCACACGTCAAATTAAAGCACCAACAGAGTTTTTCTCTGTTTCCTTCTGTCTCACGTTCCTTGTTTTCTTGTTTTAGTTTATTCCAGGGATATAGAGTGGATTCCTCTTGGAAACCAGGCGGATGTGTTTGCAGAGTCCCGTATCCGACCAGTGCACGACGACATCTTGATAGCTCAGCTACGACCAGGACAGGAGCTGGACATAGTCATGCACTGCGTCAAAGGAATAGGTAAGAAGTGTTAAAGGCCCTCTGTACTCGATCCGAAACAGAACGGTCGATCCGTGGTCACGTGGTTGTTCGACGTTCGTTTTTCCACACGTCTTTCATATCCCTGGAAGACACCCCCTAAACCCCTGGGAAACGTCTCCCGCTGCAGTATACGTCACTGCACGGGTTTCTTCCTGCTGGAGTCCACACTGTGTTTGTGAATTTAACAAGAGTCACTCCTACCTTATATGAGTCAAAGGAGAGTGGAGCCTGTGTTCAGCGTGATTTAACACCTCTGTTCTGTGCTCAGCTAAGGACCATGCAAAGTTCTCTCCAGTGGCAACAGCCAGTTACCGCCTCCTCCCAGAGATCACGCTGCTGGAGCCGGTGGAGGGAGAGAAGGCAGAGCGTCTGAAACGCTGCTTCTCACGAGGGGTCATAGACCTGGAAGATGTCCGAGGTAATAATGAAGCGACAGAAAGTTTCATTACTTCATCAGTAGTAAATATTTAAAGTGATGTTTTGCGATTAATATTTTGGGTCTCAGGAACAAAAGTCGCCAAAGTGGTTAACAGCCGACTGGACACGTGTAGCAGAGAAGTTCTCCGGCATGCTGATCTGAAGAACGTGGTGAAGCTCGGGAGAGTGCGAGACCATTTCATCTGTGAGTTTGAACACTTTATTTCTTGAATTTTTTAGCAATTTGTGGACTGCCGCCATCTAACCTCTTCAACTATTAGCAACAGATATTAGAAATCTGAATTCGTAGGTTTGATATGAAGAGAATGATCATATTGGGTGGTTATGGAAATTAATTCTGCTCATCAGGTAGTGTTGAAAGCCTCACTGTGCTCCCATTTTCACCCCTGTACTACTAGTTCCACTAAGAATTTGTAAATGACCACGTCTTAAAATCTAGGTTCAATTTAGATGTCATTCTGATAGAGCTGCTGCATGTAGGGAATCATAATTCTTCTCCATTTTTATTGGCCCACCTATAGTTGCTAGGTTAGGTATAAAAAACTGGAGGTGGAGAGGTGCAACCTCTCCCCTCAGTGAGAGAGAACATCCCTTCTATGTATATATATCCAAATATTTTTAACCTTTCAAACTTTTTTTCAGTATTAAAAACCTGTATGCTTGAGGCTTGGTGTTTTCTGCTGCGTCATTATCCCTTTTCTTTTCTAGTCACTGTGGAGTCGACCGGCATCCTGCCTCCTGATGTTTTGGTCGCAGAGGCCATCCAGGTCCTCATGGCCAAGTGTCAGATGCTTCTCAGTGAAATGAACTCTACTGACAGGGAGTGAATGAGTGATCGAAGAGTCATTTGTTCATCCGTGCTCCTCATCAAATGGTTGTGGTCAGATTTGAGATCATAGCCAGTAAATGTTCAAAATATGGATTGAACCAGATATTACGTTAGCATGAAAATCAGCCCACATTTCTCAGCTATAGTTGAGGTTTTTTTTGTATGTTTAAATCTTATTGTTCAGTGTTCGATAAACTGAAGCTAAACAAACCTCAAAGTACCCCCAAAAAAGTGGGTTTTTTGCATTTAATAAAACAAACAAATACATTTTGAAGGGTGCTAACTCAGCCACTGTCCAACAAATACACAAATTATAATCCAAAAGAATGTTCTGAAGCACTTTTCTGAGCAGTACTAACATCCAAGGATGATTTTGTGTAGAAACACCCTAAATTTTCACTGCTTCCCCTGCACTCTAGCGATACTATTTTTTATACCAGCTGGAAATCCAGATATCAAAATGTGGTTTGAGGTTTCATTTTTCGAATGACGTCAATAAATCATCTTTAGAATATGCTAAAAGTCTGAAAATCTAGTTTATTTTGACCAAATATGACTTAATCCCTGATTTGATGTGATGGATCATGTATGACACATTAAAAAGACTGGTCATATGTGACGTTTTGAGAAGAAAATTGTGAGTTGAGGTATCATTTATGTCGAGGA
>JAVKLF010000073.1:5229667-5240917 GCA_034783495.1 Millerichthys robustus | reverse complement strand
ACTCCAAACTGGGCATTCTGTTCTCTTGAGAATCTGAAGTACTTCCTGAATCGGATCCATTTAAACCCTAGGGACCCCAAAGCGAGAAGCTAGAGTTGTGTTTTTGAGTCTGTAGAGTCTTAGAACTTGTGACTGCCTCTGGTTGCAGGACGCGTTATGCGTTAGGATGAGTGTGTTACAAACATTAGAGCCTGTGTGTAGTTGAAGACGGGAGTAACGCCAAGGAACCTCTGGATTCCCTCCATCACCAGTACGGGGTTGGACCGCAGCAGGGCTCCGTCTACGACGTGCAGCTGAAAACCAACAGATACAGGTGGTTCAGGACTCACTTTTGATCCACTTCAAATTTTTTAAAACTTAGTGGCATCTCATTTGCTTTACAGGTGGTTGGAGTTACTTTTCACTGAAGAATATACTTTGTATTTAACAAAGTTACCATAACATCACTTCAAAACATTTGCTTTATGTGTAAATTACCAGTGATAAAAAATAACTAAATTACCCACCATGTAGGTCTTAAATGGCTCTTATAGACTATAGTTTTAGTTGCTGACAGATTCAATAAACAAAAAGCTCATGTTAACTCATTTTATGGAGGAGATCTTAATGTTTTTTTCTTCCCAAGTGTCAGAAAAAAATGGGAGGGATAGGGGAGGAGAAAAAGATACCTACAGGGAGCAAATTGGATAAAAAGTCAGACATATTTGGAAGTACAAGTCTGAACAAGTAGACAGGTTTCCATCTGCTTTAAAACTTCAGTGTGGGGGACAGCACAGACTTTTAAACCGAGAGAACAGTTTCTTTTTGACATAATGGCTGCATGAATGATCACATTAGCAGCTCTGGTCAGCTTTACCTGGCTAGGCTGGTAGTACTGCAGCCAGCGCTCCAGGTGAGCGGCGTAGACGCCAGGATAGAGGCAGCGGCGCTGAAGAACCAGTAAGTCTCTGGGGGCCGAGAGGCCAGCCATCATTACTGCGTGGAAAGTGTTGTTAAGAGCTGCGGGGTCCTGGTGGGCCCGTTGATGCTGTGCACATAAAACAGAAACATTATTAAAAACCTATTACAGACCAAAATAGATACCGTTTCGAAAGCAGAGCAAAGGGATGTTATTCTACCTGATACCATGAATAAGCTCTGTCTGATGGGTTGATGAGGACAGCCAGGATTTTGGCTTTGGGCAGCAGGGCAGCGGCTCGTTTGGGGGCTACGTCTGAGTCAAAGTAGCTGGCACTCTTCTCAAACATGTAGTCTGTGCTGATGTTGGAGGGGAATGGGAAGAACTCCATGTACCTGACAAAACCAAAAGTTACATTAGATTAAAGAGCATTATTTGACGCAGGTCGTCTCTCGATTGCTCAGACCGAGCTGTTCTTCCAGGGGTCACCCAAAGAAAAAGTTGACTAATATTTTACCCATTCAGGGTTCCTGTGCCTTTCCTGACACAGCCTGGGCAGCCTCAGGATTACAAGACCACAGAGCTGCCACGCCATGGATTTCAGACTGGGACAGAGGTTTACCTGCCAGCAGGACAATGACCCTTAACACACTGCTGGAGAAACCGTTGAACCTCCTGGAATGGTCTAGTCAAATTCCAGACCTCCAGCCAACTGAGAATCTCTGGTTTGATATATTGTTGAAAACGTGCAGCACCAAAACAACATGAAGGATCTGGAGTATTTTGGTCAAGGAGAAAGAACAAAAAAATCCAGAGAAGAGCATGGAGACCGTACCTGGATAGACGAAATAATCTAAATATTTTTGTCCATTATTTTAAACCAACATGAGAATCTTCTTAAGCTCCAGGTTGTAAAACAGCAAACGGGAGCGAACATCAAGGCATGCCAGCGGTAGCGCCAACTGCTCCCAGACCTGCCCAGACTTGCCCACTACAACAACTGCAGCCCAGAACACCAACATGACCCAACACATTGCTGAAGGCCGCTCTTCTCTGGTCACACCTCAAACTCAGATTATCTTCCACACGTCTCTCTGCTCGCCAACAGGTTTCTGAAATATCCTTTCAAGCAGCAACAGTCACCTGCTGATGTGATATTAAGGGCAAACAATAGGTGTGCTGTGTGTGTGTGCTCATATTTACCAGTCAATGCCATTTTCATAGTTTGCTCCACTAAAGAACTGGATCTCTTCAAATGTTGTGGGGCTGGGGAAGGAGCTGGTGATGGCTGGGTGGAGGCTCAGGAATGAATGAAGTGCTGTAGTGCCTTTAGAGTAAAGATGAGATGTTTAGAATAATAAAAACTTAAGGGATAATAAAATGTAAAAACAAACAAAGGTGAAGAACGGAGTACCTGTTTTCTGTGGTCCAACTACGAGGAACTTGGGGAGTCTGTCACACGTCTTTTCTTTAGACCAAATATCTTTATGTCTCTTGTCGTGACACGGGTTCTGAAAAATAATTATATAGAAGTTATATTATATATCATGCATAAAGCACAATAGTGACCCGTGCTGGCAAAAATGAGTCAAGCTTTAAAAGGATAAGCAGTTTATATAGATTTGGCCAGTTATCACCTGGTTAGCAACAAAGTGGGTCTGTTTAGGAGAGTGCCAATTTAAAAACATGTGAAGCCACTGGGAATTCCCTCTATTTAAAAAGGGGAATGCTCAAGCTTCTCATTATATGAAAGTATTTCCAATCCATACAGCAGCCAGCAGAGAAAAAAATGGTAAATTTCAATCTCCCTTTGCCAGATTGAGTCACATTAACAGGTATGTCAACGTTATTGTATTAATTTTGTAAAAAAAAAAGTACCTACCTGCCAGAGTGGAGTTCTTTCCTCTGAGAAGATCTGAAAGTATTTTTCAGCGAGCTGGACGGGGGGCAGCGTCTGCAGTCTGAGGTTTGTCCAACACTGGATGAACTTCACCAGAGACTCAAAGGTGTACAGACCAAGTCGATCATTGCCATAGTTAGACAGATGAGTCATAAAGATGCTTATCTGGATTTAATAGGCACAGCATATGAGGAGTTAAAAACTAGGATAGAAGTCAGTTGAGTAACACAAGCAGAAACAGAAAAACATCTCTGTGTGGTTTCTGGATAGAATTTCATCAACCGAGGGTGTTTGGTATTGGTGTCAGAATCCCAAATCAAGTCTAAAGTCATGCTTGTTCAGATGGTGTTGTGATGGCGGTTTTCTTACAGGGTTTAAAAGAAGGGTGAGAAAGAGTTCTCCTCCTCTGATGCTCTTGTCCAGCTCCTTTGAGCCTCCGGGGTACTCGTTGTAGAAGATGGTGTGTGTGAACAGACCACAAGTCTGCCTGGGCAACACCTGGAACAAAAGGAAGGGTTTTTATTATTCCACATATCACTAATATGTGTGTGTTCCTCAGAAACTGATATCTCCAACAGTCAGGTGTGACCTTCAGTTAAAGTTCAGAGTGCAATGAAAAGACTGGTGAACAGAGATTGTATTTTCAAACATTAATATCTCATTTTGCCAGAAGCAATTATGTAAAAAGAAGGTTTGCCCACAGACACATTCATTCAAATGAATTAATAAAGTAGCGTATATTGACCTGGATCCTGTTGTGAATAAAGCCCCGACGGTATCGCGCAGGCCTCAGATGGGGGTATTCTTCAGTGCTGGTCACCTTGATTCCCCACACAGACTTCCACGCTTCATACAACTGGCTGTGAACAGGGTAGACCCCGGAGTGGTGCGGAGCTATCGCATAGCCCATATCTGTTGGGATACCGTGCTCCTGGAAACAGCAGCGTTCAAACATAACTTTAAGGTCAAAAAGGTAGTAAAGGGCCGGCAAAATGTAAGA
Source organism: Millerichthys robustus (assembly GCA_034783495.1). NCBI lineage: Eukaryota > Metazoa > Chordata > Actinopteri > Cyprinodontiformes > Rivulidae > Millerichthys > Millerichthys robustus. Next base: position 5,237,119 of record JAVKLF010000073.1, on the reverse strand, counting down.
TACAACATAGATAAAGTGAGACAATGACATTTTTAATCTCTTCTAACCTGAGCAAATATTTTGTTGAGCTTCATTTGCTCAGCCAGGACGCTGACGTTGTGAAAGAGGTGAGGCTGCATGTGGCTCCACATGTGAGGGAACCACCAGAACTCCTTCCTGTGCTGCAGCAGCATGTCGTCTCCGAGGTCCTCCTCGTCAGTACCTGAGGGGTGAGATCAGTCGTCACCAGCAGGATTACGTTCGCATCGAAAACCGCTTCTACTTATCTACGCATAGTTTTAATGATGGTAGCAGAGAATTAAGCTGTCACAAGATTCTCCGTACCTGTGTGATAAAACTTCCCTGAAAATCCCAAGTTGAAGGTGAAATTAGATACCAGTGCTCTCATTTTATTCTGAATGTTGAGCAAAGCCTGGAGAAGAAAAACATGTAAACAATTCCACACTTTTTGTGACAGATCTGTGTTGCTGGTAATAAACCTTGGGGAAATAAGTAATTATTCTGTTGGAAAATAAAAACTGAGTAATTATCAGTGCAGGTAAAAGAATATAATCTGCCAGAACAATGACGTAATATGGTGGATTACACCTTAAACCTACAACTTTAAATAACACAATAGAAAATAGATTTATTTTAAGCATTCTTTGTGATCATTCTACTAAATATTACTGAACTACAGCAATCAACAGTTAAGTCCTGAACTTGTTTATTGTGAAGAAAAAACAAATCTTAAGCAGATGTGAACAACATACTGTCCTACTGTATAAAGAACATCCAACAACGTGAATGCAACTTAAGTTTACATCTGATCATTTGGGGCACACTCACCTCCACATCAGACACCTTCATACGAGTTCCTTCTTTGCCCACAAATATATCGTCCACGTCCACCAACATGTAACGGTCCAATGATAAACACAGTCTCCTCCCTGTAAGGTAGCCAATAGTATCTACAAACACCAGCTTGTGTAGCCAATAGCTGAGATTATTTCCAAATATAACTTTTTGAATGCCATCATGGAGCCCCAAGTCTTGGACCACCGTGGCATGGAGGGTCTGCAGAGGGCTGGGTCCAAACTGTGAAAGAGCTTCTGAGGATTTGGTGGAAGCCAGAAGCACAGGTTCATATGTCGAGTGGTTAGACTGGAAAATGGTCCAGTCGTCCCCGGGCAGAGAACCCTGCTCCACCTGATTGGGCTTGGTGATATAAAGTAGAGGAGCGCTGGGGTTGATGCGATAGTCCCTGAGTTCCAGGTGGGAATGAAGAAAGAGGGGGAAACCTTTGAGCTGCGCACTGAGGGGAGTGTTTTCAGTAGCCTTGAAGAAACCAATGATACCCACTCCATACTCGGCGCAATACTTGTCCAGCAGCTCACGATTCCACACGTCCAGATTGACGTATTTCAACACATTTTCATAGATTATCAACGTATACCGTCCACGGTTATGTTCCGTTAAAGTAGGCATGTCACCCTTACCAGGAGAAATTTCTGTGCGGTAGCGGAAGCGACTTGATTCTAGTATCGCAATAATCTCTTGGCCCAGCTGGGAATAGATACTCTCCACAAACACCAGAACCACAGGATCGGTCCTGGAACTGTCAACCGTCTTTACTTGGTGTAGTCGCTCCTGGCGCATGGGAAGTAAAAGGGGTGATCTCTGGCCACCTGTCCCCCCACTAGCAGCCCCGGTGCTCACGCCCAGTGGCACCCCCCCACCTCCACCACAGTCACTGAAAGGTAAAGGTGGGGGCTCTTTGATTTTGGGGCTGTTAGAAACATAGTAAGCTAGGAAGGCCATGGAGAGCAAGCAGAAGATGATAAGTGCCAGAATCAGGCGATGAAGCTCCAGCTGGCGGACACCTCGCAGTAGCCTCCAAAAACCTGAGCCTGTGCCCAACATGATGTCGGAGAAGGGAGGCAAGGCGGGTCAGCAAGTGGCAATGTTTCAAAGTCCAGAAGGGCAGAGATGAGGAGAAGGAGTGGCGGGAGAATAGAGCAGGGGAGGAAGATAGGACATTAACAACTGTCAGTGAGCCTTGCTGATTGATAGCCATTTACACTAAGTCACCATGGCCAGAACCATCCATTACCAGCTCTCTACTTTTAGCTCCAAAGTGCTGAAAACACTCCAATGACTAAAAAGAAGATGGGAAGAAGACCAAATCCAAACAGAAACCTCAGCTGTCTGCTGAGTTGGTCAGGATTTTTTTCTTAAATAAATAAAGAGCTGTGATTATGTTCTACAAGTGTACTTTTATCATGATCATGTTGTTTTCTGGTTGTGGAAGAATCAGTGGAGGTCGTCGAGACTTCAGGGGTGAAACCCATCTGGACACTCTACTGAGAAATACATAAAAAACAACAGGTAATTAGTTTGACAAGACAAAAAGGCAGCTCTATATATTGTTTTGTATTAGCATCAAGTTATCTGTCTCACCTTAAAAACATTGTGGTTCTGAAAACCAAAACCCAAAAGATTTCTGAAAAAAAGAAGATATGTTTTTAAAAAAAAAAGGATTTGGTGGTCAAACTCAAGCTTTCCACATTTAATTGATTAATTAACTAAATCAAAACTTCAGACAGTTGGAGCCAAACTTGTCAAAATAAAGTAAAGCTTAGTTCAAATCGCAAGAAGAAACTATTTCGGTTCAGAATGATCTGACCTTTGTCCAAAAACACACACAACAGATTTGATCAAGTCATTATTTATTAAAAAACAAATGAAGCCAAAATAGAAAAGCTGAGTGAGAAATATATCCACCTTTCTGCTTCCATCGGCAGAAATGTCGTCTTCTTGGCTGGTCTGTTTTTACTTGATGACCAACAAGAAGTCCCTTTTCACTTCCCCATTAGACATTTTCGATTTTTTTTAAATTGCTGTCAATCACGAGCAGCACCTAATCATTCTTCACCGACAGACGCGACAGCCGTCACAAAGAATAACGAAAACATACATTTTTGACCCCAGCAGCTTCACACACAAGACTTACAGGACCGTACCTTCATATCCCACTAAGTCTGGACAAGTCAAACACGGCCACACGAAGAGACGGTGCTGAAAAGCAGAACAGCAGAACTCTCAATAAACTTAAAATCCACAGCCAGCTAGCTTGTTACAAAGCTAGCACTGTAACAAAACCAATATTAGCATACTGTGGCTAACGTAACGCTTTAATCACCAAAGCTGGACCTTTAGACAGACACGTCCTCTATCAAGCTGCGAGCTGAACATTCCCATCGTTTTCTCCTCTACTACACATATTGCCGCTAGCAAGAATTATTCACTGTACAAACCGCACTCTTTAATTTCCCCACTGCGAGGACCTGCAGCTACTAGCTGGACTGGCAGGACATTGTTGTAGACTAGAGTACGAGACAAGAAGAAGAAGAAGAAAATAAAAACACCACCGGTGACTCGCGACTTACCGGTGTTGGTGCTTGACAGGTAACAATCTGATCAGAATAATGGAGGACGTCAAGCTGAAGAATGAGAGTTTAAACTGCACTTCGGAGCATCACCAGTCAGGCAGCCATCTTGGTTGTGATCAGAGCCCCAAATCTGAGGAGGAGGGGGAGGAGGAGGAGGAGGGGAGGAGGGGGGGGTGGGGGGGTGGGGGGTGATGATGACCTCCTCAACACATCAATCAAAATGAAGCCTTGTCAGCGTTGTTGTTGTTGTTCTTAAAATAAACAGTTTGTTTAGGAAGGCAGTTCCAGAAGCTTCCTGTCAGTCTGATTTATCCTTCCAGGATATAGTTTTGATGTGTTTCAGGGATTGTTGTCCTGTCCAATCATCTAGCTGTTGATCTGAGGTAAATTTGAAGAATTTGCACTTTGTCCTCCGTCTACTCTTTGCAGTGCACCAGCCCTGTATCACGATGCTACCACTACCATGCATTATAGGTTAGAAAGTTTCAAATAGACTCCTCCAACCATTCTTCCGGTCATTGTGGGCATATAGCTCCTTTTATATCTCATCAAATTATAGAAACGCCTCTGCAGAAAGCGTTTGGTTTGTCCATGTGGGCAGCTGGAAAGGTGTGACTTTTTGGAGCAGGGACTTCTACTAACACACCCACTGTCCCTCCTCCGCACATGTTCATCGCAGTCTGGCCACTAACATTAAACCTGTGCTCCAGTTATTGTTTTGGTTGGGCTTTTTTTTCAATCTCTGCTTTGAGTTTTTAAAAAAAATGTAGGCCTAAACATCTCCATTTTTTTCAGGTGGTATTTCATATATAATTTTTGAGAACCACTGTGCCTTGTGATGGACTTGCAGCCTGTCCAGGGTGTCCCTGCCCCTCACACTGTGACTGCACCAGTGAGTGACCCCCGTGACCCTGAAAGGAAGAAGCAGGTAACAGATAATGGATGGATGGATGGATGGATGGATGGATGGATGGATGGATGGATGGATGGAGTCAATAACATCATTTTTCTTTGACAAGATTGTTAGCTCTGCATTATGTGGTTATTTAGCAGAAATATGAAATTCTGCTTGTCAATAACCATAGACGTCTATGTAAAAAAGTGTATTAATGCAGAAATTTTTTCCAAAGTATTTGCATGAACTACTATGAACAGTTTTAAGACAGTTTTAAGGAAACGTTTTAAGATGACAACAATCTGCTTCAGATTCAATTTGATTGGCTGTCAGTTTTAAGGGCTCCAGATTCTCGTTTCTACGGTAATGTTTTATCATGGGACATTTCTGTCTATCAGTCACTGTGGTGCTTAGAATAAAGAAGTGAAAAAAATAAATTTTTGGTTGTTTGATGAATAAATGATTTTGACGAATACATTTTCAAAAGTGTGCCATATCTTTGGAGTATTACAGTAGTCTATTGGATGTCACAATTGACAAAAGAACTGTCAACCTTAAGGACATAAATGTTAATAAGATATGTTGCCAATATCTTCAGAAAACATAATTATTTTCAGTTGTCACTTAAATTTTAAAAAGCAGTTCATTTGTGAAAGAAGAAGTTTAGAAGAAAAACAATAATCAATAACATTTTCGTATTTATGGAACGTAATCTGTTCTCGTGAATAGCTGGAATTTGCTTTTTTAAGTTTCATGTACAGTTTTTCAAATGGCAAATGTTCCCCCCCACCCCAAATCTGGCTCCGCCCCTGTCGCTTGGGTTGAGGAAGCGGTTTGATTCCTGCAGGTGGCGCCGTCGCGCCTGAACGCTTCGCGCCGACCGCCGCTAACATCTGAAGAAGACGAACTTAAACGTGTATCAGCTGAGCTGGCTGATGCTAAAACTGTTCTCGCGTCTGTGATTTTCCAACACCAATTACTGAGATGGAGAATGACATCCTGGTCTCTTTAGAAGATTTAGGGTAAGTGGGAAAGCAAAATGGTCTCTCCCCTGTTTAAGGTGTGTGTTCCAAAGCCCACACTGTAGTCTAGTTTTAGCTGAATGTAGGCAGTGCTTTCTTGTAGCTAAACGGCTTATGGCTCATCATACGAAACTGTGTTTTGTAAGAAATGTTTCATATTGTTCTGATAAGCGGTGTAACTCTCCACCCAGATGTAAGACGACTGGTTTTATTTAGCGAGCTGCGTCAGCAGAAATAATGGCTTCAGTCCGCGGCTGTCACTCAACCAGTTTAGGATTCACTTTTTAAGAAACGTGACCGAGATGAGGGTTAAAACCAACGTGCTGAAACATCTAATAGATTCTATTTAAACGATGTAGTATATAGACAACTCATCTGCTGTGTGAATGATTGATCCAGTTCATCAGATTTATAATAGGGGTTGACTCTATAGAAATTGAATGCTCCTGGATTTCGTCCAATAACACTTGATTCCACTTACATCTGTCTGGCACTACTGATAAGACTCGCAAAGCAACGCTGTGGTTCAGAACTGAACTAATTTAGTGTTTCTGCAGATATCAGGGCCCTTTGTTGGAGGACGGAGCTCTGGATTCTTCAATCAGTGGAGGAGCAGCGTCGCCAGAGTTTACAAAGCTCTGCGCCTGGATTGTCTCCGAGCTCAGACTTTACCACAAACTGGAAGAAAATGTCCACGCCACTAACTGTAAGATGCATTCAGTCCTTGAGAAGTTAGTTTATGATGGAGGGTTAGGATGACATCTTGGTTTGGCTTAACTTGTGGTTTGCTTTTGTCTGTCCGTCCGTCTCAGGTCCAAGTGAGGCAGAAAGCTTTCAGCTGGAGATGAGTGGTCTGCTGTCAGAGCTCGTCTGTCCTTACACTGTCCTCACCACCCAAGACATCACCCAGAGGTTCCTCAGTAGGAACGACTGTCTGCTGCTCATCAGTATGAATGTTATAACACAACTAATTCAGAGCTAAAACTGTATCTCGTTTCTTCTCCTTGTAGCGTCTAGAAACAAGCACACTTTTGTTTTCTCAAATCTAAGCATATCCTCCGAGTGATTTAATTTGAAGGCGTTCTGCCCTCCCCCCCACTCAGCATTTTTAGTGTCGGAGTTGGAGGCGTCGAGGATGATCCTGGTCAACAAGCCTCAGAAGAAAGCCCAGGAATCCGGTAGCCCCATCTTCCAGGAACTGAAGGGGATCTGCATGACCCTGGGCATGTCCAAACCTCCACCCAACATCACCATGTTCCAGTTCTTCAGCGGAATTGAGAAGAAGGTCAGTTATACTTGTGACAGAATGATAACTCTGGCGCTATCGTTAAAAGATTTGTCTTTTTGCAGACAGTTGACCCTCGTCAGTTTTCTGTTTCTTGCTTGGTGTTTGATCCACAGCACTAGCATAAACATAGAGTAGGGGAAATGGTCATTTAATCTGCTACAGATTTTGTAAGTTAGTTCATTTACGTGCAACAAAACAAACTGTTTTTTGTAGTAGTTTCGTGTTTATGGAAAGAGACAAATTACGAACCAAACAAACTCATTACATAAAAGGTACAGGTTATTTCCAATAGGCTTTGACCCACTTTTCTTTCTTCGGTTGTTTATTTTTCACTAAGCTTTATGGATTTTTAGTTGACATTCAGTTTCTCCATTAAAATGAAACTTACAGAATCAGCATGGTATCGAACCACTCTAAACGCACGACAATTGTCTGTTGTTCAAATATTTAAATTATACACATCTGCCTTTTTTTCTGTGCCAGTTGAAAGAAGCCACAGGTCGGGTCCCACCAAATTACATCGGAGAGCCACTGATGAAGAAGCCCCTTGGACCTGTTCACTTGGTAAATACTAGAAACTGACACAAAAAGACTGGAACACATGAACAACTTGCTTATTTTTTCGACTTTTTTTCCTCATTTTCCCAGGAAAAAATTGAGGCTCTAAACCAAGCACTTGTAAATGAGTATGAAGTGAGGAGGAAGATGTTGTTGAAACGACTTGACGTGACGGTTCAGTCCTTCGGTTGGTCTGACAGAGCAAAGGTACGTCTCAACCTGAACGGGACAGAACACCGTTTTTATCACCTACAGTGA